>JADRCH010000151.1:5027848-5098753 GCA_019843965.1 Rhynchomys soricoides
GTGTACACGGTGTAGGTGTGTGTACACGGTGTAGGTGTGTGTACACGTATTATCAGTCTGTGTGTGGGGGGATGCGTACACATGCAAAAGAAGGCACTGAATTCTCTGCATCTGGAGTGACAGGCAGTTGTGAGAAATACCACATGGGTGCTCAGATAGGAACCAAACTCTAGTGTTCTGGAAGAACACTAGCACTGTTTGTTTGTTTGAACTCACAGAAACGATTGTGCCTCTACTGCCTTCCTCCTCCTCCTCTTCTTCTGCTTAAGATTTATTTATTTATTTTATATATATGAGTACACTGTAGCTGTCTTCAGACACACCAGAAGAGGGCATCAGATCCCATTACAGATGGTTGTGAGCCACCGTGTGGTTGGGAATTGAACTCAGGACCTTTGGAAGAGTCAATCAGTGCTCTTAACCATTGAGCCATCTCTCCAGCCCCAGCCTCTGGATCCCATTACAGATGGTTCTGAGCCACCATGTGGGTGCTGGGAATTAAACTCAGGACCTATGGAAGAGTCAGTCAGTGCTCTTAACCACTGGGCCATCTCTCCAGCCCCAGCAAGTGCTCCATCACAGAACTACATCCTCTACTCTTCTTAGTCTTGATTTTAAAGACAGGCTCTCGCTTCAATGCTGAGGCTGGCCTTAAAGTTTTCTGTAGCCTAAGCTACCCTCAAACTTCTGATCCTCTTCCTTCAGCCTCCAAGGAGCTGGCATCACAGTCCTGTGACATCAGGCTCAGGGCATGATTTATTATTCTAATCCTGATTTTTATTACAGTAAAAGTAGATTACTATATTAGGTTGTGTATCAGTGATAATTCCAGAATACAATGAAGCCTGTAATTTGATATCGCTAAATTATTTTATACATATAATTACTAAATATAAATACATAATATTTACTACACCTACAGACTATGTTTTTTAAAAATGGATTTTGGTCATTAGAGATCATGAAGGATTAGAAATTGTCACAATCTTTGCAACCACACTGATCCAAGAGTATTATTTATTATTCATTATTATTTGTTCATTTGTGTGTGAACACTTGGGGATCTAACTCAAGTGGTCAGACTTGAATAGCAAGTATTTTACTGGCTATGTCTTGACAGCCCCAAAGGGAGGATTTAATGACTTCTTGAATCTGGATTAGCTTGTGTATTTGTTACTTTTCTGTTGCTGTGATAAAATACCATGACCAAAGATGACGTAGGGAACACGGAGGCTGTTGATGCTTGTGATTTCAAAGGGATAGGAGCCCATTCTGGTGGGGAGGGGCACGGCAAGAGGAGCAGGGGACTGAGAGAGAGATATCACACCTCCGCTGACAAAAACAAAGCAGAGAGTGGACTGCAAGTGTGCTGAGGGCTCTGAACTCTCGAAGCCCACCCCTAAGGAGATACTTCCTCCAGCAAGGCCCTGCCTCCTCCCCAAACAGTGACATCACCTGGAGACCAAGTATGCAAATAGCTCAGCTGATTGGGAGGTCTCTTCACCCAAACCACCTCATCCTAACCAACTATTCTGACACATAGATGCATGTCTGCACATGTATGAAGAACGTGTGTGTGTGTGTGTGTGTGTGTGTGTGTGTACACTTCACATGGTATTTCCATGTGTAGGGAAACAATATATGAAAAATCTCAAAATAACATCCTATCACTCAGCCGGGCAGTGGTGGCATATACCTTTAATCTTAGCACTTGGGAGGCAGAGGCAGGTGGATTTCTGAGTTTGAGGCCAGCCTTGTCTACAGAGTGAGTTCCAGGACAGCCGGGGCTACACAGAGAAACCCTGTCTCGAAAAAAAACAAAAAACAAAAAAACAAAACAAAACAAATCCTATCACTGAGGTTCATCTTCAACACTCTGTGTGTGTGTGTGTGTGTGTGTGTGTGTGTGTCTGCATGAGTGTGCCACATGTGTGAGAGAGCCTGAGGAGACCAGAAAAGGGCACCAAATCTCCTAGTGTGCAGTTGTGAGCCACCCGACATGGTTGCTTCAGACCAAGCTTGGCTCCTTTAAGGAGAAAGGGCTCTTGACCACTAAGCCATATTTCTCAACCCAACTGTTGGCTTTCTGGCAGGGTCTCACTTATGTAGCCCCGACCAAACTCAAACCTGCTAATTCTCCAGCTCCCAACCCCACAGTGTTAAGATTACAGGCATGCACGACTGTTTTGATTCTACCAGTCCAGAATAAGATGACTGCCACAATTTTTGAGCCAAATTTGAAGCAAGCTTTAATATTGGCCAGGATGATGGACTCTGGCCAGTCCATTCCAGGGTTCCTAGAAAATGGCCACCAGCTACATTGGCCAGGTGTTTATAAAAGCTAACCCACAAGGCTATGTACTTTGTTCCTTGGTCAGATGGAAGCAAGCACACATCCTGACATAATTTCTGCCTACATACCTCTCACCTCCCTGTGATCCGGTGCAGTTGGGTCAACCAAACTTGACTGAGAAAGTAAAAGCATGTGGCTTGCTATCTGATATGGATAAGAACCTCTAGAGACTCCGGTAGTGTCTGTCCTTGGGCAAGGAGTTTACAGGTTACAAAGACCGTTTTATTTCACTGTTTTCTTGGGCGCAGTAATTAAAACATAACTTTGGCTCTCACACCCGATGTCTATCAAATGTTCTGTAAATGAATTTATTTCTTTTTACTTTGATGTTCTACCTACATGTAGGTTGTCAGCTCCATGTAGGTTCTGGGAATTGAACCCAGGTTCTTTGGAAGAACAGAGTGCTCTTAACCACTGAGCCATCTCTCCAGTAAGCATTTTATACAGGCAGGTTTACTAATATTTCCCTTCACCTCTTGCTTAGAGGATCTCTTCCGACTGTAAAGGGAAAAAACGTGCTTGATTTATTTTAAAGTTTTTGCAATTCTGACTTTAGCATTTGATCTGAAACTTTTGGTTTAAGGGTGGGATTTCGCTTTTCCCCAGCAGACACACACAGTTCATTCAACAGTGCCTATCTTCCTCCCAGACACATTTTTCATCGTGGTTTTTTTTTTTTTTCTATTTAATTTTGATCCTTCTGAGAACCACAGGACTTTGACTCTGGTCAGTGTCAGGAATCAAGACATTTATGGCCTACATCACTACCCATCTGGCCACTTCCTGCGGTTCCTCTTCAAATCTGTACCAAGAAGCAGTTAGAAGTTGGCCATTGAGTAACGGCTTGCCTCAGCTGATTGCTGGAATTCGGAGCCGAGGGTCAGAGGCAGGCGGCCGTCTTTGTTGCCCGTTAGGCAGTGTTTATCTCCAGGGCTGGCTGGGTATTATTATTATTATTATTATTATTATTATTATTATTATTATTATTAATGTCCGAGTGTTCCTTAAAATGAGGTTAGATCGCACACTGCACCCAATCACCCTTCCTGGGGCTACACAGTGAACGAATGGGGAAATGGCGGGGACTGAGACACCGCGGTTTGGGAAGAAGGCATGTGAAGAAGGGGATCTTCCCGGGAGGGCTCCTTGCCTGAGCAATCTTTTCCGCGTCCGCCAGAAGGCGCCGCGGCGCTCGCCATCCTCGCTCAGAGCCCGAGCCTGTGCCGCAGCCAGCCCCGGAGCGGCGCTGCGCAGCGGTGTGAGAGCCGGGCGGAGGCCTGAGCCCTCGGCTGCCTGCGAGAGCGACGCGGTGCCAGGGCTCCCTGGCTTTGTCGCTGGGGTTGGGACGCGGCGGATTTACGATTCAGTTCAACCCGACAGGAAACGTTCAGGACCACTCCCGCGCCGCGGTCTACAAAGCCCGGAGTCCGCAGGCGGGAGGAGTCAGATCCTCGACACTGTCGAGCTCCCGCCCAGCTCCCGCATCAGGCCGTCGCCGGCCTCATGAGAACCCTCCGGCCGGGGCGGAGAACCGGGCACTGCCCGGACCGCGATCCTGCCGCGGCCTTAGAACGTTAGACAGGTCAGTGCGCTGGCGTGCCCGGCGGCCGAGGTGTGGGCAGGAGCGGCGTCCTCCTGGCCCCGCGCATCGTGCCCGTGGCGCACCGAGGCCACCCGAGGGTCACCGAGGCCGGGCACCCGCGAGCGAGGGCGCGACACAGTGCCTTCCTTGACCAGCCAGGTGCAGTACTGCAGCCCTTCTCAGCACGCTGGCCTGGCTGCTGCGTGTAGGGTGGGGGTGGGGTCCCAGAGGGCTGCGCACCCAAGATACTGCGTGTCACCACGCCAAGCCTTGGGTGTATGCGGAAGCCCAGAGGCGGAAGAAAGAAGGCCGGGAGACTTTTGGTGTGAGCATGAGGGAAAGGGTGCACGCCGTGCCGAGCGGAGATGGATGGCCTTGGGTACCTGCGCAAGCCTCGGAGGCGGTGGGGTCCACAGTCCGGGCCCTCACTTTCCCTCAGAGCCTGGTCACCTCTTACCCTCCCCCATCTCAGGATGCGGCTGGACCGCCGGGCCCTCTATGCGCTAGTCTTGCTGCTCGCCTGCGCCTCGCTGGGTCTCCTGTACGCCAGCACCCGAGACGCGCCAAGTCTCCCGAACCCTCTGGCATTGTGGTCGCCCCCACCAGGTCCCCCGAGGCTCGATCTGCTAGACCTTGCCCCTGAGCCTCGCTACGCACACATCCCGGTCAGGATCAAAGAGCAAGTGGTGGGGTGAGTGCGGACCGCGGCGTGGCAGCTACAGCGTAGAGCATGCTGGAGGGGGTGGCCGAGGAGCTTTTGTTTCCTCCAGTGCTGGACTCGGATTCTGCTTTCCGCTGACTGGTTGGGTGCAGTTATCAGGGAGGTGGAGAGGGCTACCAAGGCTTGAACTGGGGGGAGGCAGGGGCCCGGCAAATCTATCCTCCTCAATCTTGTCGCCGCCACTGAGGTGTGGGAGGATGCACAAGCAAAAGAGCACCCGGAGACTGCTTCCTGTCTTGATTTAGACTTGAGATTCCAGAAGGGTTCTTGGATGGCGGCTGCGTAGACATCCCAGTAATTAATTGGCCCTACTCCGCACCTCTGTAAAGCTCAGCTTTAAGGGATAAGCTGTCTCGTCTGTGGGCAGAGTTGAGGGGTCAAAATGTGGGTGGGGTGCTGTGCGTTTTGTAAGATAAAGGGAACTTAGGTACCTGGACTCTGACACCACTTCTTCCTTTAGGCTGCTGGCTCAGAACAATTGCAGTTGTGAGTCCGGGGGAGGGCGCTTTGCCTTGCCGTTCCTGAGACAGGTTCAGGCCGTTGACCTCACGAAAGCCTTTGACCCTGAGGAGCTGAAGACTGTTTCTGTCGCCAGGGAGCAGGAATACCAGGCCTTCCTTGCAAGGTACCAGTGGGAAAGGAGGATCCAGCTTTTCCCAGGGAGGCCAGTGGTGTCATAGTGATCCCATTGGAAGAAAGAGCTCCTCTCTTACTGACTCCTTTGTCACCTCTGTACTACAGGAGCCGGTCCCTGGCTGACCAGCTGCTGATAGCCCCTGCCAACTCCCCCTTACAGTATCCCGTGCAGGGTGTGGAGGTTCAGCCTCTCAGGAGCATTCTGGTGCCAGGTAAAGAAGGAAGGTCTCAGAGGGTGAGTCAAGCCGTGAGGGTGGCAGAGCTACAGGCTGGCAGGTGGAGATCTCTGACAAATCGGGCTTAGGTGGCCGGAGGTGGAGGCAGAGGGACTCTAAGGTTGTCAGGAATTGCAGGAATACCTGGGGGGCTTATGGAGAGGTAGCCCTTCTTTGATAGCTAGCTAGTCAGGACAAGCCATGGAAGAAATATTTTGGGTTGTGCAGTCCTGCTGAGGCCTCCACTGGAGAGTCAGACATGAAGTTCTGTATGACATGTGGTGGCAGGGGGAAAGAAAGTGAAGAAGAATTCAAGACTGTGTAATTCTGGCTTCCTGTTCTCCCTCCCAGGGCTAAGTCTGCAGGAAGTTTCTGTTCAGGAGATATATCAGGTGAGAGAAAACAGTAAAGAGGCCAGGTGGGCATGGAGAATGAAGAATTCTTGGACGGTTACAGATCCACTCGGGGGGAATGCAAGGGTCAAAAAGACAAGAGGCAGGTCAGGGATCTAACTCACTGTCTCTTGCCCTCTGCCAGGTGAACCTGACTGCTTCCCTGGGCACCTGGGATGTGGCAGGGGAAGTAACCGGGGTGACTCTCACCGGAGAAGGGCAGCCAGATCTCACTCTTGCCAGCCCAGTTCTGGATAAACTCAACCGGCAGCTGCAACTGGTCACTTATAGCAGCCGGAGCTACCAGGCCAACACAGCAGACACAGGTGGGAGGCCCGTGGAAGGGTAGGGACAGACTAAAAGAACAGAAAGAACCAGAAGAGCAAAGGACAGAGCATGGGAGGACCTCTGGCAATGGCCAGAACACACAGTGAACCTAGACACACAGCCTAGACACACAGTGAACGTTGCAAGTGGGCCAGGAGTCAGAGGAGCCTTTGTTTATCTGGGACCAAAACAGGCCAGGGAGAAACCAGAGCTGGAGAGCAGTTCCCACTTCTGTCCGTCATTATGGCTCCAGGAAGTGGTGATCTGTTCCTGGCTGTTTCTAGCCCAACACTTACCTTGTCAAGCTCCCTTTCTCTACCTCCTTTTCTCCACAACTCGCTGTATTGAGCCTGCTCCTACCTTCGGGCCTTTGCATCTGCCATTTTCAGGAATGTTCCTGCCCAAGATTTTTTTCATGCCTGGCTCCCCATTGATGTTTGCTTCTGGGCTCAAATGTCCTTGAGACAAAGTTCCTTGCCTCGTTTTTATTTACTACCAGTACTGTAACACTAGGCTTTTCTTATTTACTCAGCCTAAAGCCAGAATGATTAGGTCCTCATAGCTTTGTCATTGTGGAATATAGACAATTTACTTTTCTATGCCTAAGCTTTGTTTCCTGTAATAGGAATTTATTTAATGAGATTACCATGAGGGGCTGGAGAGATGGCTCAGTGGTTAAGAGCACTGACTGTTCTTCCAGAGGTCCTGAGTTCAATTCCCAACAACCACATGGTGGCTCACAACCATCTGATCCAAGGCCCTGGTGTGTCTGAAGACAGCGACAGTGTACTCAAATTAATAAAGTCTTAAAAAAAAAAAAAAAAAAAGAGGTTACCATGAGGATTAAATGGCTTCATCTATTTGGAACACATTTTCAATATTTTTGTTTTGTTTGTTGAAACCATCACATCTGTCTAGCTCTTGCTGGCCTCAGACTCACTATTCAGCTGGCCTTGACTCCTGCTCCTCCTGTTTCTACCTCCCAGGATTATAGATGTATGCCACCACACCCAAGTTATAGAAAAATTTAAATCTGTGCAGCACAGAGCAAAGTATGGTGATCCATGCCTGTAATCTGTATACGTAGAAAGCTCTAGCAAGAAGAGAGAAAGTTCAAAGGTGGCCTAGGCTACATAGCAAAACCCTGTCATATATACATACATGTATGTGTGTGTGTGTGTGTGTATGTATGTCTCTCTCTATATATATATATACACACATATATACATATACAACTACATATATACATATATATGTATTTGTGTATGTGTCTGTGTCCATGTGTGTGTCTTTGTGTGTGTATTAGGCATGTAGTAAATTAGAAGTAAAGATTAACTTTTCTTTTTTTAAAAAAAGGTAGCTTTTATCTATGTGTGGTGATGCTTATCTACATAATCCCAGCACTCAGGAAACTGAGGCAGGTAGGAGAATTACCTTAGTGTTGGAGCAAGCCTGAGCTATATGCAATAAGCCAGGTAACCAGCCAGGGCTACAAAGCAAGACCTAGACTCAAGAAACCAAAAGGGGGTGTGTGGGGGAGAATTTTATTTTCTTTGTTCCACCTCCTAAGCTGTTAGGTTTCTGGGCAGGCGCTGTAGCTCAATGGGCAGTATGCTTGCCTAGCACGCACAAGACCACAGATTCAGTTCCTAGCATTGCACAGATTCTGGGACCCCTATATGATGTCTCCTTAGTACACCTGTGGGTAATAACACCTGTAATCACATTCAATGGGCAGAGGCAGGTGGTTCAAGAAATTTAAGGTCACCCTCCAGAACAACGATAGTACTGGGAGTAGAGCTGGGTGGTCCCAGCTGGGTGTCAGAGTGCTGGCCAAGCACGCGTTAGGCTCCAAGTTCCATTCCCAACACCACAAAATGTACGTTCCACAGAAGTCAGAACTGTATGGTCTTGCCCACCAAGGTCTGGAAAGGCAGAACACAGATTAGGAGTTTAAATATTGGCCTTGCTGGAAGGAGAATGCTCTTCTAGCCTTAAGGACCCAGTTCCACGTCCTTTCTTCCCAGTCCGGTTCTCCACCAAGGGCCACGAAGTTGCCTTCACCATCCTCATAAGACATCCCCCCAACCCCCGGCTGTACCCGCCATCATCCCTACTCCAAGGAGGTGAGGCCCAGGCTCCTGGGGTTAGGGCAGTAAAGAGGGGGCTGGCCCTGGGGGTGGGGCTGGGGTTGGGGCTGTTTTCCCATTTCTCTTTTCCACTCTTCCCCCCCCCCCCTTTAATACTGGTCCCTGCATCTTGCTTTCAGCCCAGTACAACATCACTGCTCTGGTTACCATTGCCACCAAGACCTTTCTTCGTTATGATCGGCTACGTACACTCATTGCCAGCATCCGACGCTTTTACCCTACGGTCACCATAGTCATCGCAGACGACAGCGACAAACCGGAGCGTATTAGCGACCCCCACGTGGAGCATTATTTCATGCCCTTCGGCAAGGTGCGCTGCCCGCAAAGCGGAGCGGGGGCGCCAGAGGACTCTGGGAAGGGGGCGTGCCTCAGCCTGCAGCTTCCAGGGTACTAGTTAAAGGCCACCTGCCTCAAAACAAAAGTATGCCTAGCCAAGGGTTCCGGGATCAGGAATCCTGCTTGTCTTACTCGTTCCGAATTCTTGAAATGGTGCTTAATACTTATAGCAATACAACGGATGGATGGATAGATGGATGGACGGACGGACGAAGCAATGAAATACAAGAACCTTCCCCAAAGGACTCAAAATGTCTAGGAGGAGGGGTGGGAACCTCCGGGATTTTTAAAATCTAGTTTCCGGTCATCGGAAAGCTCTCAAAAGTCTATAGCGGGACACAGGCTGTTTTGAGTCAGGGGAGAGGGAAAAAGATGTCAGGGTTTTCCTGTTCCTACAGACTCCCCAACTATATACAACTCCCTCAGGGTTGGTTCGCAGGTAGGAACCTGGCGGTGTCCCAAGTAACCACCAAATACGTGCTGTGGGTGGACGACGACTTTGTCTTCACGGCGCGCACGCGGCTGGAGAAGTTTGTGGACGTGCTAGAGAGGACGCCTCTGGACCTGGTAGGGGAGAGGAGCCGGATGTGGGATGGGAGACGGGAGAGGGCAAAGTCTTCGGGTGAAGCAAGTCTGGGGGGGTAGTGTGAGTCCTGTGTGGTGCGATAGGGCGAGGGTGGGGCAGGGGGGCGGGGAGGAAGCGCCCTATTCTCGGGGACCTGGTCTTAGCTGGATCATCTTCTCGCTCTGCGCAGGTAGGGGGCGCGGTGCGGGAGATCTCCGGCTACGCTACCACCTACCGGCAGCTGCTGAGCGTGGAGCCGGGCGCCCCAGGCCTTGGGAACTGCCTCCGGCAAAAGCCGGGCTTCCACCACGAGCTCGTTGGCTTCCCAAGCTGCGTGGTCACCGACGGCGTGGTCAACTTCTTCCTGGCACGCACAGACAAAGTGCGCCAGGTGGGCTTTGACCCACGCCTCAGCCGGGTGGCACATCTGGGTAAGGGCGTCCCCTCCTGGCAGGGCGTAGGAATGGGAAGGACCAGGCGCAGCTCTGGGCGGGGCGCGACGCTTCCACCTGAACCCTCCCACCGGCCTCTACGCGGGCGGGCGCTAGAGCAGTTTAGAGAGGTCGACCGAGGTCTGCAACTGAAACCTCCACTTTCTTCTGCCTGACATCCCACTTACACCTCACACTGCCCAGGTGCTGGTCAGCCTTGTACTTCCCCTCCACTGCAAGGGTTACCTTAGTGACAGCTGCTTCCCCAGGTTCAGACCCTACTCAGAGGGAGTGAACTGGTTTTTATTGAAATGAACCCCACACAAGAGTAAATCAGAGAGAAAGAAACTAAAGTGTCTTTAGCAACATAGTTTTTGCTTAGCCGATTGGCCTCTCCTCACCTCGGGAGCTTCAACCATTGCTCTCCCCACCCTCACCCCAGAATTCTTCCTGGATGGACTTGGTTCCCTTCGTGTTGGCTCCTGCTCTGATGTTGTTGTGGATCATGCATCGAAGGTGAAGCTGCCGTGGACATCAAAGGATCCAGGGGCTGAAACTTATGCCCGTTACCGTTACCCGGGATCACAGGACCAAAGTTATGTGGCCAAACATCGCCTACTCTTCTTCAAACACCGGCTACAGTGCATGACCGCTGAGTGACTTGGGCCTCCACACTGTCAGGCTGGGCCTGCCTCCTTGTTCCTACCAGGAATTTCCAGCAACCACCCCCACCCCCAATCCCTGAGCACCTCACTGATGAACACCCTGGCTTCCTGACCCTCTCCACCAATCTAATTCCTAACAGGGGCTTGTCCTGGTGACACCCTTCCTTTCTGAGAGTGACCAGAGGCCTGATGGAGCCGAATCCTCCCCCACAGCCAGTGCCAAGTCCTCCCTCAACCCCATTCCTATGGGGCAGGAAATGGGGAGGTTTACTTTCCAAGTGCCAAAGAGCCCAGAAGGACTCTAAGATCCTCAAGTGGAAACACTCTCACCTCCTCAGGTGGGCAGGGAAACTCCCAATTTGCAACCCCAGGGACATGCACCCCACCCCAGCTCCGGATCCAGCACTGTGTGTACCGGCTCCAACACACCCCCACAGAAAGCACTGTGACTGTAGTTCTGTGGGACTGGGGAACACACGGTGAAAGCCATTTTTAATCGTGTCTCTGTGGTACTTTGGGTGTGGCAGGGCTTGAGGGGATTGGAGAGCTCCACGTGCAGACGCCTAGACCCACTTCACGGGCTTCGGATATTCTCAGCTTCATTTTATTGGTTGCATGGGGGGGAGGCACGAGCTCAAGGACCATGGCCTTCCTCGAATGCATACTTATTAGGGCCTCTCACACTCTAAGTGACCGTGGTCAGACCCACGCCGTGCAAATCTTTGGGCCAGTAGGTTTCTGGAGAAAGAAAGTGGACAGACAGTTCGGGAATATTAGGTACCATATTCTCTGTTCCTCACCAGTGCTCTGAACCTTAGTTCAGTCCTCCACCCTTGGTAAAGGGTGCCCCAAACTCTCTGGAACTTGGCTAGGTTTTTTGTTTGTTTGACTGATGGATTGGTTCGTTTTTTGAGGTAGGGTCCCTCTATGTAGCTCTGACTGTCCTAGACCAGGCTGGCCTCAGACTCACAGAAATCTTCCTGCCTCTGTCTCCCATGTGCTGAGGGATTAAGGATGTGCCCACCCCTGCCCTCCAATCTTCTGGGCAGCTTCTCCCTAATTCCCCCTTGATCTTCCTCAGTCCCTTCTCTAAATCCCTCTTCCAGGGTCAGTACCATAGCCCAGCACCTCCTGGCTCCCACTCTTGATGCTCCTTCCCCTTACCAGCCTCTCCAGCGCATGCGCAGCTGCATCCTGGACACTCACAAAGAGTTGTTCAGGAGTCATGCTGTCCAGGAGTCCCGCCCGGGTCAAGGTCTGGAGCACCAAGGCTGTGTGGGCAAAATATCAGGCGCTGGGGCCTCCAAATCCAGCCTACAAGTGTCCATTCAGTCCTCCACCTCCCAACCCTCTGGTCTTCATTCCACAAACCATTACACTGAGCCAGGAGAAGGTAGATCCCATCATCCTGGCACCGTCTGGTGAGCTGCAGACATCAAACAGAGGGGTTAACCCCAAATCAAGGGTGTGAGGGGGATGACTGGGAGCTTTTCCTTAGCTTGACCACTCGCTCACCTGGACTACTTCCCTAGCCCCTGCAGCATCTGCAAAAGTGATGCCACTGAAGTCTAGGATCGCCACTCTGATGGGCTCAGCACCTAAGGTGGGAGGAAGCAGAAGTGCCAGCCGACTCCCGTGGTTCATGACCAAATCTCCCTCTCTGTCAGCCCACCTCACCTTTGTCAGGTACACTACCTGGCTGTAAATAGAGAAAGACAATAAGATCACAGGTGCCGTCCTCAGAACCTACTGGCCTCCCCATCCCAGAGGGTCCACACTCCTCCTCGACCAAAATCCTCACTTTAGTTCTTTCTCCAAGCCCCAGATGCCACTCCAAGATGCGGTGGAACTGCCCACGGGTTGCAAAGTAGAGAGGCGCTGGATAGGTCAGGATACACAGACCTGGAACCTGGAGGAGCTAAGGGATAAGAAAGACTTCAGAAACAGCCTATCTGATCACTCCTGCCTTCTTACGCTGTAGCCCACCCACCTTATGGCTCTCTCTGATTGGCCTGTAGAGCTCCGTCCCCTCAGCCAATCCAAGCGCCAGGCACTGCACCCTAGGAAAGAAGCTAGAGTCAGAGTCGCCTCAGCCTAGCCTGGCCTGGCTGTAGTAACCCAGGGTATCTATCCCCCTTCCCTCATTTCAACGGTGCCCAGCTCTGTGCTCACCTCTGAGTTCGGCAGACCACTGTCATCATAGAGACGACCACACCCACAGCCAGGCCCAAGTCCACATTCAGGGTCACAACAGCCACCCACGTGACCATCCACACAGCCTGAGGGACATGGATATGGGTGGATTCCCCAGAAGGAACACAGGCTCAAGGACAAATATGAGCAAAGATGACCCAGGAGAAAGGAAGCGTGATGGACGGAAAAGCTCACTTAAGTATACACAACAAATATACCATCAGACCCCCGGCAAGTTGGGAGTCTGGATTGGAGGTATAGTTCAGTGGTAGGGAACTCTCCTAATATTTATGAGGTTCTGGGTTCAATCTTCAGAACCACCCCAAAATACCTCCAAACAAACAGGCACATCCCACCCTCTCCTTTCCCCTGATGTGTATATGTGGTCTGTATGTTGAACGGTTGCACAGATTAAAGAATTTAGGATGACCAGCTTTGGTCCATGGCAGAACGAGGGGGTCCTTGGGGGTGGCAACCTGGCGTGGAACCATTTCTCACAAAGTCCACACGGCTGACGTGCCACAACTGTGGAAGCTCTTGCATCTGGAAGAACATCTGGCGCATGCTGGAGATATTGATGCAAGCCAGGACAGCCTTGAGATAGAGAAGACAGGCCTTTGTCAGGACAAAGGTTCTGGAACCCAGTCAGTTCCACTCAAGCACACGGTGAGCGAGCGCCTCTTCTCCTCCCTACCTTGGGCAGATAGTAGAAGAAGGGCCCCAGCCACAGTAGCACTGCCAGGACCACTGCGCAGGAGAAGAGGCCTGCCAGCTGCAGGGAAGGAAAGACATAGACAAGAGAGGGAGACTCTCCCCCACCCCCACCTGCGTGGGAGCTGCTCTCCCTGGCCAGCCAGCCTGTCTCATCTTCTTCGAAACTCTCTGTCCTCCCCAGAACTCTCCCTCCTCCCAAAGTTCCTTCCACACAGACATATGCCCTTCTCCCTCCATTCTTGATGTTCTGCCTGTCACACTTAGCCCCTCCCCCCAGTCAAATGCCTATCACTTGCCAATCCCTCCCACACGTGTGCCCTCAGCCTTCCTAGTCTTGTAGCCCACCTCCTTCACAAAGGTCCTCTGTTACTGATGCTTTGAGAAGCAGGCTAGCCATCTACTTAGGATACCAACAAAACAGGGGAAGCAAAATCTACAAAGGTGGGAGTGGTGGGTAACAGCCCTTCTCTTTTTATTTTGTTGTTGTTGGTTGGTTGGTTTTGTTTGTTTTGGGGTTTTGGGTTTTTTGGTTTTGTTTTTTTTTTTTGAGATCTTTATGGGAAACAGAATTTTTTTATCTCTTACATTTATTTATAGGTGTGTGTGTGTGTGTGTTTGAATGTGTGTAGAAGCACACGTGTGTCCCAGTTCTTATAGAATTCAACACTGCGACACTTCCTCTATTACGTCCACCTTATTCATCGAGGCAGGGCCTCTCAATTAACCCAGAGCTCACTGATCCAGGCTAGCCTAGCTAGTCCCCTTGCTCCAGGGCATCCCACCCCCATCCCTGCCTTCAAGACAGGTCACCATGCCCATGCAGCTGGAGGATTGAACCCCTGTGCTCCTGCTTGGGCGTTAACCACTGAGCCATCGCCACAGCATGGCAGTTCCATTTTGACAGTCTCTATGTGCCCCAGCCTGCCTTGAGCCACGGACATCCCTCTGTTCCCTGAGAGGACTCCATGGAGCTCCATTATTGTCTAACCCTCCTCTTCATAATCCTTTCCCCATTCCCATCCTCCGGTACGTAGCTGCTGTTGGGTATCCACCCGTTCCCCACCCTTTGCTGCCACCCCTGCTGAATGTCCCATCCTTTCTCCTCACGCAAGGATACCCTCTCACCTGTGTATTCCCACCAGCATCCACTAATAAGCTGGTTGTAGCCAGTGTGGCCGAGTTGGGGAAGCAAGAGAAGAGGGAGGAAATGAGGTTGGAGACGCCATGAGCCAGGAGTTCCTAGAAGGGATGCAGCCGGAAGAAGATGAGGAAGATAAAGGCACAGGGGAGTGAGGCTAGGGCGCTAACTCTGCAAAGGGATGACAATCACAATGACGGTCATCACACCTGGTTGGGGTCAATAGTGTAGCTGTACTTGTCTGCATAGATGAAGGCCAGAGAGGTGGACACAGCAAAAGTAACCAATGAAATGGGCAGTGAGTCGGCCAGTATCCTGGGCAGCTCATCCAGGGCGGGGAGGAGGGGTTGGGGAAATCTACAGAGGGAGAGAGCCATGATAAGGATGGGTCAGTGGGTGCTACAGGGAACAGAGCAGACAGGAAAAGGAAGGGGCAGGGCAAGGGAGGGTATCTTGTGAGAGGTGGGAGAAGTCTTTCTCTTACCCTCCAGGCAATCGTCCCACTACCTGGACATTGTATCTTGTGTCCAGGGAAGAGGCAAAGCACAGCACAGTCGCCAGCAGCACCTGAAGACAATAACACCTTAGGGCCTAGAGAGCTGGGGTCTTTGGCAGAGGCTAGAAGAGATTTAACATGAAAGAGAATCCCAGCGTGGGGTGTGGGGGGGGAACGGGGGTGTCTCAAGAGTGTAGCAGCTGGTGAGGCCACAGACTAACTCACCTACACTGGACAAAGAGGCTGTGTTTGTCTAGAGAGATAGACAAATTACCTAAGAGGAGGACCTTTGGGATTGACGGACACAAAAGACACACTTGAGCCACGTGAGCCATTCTAAGCGGGAGAGGCAGGGTCTGAGCACATCTGACTTGCCTGTGGAAAGCTGTGACATTCATTTACACAGGAGGAGTTATCTAGGTGAGCAATGAAAGGAATTACAGTAAGAGCCCCTGAGGAGAGAAAACACGCAGTGGGAAGGAAGGAGACGAAACTGCAGGTGGGAGCTTCGGATGGGTCAACTGCTCTGGAAAGATGAGGCTTGGAAAAGAACGTGTCTTGCTTGTGACTTCTGAGCATTCCACAAGGGGGCGGCAGCCTCCAGATCCGACTAGATGGGGAGGATCGGCACACAGCAGGGGCCAGGGATCTAGAGCCGCCCTCACCATGACAACTTCTCCTGGGATCGGAGTGGGTAGCCTGTCCCGGAATCGCACGTTTAGTTCCTTGACCGGCACTAGCAACGCCAGGCTGAGCGCCGAGATGGTCAGTTCTGCAGGACTGCTCTGGGACAGGGCACTGAGCACCGCGGCCAGCGTCTGCGGGCAGGACAGTGAGCAAAGGCCGGATGCCACCGTATATTGACCCCGAGAAACTCAACACCAACCCACTAGACCGGGGCAAAACTCTCTCTTCATCCGTCACCAAGGTTTCTACGTCCCCAGCGCCCCCACAAAGCGCCTAGTTCCTTACATTCCTTCCCTGTTGCCTATCCTATCCCCCCACCTCAGTCCCCATAGAGTCGCTCTTTTCCCGTGACTTCTAGAAACCTCTTTTCCCACTCCCACCTTGAAGAGAGAAAAGCAGCCGATCTGGCGGGGGAGAGACAATCCCAAGAGGCTTGGCAGCTGGGACACCAGCACGTGCAGCGCGGCCCCGCTGGTCAGCGCCTTGACCACAGGCTCAGATAAAAAGGTGGACAGGACACCAAGCTGTAGCACGAACATCCCTAGCTGTAGAGAAGGCGGCGGGCAGTGGGAGTCAAGGGCGTGAAATCTCCAAGAGATCAGCCAGCGCAGTGCACCAGCTTCCCACGGCACATCAGCCACTCGGGACCGGAACCGAGTTCAGGGGTGTCCTTACCCTCCCCTCCATCCTCTAGCCCAATTGTTCTGGTCCTTTTCTGTGGATCCATCCCCTAGGGTCCTCACTGGGTCGGGTCCTTGCTTACCATCAGCGCCCCACTCCCGAAGGCCACAGCGGCTGCCGCCCCGACTCTCTGAGCTTCCAATTGCTCCCTTTCGATTCCACTGAGGTTCCCTGCGAGGGGTTCGGGCACCACCCTCTCGACAACAGAGCCGGTCATTAAACTGAGTACTGCGAAAGTTCCTGCAGCCATGGGCGAAATGCAGAGATTAGCTCTCATGCAGCCCAGGGTAGAGCAGCAGCCCGGACTCCCACCGTTCTGGAGCGTCGGGCGCGTCCCATCCACTCTCTTAGAAGACCTTGGGGTCACTGAGCTGGTGCAGCAGCCAGGAACCGGTTTGGGAAAGAGTGCCCCCATGGAACCGGTGGACAAGGAGAAAGAGTGTACCCACTGGCAAAAAGTGCCCCCTCCACACGATTTCACTGGACCATGGGCCGGCTGTGCACCTCTTTCCCTTCAAGGTCAAGGTCCCTTCAAGTTGTTTCTTTTAACCAAATGTCACAGAGGACAAGGAGATCCTTGGAGACTGCCGCCTCTGTACCCACTCCAGCAAGCCTGGGGAGGTGACAGAGTTCTGTGCAAAGAGGGGCGGAAATGAGTTGGGGAATCCCAAGAGAGGCGGCAAGTAGGTGAGGGGAGGGAGCAGAGGGGAATACAGCCCCAAAGCTTCCAAGTGGCAACCTTGCGGAAGGTGTGTTTGGCCCACGCTTTTAATCCCAGCACGCAGGTGGCAGAGGCAGGTGGTCTGTGGGGAGCTTCAGACCAGCTAAGACTACACAGTGAGACCCTGTCTCAAGGGAGGGGGAAACACCTCAAGTCCCTGCCTATTCTCATCCCAAAGAGAAGTCCTGGGCAGTCTGGCCACTCACCAGTGGACAGGTGTCTCCCGGTGCCCAGCAAACTGTAGAAGAGGACCGGAAAGAAAGAAGTGTAGAGTCCGAATACCGGGGGCACGGAGGTCAGGAGGGCAAAAGCCATGCCTGGGGGAAAAGTAGAAGGAAACGGAGGTGGGGGTGGGGTGGGGTGCACAACCCCCAGATTCTGCCTTTCCCTACACTCTTGGGCTGGCATCAGATACTGTAAATCATGACCCCTGAGGGAGCTAAGAGGTTAATGGGTCTCAGTGGGAGGTCGTGAAGCTGACAAGGTCACAGATCCTTGCCCACGTCCTGGGTGGCAGGTTTTATGCCTCTCTCCAATCCTCTGAAGCGGAACACAGTCCAGTATGTCTTACAGGGTTGTACAGATGAGGAGGGATAGGGGTGGGGAATTATGATGGCGTCCCACAGTTCTCCCAAACTGAACCTCAAGTTCCTCCCTGGTCCTCCGCCCTGCAGGGACACCACCTCACTGCAGGACTCTCAGTTCCCCAGGGCCCCTCCCTGGAAGCGCCCCATAACTTGGAATTCCAACAAGCTGGAGTTGGGGACTCTTACCCTGGGGCACATGCACAACGCCCACTGTGACTCCAGCCACAGTATCTCCAAGCAGCCAGGCTCGCCAGCGGTACTGGGGAAGCCAACGCAGCGGGGGCAGCCGTGCCAGCAGCACGCGCCACGCCCCCGGCCCAGAACAGGCGCTGGATCCCCTCCTCCGCAGCCTGCGCAGCCAGGGTAAGCAGGGCTCGGCTGGTAGCTCCGGCTCCTGCTCTGCGCCCCCGAAAAGCTCCTGGAATCGAGCGTGGGTGAGAGGTTCCCTGAACCTTGAGCTCAGCGGAGACTTAAGGTCGGAACCCTCTTGCGGATCTGAGCAGGTCCCAGAGGCAAGTGGCCCACTCATTTTTGTCCTTGGTCCCCTGCATCGTCTCCCGGTCTTAAATATCCTCTGCCCCTTCAACCCTGAGCCCGCCTCTATAAAGCAGGGTCCAATCCGGACCTGTAGGGAGTACTCTCAAGAGTACCTCCTTGGATCAGGCTTGGGTGGAAAAAGTCCCTGTGTTAGGCGTTTCCTCAGACATCCTTAGCTAGCTCTGACTGCCGGAGAGCCTGGGAGCCTGCTGTGAGGGTGTTGAAGAACCACAAAGAGATGAGGCCCACAGTCACTTCTAGTGACCCTCACCGATTCATGAGGGGTGAGGACTGTTCTTCATTTGCACTTTGAACAAAGACAGAGCTGGTTCCTTTGGGTCACAGGTCTTTCCCTGAGCCTCTGAATCCCCCCACCACTGGAACACAAAATTCACAGCCAGTTAGGATTCGCCACTCAAATCCCATTCCCCGTGTGGCAAGCTTGCCCCAAGAAAAGTATAAGAGGCTTCATTGTTTTATAAGCTGGTACATGGTGGACGGGGACAGGGACAGAGAACAACTCCACCTTCCTACATGGGTGGCTGGGCCTGGTTTAGGAGAAATATTTTGAACTAACAAAGATTTTTTTATTTTATTTGTTAGGAGCCCAAGTCCTGTAATACTGTTCTTTACATCCAGTATTATTCTCCAAGCAGGCATTCAGAAGTACGTGTTTACTGAAGGGCATGTTGCGTGCTGCTGGAACTGCTGCCCATTGCTACCTTGGCTACTCTGTTACCACTGGCACTGGTGGGCCTGGCTGCCTCAGGCACAAAGGGGCCATCCACCTACCTCATGCACCCTTGTGGTCCCTGAAGAGACACAAAGGTTCTGAGCCCCAGGATTCTGCTGTTTGCCTTCATCCATTCAAAGATACTTTGGCACACTCCATCACTCTATGGATCCCTGAGTCCCTGACCCCGAAGCCTAGGGTGGGGTCCAGAGAGGGTGGACCTCTCCTCTTCAATTCCTCTTATTGTTCCCCAGAAATCTTATCTGGGCCTCACGTCCTGTCCCCCCCTTAAAGATCCCTCCCCTCATTGTCAGCCATGGAGACCTGGGGCCCATAGGGAGGCTCCCACATCTCCCACCCCTCCCCCACCCCAGTAGTCTATTGTCTGCTGAGGAAGCCCCAGTGCATGTGACTGAGCCCAGGGGACAGACGGACGCGGTGGACATAGATACATAGGGACTCAGAGGCGGTCATCTGGGTCTCTGCACGCTTGGCTGTCCCTGTTCCAGAGTCTGTGCCAGAAGCTGGGAGGGGCGAAGACATCTTCAGCTCTCCACCTTAGCCCTGGGTTTAAAGAATCCATTCCTACTCCACGAGCACAAACCTTACCCCTTCCCCTCAAGATGGCAAAGAAGACTCCAGAGCTGCTCCATCCTCATTCTTCAGTGGAACATGGATGCCTCAGAGGAAAGGTACCCAGGGTGTTCTGTGCTTTTAGATCCAGATGTTGGAGCAAGTAGTAGGGACTCACAGAGCAGTGAGCTTTCTGATGGAGTTTGAACCAAAGGGTAAATCTAGAACCCAGAAGGCCTGAATAAAGGGAAGAAGCGTTTTCCCTGAGCCTGAGGTCTGGACCGTGAGATGCTGCAATTGATTATAGGTGAGGGACAAAGATAGAGGTCTCTTCGCATCTTCTAGCCTTCTTCTTTTGTGTCTGAGGGTCTCCCTCTGTAGACCAGGCTGGCCTTGAACTCAGAGATCCGCCTGCCTCTACTTCCAGAGTGCTGAGATTAAAGGTGTGCGCCACCACATCCAGATTCTACCCTCTTATCACCAAGGCCCTCCTCAAATGACGGTAGCCAGCAGACCTCTCCTATACCACCTTACCAACCCATTTCCACAGCAGCCTCGCCATCTCCCTCCCAAGACAGCAACCTCAGTGATATAGCAAAACTTTTATTCACAGGAAAACTTGAAAACAAAATCACAACCCAAACCAGAAATTTCTATTTGGTTCCTGCCCTCGCCCTCCCCCAACCCCCTACATATCCTCCATTTGAGGGGGTTGTGGTGCATGCTGGAGTGGAGCTCACAGATCCTGTGCTCCTCAGGTAGACAGGAGTCCTTCCAGGTCTAGGGACTGCCCTCCATGTTGGTCTCTCTCCCAGTCTTGCCCATCCTCCACCCACGGGAAAGAATGGATCCTGGCACACTGCCAGGATTCCCCCCAAATTCATTGAGGAATCATGCCTGAGTCAACAGCACACCAAGGCTTTCTGGTTACAACTCATCTTCATCCAGCTTGGCCAGCCTGACCTGACAGGGAGGAGTGTTCACAGTGGGAAGGGCTGGAGAGTCATGAGGCGTCTGGGGGGTATCACTGGGAGCCTGAAGAAAGATTCAAGTCAGAGGGTCAGCCAAGGCTACCCTTGGGCTTCCCTCACTCCTCTCTTGCCCCAGAATGAAACAGAAGAAAGTAAGGATGAAAATCAGGAGAAGTCACGTGAGGACAGTGGTGGGGAAAGGAGATAGGGGTGGGGACAAACGCCCTCCGCTCTCTGCCCCAGTAGGAAACTATTCCTCATACCTGTGTATCCAGGAGCAATGGCGCTCTGGGCACCTCCCCTTTGGGCAGAAGTAGTAGGGAGGGGAGAGAGCCATTGATGGGTGTGTGCATGCGGACCTGGGCCAGGTCTCCAGGCCGCATTCTCCCAGGGCTCCCTACCCCAGGCCCTCCGGCTCGCCCCAGGCTGTTGGTCTGGCTCTCACGTCTCTGGTATTCGATGGGTGACTGTAAAGCTGGGCCAAGGGAAGGAATAGAAATGTGTTGAAGAAGAGACAGATCACTTTCCCTGCCTTCCCTTCTTCCTATTTCCTGCTCTTCTAATTTAGCCAATGTAAGGTGCTTGGAACTTTAGAGGGTTCTGGGTGGGTGGAGAATGGAGAGAAGCCAGGCTCAGAGAAGCAAGGTTTGGAGACTGGATGGCTGGGGAAGGGGTTCAGGAGGTCAAATAGCTTTGGGAGCCTCTGTAGAGGGAGGATGGGAGCATCACCGTTGAGAAAGTCACGCTGGCTTTCCAGGATCTGGGTCACTTGCTTGATCCAGGCTTGACTGACAGTAGGATCTGAAGCCTGCAGGACATAGCGCTGAATCCCACCTTCTGGCCCCCTAGAGGTCAGCGCAAAACGGCAAGGGTTGCCTTGAAGATTCCCCTCCAGCCCTAGGCAGCTCACCTGGATTGGCAAACAGAGACAGTACACAGATTCCGCAAGCCCTTTCGCCAGTCCCAAGTGCCTCACCCCATCCGGTCCTCTCCCTCCATACTGCTTTGCCCCACCCACCCCATCGGGCCTGCACCCTCTACACTGCCCCGCCCCACCCACCCCATCAGGTCTGCTTACCCCCATAACCTCCTCCCCCCCACACACACACACCTTGATGCTGTTCTTGTACACATAGCCAGACTGCGCGCCACCTCGGCCTCCTCCTCCCAGGGCCTCACTGAAGATGACAATTTGCTCGAACAGGAAGACACGCCTCTCCCGACCCCGGGAAGAAAGCAGACCCCCAGCTTCAGGTTCTGTAACCAAGAATGTGTCCTGGCCCAAGAGCTTCCCCTGAGCAGTCAGTTTTCCCTGAAACCGAAGGACATGACCTCTGAGAAGGTGCAGCAAGAGTTTGAAAAGAGCATCAGCGTCTCTCCCCTCCCCCACCCCAACACGCCCAAGGAGGTAATTCCTCATAAGGATCCAGAGCACTAAGACCTGAGCACAAGGACACTTCACCGCTGTGTCCCGCCCCATTCCCATACCTCAAATCCCCGAAGTCTCCCCAGGGACATCATATCATTGCAGCGTTTGGGTACGAAGCACATGACCTCCACAGCTTGCTGGGATACAGGTGAAAAGGGACATTGGTGGACAAACGGATTCATTACTAGCAAAGAAGCTCCTTTGAGAGCCTCTCCACACGTCACCCTCCAGGGGCCTCCAGGGGCCTCTCCCTAAAAACCAGACATCCCTAAACTACCCGGAGACTGGTACCCACAAGATGAAGAGGATGAGGCAGATACGGTGTCCTGGGGACCTCACCTCCAGCTCCTCAGTATCCATCCCAGCTCTTCTGTAATACTTTAGAAAATCCTATGACATAAAGAAGAAAACTCTGTAGAGCCCTCAGAACCCTAAAGATAACTGAGGAAATGCCAGTCCCCAGCCAGCTGCCCTGTCCCCGGGGGGAAAAGGGTGGCCCTGTCCCCAGGGAGAAGGGTGGTCCTGACCTTCAGCAGCAATTGGTATTTCATGATTCGCTGCACGGGTTTAATGAGGAGGTCATTGAGCTGCAGTCGGTGTCCCAGCTGTTGCCTGAGCTCCTGGGGACAGGGACAGGGCAGTCATGTAGCCTAAAAAGCCTGTTCACGCTGATCCGGTCCTTCTTTCCCCCAAGGCACCTTAGCCACTGACCTCAAAGTAGCTGTCCCCGAATTCTGACAGCACATGTTCCGACTTGGGTTTATTCTGGCAGTACACCACATACATATGCAGGCGGCGTTCCTAGCAGGGATAATATTGAAGAAAGCGGGATGGATGGTGACAGAAGACAGCCCATCTCCACAGAGCCCAGACTCATCCCAAGCCCCTCCCCTGTTAAGATCCCGCCTCACATGTTTGATGAACAGCTGAGCCAACCAATCAGGATCTTTCAAACACTGCTGCAGCTCCTGCAGGAAATAGCTGGAAGAGTTGTGAGACAGCACCTCAAACACTCCTCAGAGCCCTCGCCCCTACACATCCCACGCTTTCAGCTACATGCCCTAGTCACTCTCCCTACAAAACTCCAGCGGCTCCTTGAATCACAGCAGACCCATGGTTCCAATATGGAATCTAGGATAGACTACCAGAGCGAGCCCTTCCCCAGCACCTGGCTCAGGGCTCCAGCACTCACTCTCGGTGCCACTCATAGATCTGCTGAATGTTCCCAAACACAATCCTGTCACGACCTCGGAGGCTCTCAGGGACCCCCTGAGTAGCCATGGTAGCCATGTAACCCTGTGGAAAGGATGAGATGGGACGAAGATTACGTAACCGCAGCCGAGGGTCAACCCTGCACAAAGTCCAGAAGTAGAGGGAATGTGTAAAGTGGCCCTGAGGAGCAATCTCTCTTTAAAATATCCCCAGGCTGAGGGAAAGGGTCAGTGGACCATGGCTGGGGAGAAGAAGCGAGCGAGATCTACCTCTACAATCTGTCCCAAGTCGTCCACATACATTCTTTCTGTTTCTACCAGCTCACTCAGGACAAACCTAGAGAGCACAAGGATGACTTCACTTCAGAGTGTGGCTACATCCTTAGTTCAGCCCGTTCTTCCTGCACTAAAAAGACCATCATCACAGCCACCTCAGAGGGCTGTAAAATGGGAAGGATCTTGGGGAAGTTTGGTAGCTGGAGTGCCCGTGAACTTACATACTCCGCTCCAGGGCTGTCTTTTTCTGCTCTTCCTCATTCTTGGGAGCTTGAGACAAAGTTTCCTCTTCAGCTGGCTGGAAGGTAAGAGGTGGACAAAGGAATACCTTTCAGTGAGAAGAAGCTTCTCAGATCTCTTTGACTTTTTTTTTTTTTTTTTTTTTTGGTTTTTGGAGACAGGGTTTCTCTGTGTAGCCCTGGCTGTCCTGGAACTCACTCTGCAGACCAGGCTGGCCTCCAACTCAGAAATCTGCCTGCCTCTGCCTCCCAAGTGCTGGGATTAAAGGCATGCACCACCACTGCCTGGCTAAGACTTGTTTGTTTTGAGTCAAGGTCTCTCTATGTAGTTCTGGCTGTCCTGGAACTTGCTGGCCTTGAACCTACAGACATCCACCTGCCTCTGCCTCTGGAGTTCTGAGATTGAAGATATTATTATTATTAATTATTATTATCATTTTGCATTATGGGGGCCATGTGTACAGGTACCCACAGAAGCCAGAAGGTGCTGGGTGCTTTAGAGCTGGAGATACAGGTAGTAGTGAGTTATGTGATGTGGGTGCTAGGAACTGAAGGTAGGTTCTCTGGAAGAGTAGCAAGTGTAATTTTGAAATATGATCTCATATAGCACAAGAGCGCATGGGACTTGATCTGTAGCTGAGGTTGGCCCAAACAGGTGCATGCCACATGCCTAGCTCTATTTCTTCACCTGTGCCTTGTCTCCAGGACCCTCCAGCAATGTCGTCAGTAATGACAGTTCTGGCAGCTCCTGTCCTGTGCTTAAAGTTGGCTCCAGCATCCAGTTCTGGACAGAGAGAGATCAAGACCAGAAAGATCCAGTGACTGAGGTCACAAGCAGTAGATGGACCCCCATGACCAGTGACCCCAACCTGCCCGTTTCCCCAGTTCCCTCATGGATGTCCTTCTGTGGTATTCCTTGCTCACCTCACATTGTCCTGTCTGACCACTGTCTGCCTCAGTTTCCACACTGAGACAATGTTTGGAATGATCCAACCATCTCCTCAGGCCAGTTACTGGTCCAGGGGGGATCGGAGAACATGGATGAGAGCTGAGGCCAGAGCTGGGGCCAGACAGGGCAGCCAGCCCCGAGACAGCTGACGCTGACATGCTCCCCTCACTGCCAGCAATAGAATAAGATTCTAACAGGAGGGAAATGAGAGAAGTCGATGGAGTCCAGCTCTGGGGTCCCAGGGAACCCCCATGGTGTCCTCTCCATGATGTTCAGACCTGTCTCCCAGGGTCCCCTCTTTTGCCACCCTCATTGAGCTGGCCAGGATAGAAATCTTTGCAAGGGCACCCTGGGGAGGAGGGATGGTAAACACCTGGCTCACAGGCCTGAGCTTCTCCAGTGCTATGTGGAGGTTCCCCACACCCTGAGCATAGCACAGATATGGGGGTGGGGGCAGCCATCTGGGCAGATACTGGAAACTGGGGGTAGCCATCTGCTTCCCTATAACACCCCCCCCTTTCCAATAGGTACAGACCATTCTCCCGGAGAGGGGTGAGAACAAAAGGACATGGCTGTCTGCCACCCCCAGGCCCCTCTCCTCCTACTCTGGTAATTACTATATATATTAGTTTTGGACAGCCCACCCCTCCCGCACATGCACACACCCAACACAGGGAGCAGTGAGGACAGCTCAGCTGGGTTATCTTTGGCCAGCAATTGGGAAGAGCTGCAGTTTCAGTTCTTATAAACCCCCTTACAAGATACCCCCTCGCCCCACCCCCAGCCCACCATCCCTCTGCTCCCTTTTAGGAAGACTTTCAGACGAGTGATCTGAGGGAAGATACAAGGTTCTGGGCCGAAGAGAATTTTCCCTCTGGCTAGCTGATTACAGGAAAGAAATGGGTCCGCGGACCCTTCCTCAACTCCCTCAACTTGAATCAGCAGAAATCTAGAAGTAGAAAGGACCTTAGAAATTCTCTGTTAAATCACTTTTCTTAAAAACACACATACAGGCTCCAGCCCTAAAGCCCTAGGGCTAGAGTAAGCAGATGCCCTAAACCCCATCTCAAGCTGCCCCCCAACTTCATGCTGGCCCCGTCAGACCTCGCACTCACCACGTCCCCCCCGGGAGAAGCAGCAGCCGCATTTTGCCAGCACTTTTCGAATCACTCGGGGACAGACACAGCGACCCCCTTTGTGACCCCCCCGCATGGCGCCCGGGGCCCCCCGCACCCTCCACCCGGGCCGGCCATGCAGGGGGAATCACGGGGGGCGGGGCGGGGAGGGCGCAGGGCGCACACCCCCCTCCCTCCCTCCGGGGTCCAGGCTTGAGGAGGGGGGGAGGAAAGGGATGGGAGATGGGGGTCCAGGAGTAGACGGAAGTCGTGGCAGGGGAGTCTGGAGGGAGGGGCGTGCGGGGCTGGGCCGCGGAGTTGGGCGGGGAGGGTTTCCGGAACCCGGGCGGTGCGGGGCCCAGGGTCGAGATGTCCAGCCAGAGGAAGGAATGATGGGGGAGGCCCGGCGGGGATGCGACAGCCGCTCCAGCTCCGTCTCTGGCCTCGGCTTAGGGGTGGCTCTAGGCCCGGGCAGGGAGGTACGGGGGCCGACTCCCTGAGCCACTGGAGCCGCGCGGGTCCGGGCCGAGCGGCGAGCGGAATAACAGGCCAGGCCGCGGTGCTGCTGCGGGGCGGGGCCTCTGCGGCCGGGCTCCGCCCCTCCGCTCTCCCCAGCCCCCTCCCCCAGGCACCTCCACGCTCGCAGTCCGCGTCCCCAGACCTCCGCCCCTCCTCCCAGGACTGGGCTCCCTCTTGCATCCCAGCTGCGACTGTGGGGCGCGGGGCTGGGTGGGCGAGAAGCCTGGAGGTGGAGTCTGCCTCGCTCGCCTCTTGGCCTCTGAGATGGATTCGCGGGAAGGGGCCTTGGTTTGTGTAAAAGGTTCTGAGGTTCTGGCTGTCTCTCCCCACGCCGCAAGCAGGGCATGCGTGTATGGGGAACACTTTGTAGGGAACACAGCCCAGGTGCCGCCCTCTCCCCCGACCCTTCTTTCCTCCAGGCCCCAGCACTCCAGCTAAAACTAATCACCAATTAAGGCGAAGTCCGAGCGCCTGGGCTGGCCCAGGGCCAGGGGTGGGGTGCGGGGACACTCCACCCCGCATTCGGGGGCTTGGGACCCACCGAAGTGAGGACACACATCGGACTAGAAGAGAAGTGTGGTGTCTGCGATTTAATGGTCCCATGCAAATTAGATGCAAGCCTTTATGCTAATATGAACAGAATCTATCTGAACACTTTGCGCAGGATGGCAAACTGTGCCCCACCCAAGCCCAGCTTCTTACCGGGCTGCGGAGCCCAGGCGAGGACCTCCCGTTCGCGCTCCCCTGTCTGTTCCTCCTCGGCACAATCACTTTCTGCCTTGGTACTCCCAGGCCCTAAGGGATCTCTCTCTTGGGGCTGCCGAGACAGAGTCACTGTAAGGATCCTTTTCTAGGCTGCCTTGACCTCCCCCTTCCTCTCTCCCTCCTGTCAAAATACACATTATTCTGAACGGGCCAACAAGAACTTGGCATACGGCCCTCATAACTGAATTTATGGACCCTTACGACTGCTCCATATAACTTTTGTTTGCGGGTAAACTGAGTCATGGAGTGCAATTCTCCTAAAGTCCTCTAAAGACCCCCGACCCCACCCGCGGTCCCTCCTTCTTACCCCCTCCTGACCCGGTACGGCGCATGCGCGCAGCATTCCCCCCATGACCCCCAGTATCCGGTCAGTGCGGCCAGGGGTGGGGCGGTCCGGGGGCTTCATGCTGGACCCCTACCCTGCTTCAAGTTTCTGGGCCGAGGGGCCACGGGAAGCTGGGGGGCTCTGAGGCCTGCGTGCGTCCGGGGAGTTGCTACTGCCGAATCCGCCCCCCTGCCCGGCTCCGCCCCAGCTCCCACCGCAGCCAAACTTCTCAAAAGGGGTAGGGTTGTTCCTTTCTCCACAAACGTAGCTGAACGACAAACAAACCCCTCTCATCTCGAGTCCATCAATCCAAGTGTGGCCTAGGGCTTTGCCGGGTTATTGCAGCGCCCAGCATTAGTTCTACCAGAGGGGAGTGGCTCCCAGGAGCAGAAAGGGTCCATTCAGGCAAAACATCTCCTCAGCGGGTCTTGCTCCACACCCCACCCCCACCCTGTCCAAGGAACAGCAAACGGGTGTGGCATAGAGTTGCATATTTCACTTTATTTTTATTAAATTAAAAGCTACAGTCTGGCAACAATTCCAGAAAGGGGATGAGGAGGCTCCTTATAGGGGCAGAGAAGAGCAAGAGAAAGACAGACTGACAGAGACAGACACAGGAGAGAAAGGATCCGTTAAGGTAGGACTACTGTTATCTTAACACACAGCTGGCTGGGGGAGGCAGCTAATATCAGTCCAAGGTGAGACAGTATTCAGGGACTGGAGTTCAAGAGACCCCATCCTTCCTACCCAGGTCCTTTCTCAGCTTAGTCACTGGAGGACGGTACATACCAGGAAAAGCCGAGGACACTGGAGTAGCAGGGGCAGAGAGAATATGTACACGGAGTGCAGGGAGAGGAGCCTTGGAAACCAGCATCTGCCAGATGGGAGTGGCTCAAAGGGCACTGAAGCACTTGGCCAGTGGGGGGCAGGGGAAGGGACTGTGTCCCCTTCCCCTCTGAGCTCCCACCCCAGTCAGACATATCCCCTCATGGGTGGAGTGGGGGCAGAGAGAGAGGAGCAGAGGCTTCCGTTGGATCCTAGTAGTGGACAGCGGGGGGGTGGGTGGGGGGTGGGGGGGCCTTGGCAAAGGAGCCATCCTTCAGTCGTCTGTGATACCCTTGGCTCTCAGTTCCTCTTGCACCCTAGTCAGGTAGGTTGGGTCTGGATACCCAAACCTAGGGCAAAGAGAAATGAGGACTAGAGTTAGCTGTTTGGACTCGATGTCCTTACCCACCCTCATTTTGAGTGACTCAGCAGGGTCCAAATCCAGACCCCTCCCACGTCCCATGAGGAGGGACCTGCAAAACCAAGATAACCCAGCCAGAGTATGCCTTTTGGGGGGTGGGGGAAGGTGTTAAGCTGAACGCATCAGGACCAGGATGAAAACAGACTGAGAGGGTGGATGGCTCCCCCAAATTAGAAATGGTGAAAGGGAGAAGCCATGGAGAGGGAGATGAGGAGGAGTCGCACAGCTGGGGTCCCCCTGTGCAGCTGGTCTTGTGGTGGATGTCGTTCCAAGTGATGACATTGGGTCTCCCTGTAGTCATGGACGTGCCGATAGTGAAGGTGAGACGCTGGTCAAAAGCCTTTCGGAACAGGGTCAGCACCTTGTTGCCCTCGGGGCAGTCCGGGAGGTAGGCCACCCGTGTGGTACCAGGGTACCGAACTCCAGGGTTGGGGTGTTCAGCCTGAGAGGAAAAGGAGGCAGAGAGCAACTAGCTGTCTCAAGGGCCTGGATACCAGCAAGGGGTCCGTCAGTCAGCCCTGCCTTTTGTCCATGCATTCCCAGCAGACCGACAGACAGCCTTCCAGGGAGATGATGACTTTAGAACCTGGGCGCAAGAGGTTGTTTCTGGCCAGTCCTTTTTGTTAATCCCTCAATTCAGGGACAAATGGGCTTTCAAGAAGTGATGGAAGTTACTTTCCAGATAAGTCAGCAAAACTGCAACAACTAAGAAAGATGTATCTTTTTCATTCCCTCCTCGTCCTAAAATACTACTGCCTCTGCCTCTTGTCTGCATTTTTTCTTTCTTCAGAGTTTCTCTGTTCCTGTGAACTGACATGACTCTTTGTTCAGCAGGAAAACATCTGTCTTCAGCTCCTATTGTCTCATAGTCTGCAACAGCAGCACTCCCAATGGTTAGCACGGCCAGGTCCCTTCCCACTGTGCCTTCCTTCACCTGGGCCACTGACTCCAGGCTTTGCCTCCACAAAGAGTCTGTCACATCCACTGGAGTCAGGGTACTAGTGGGCAACCCTTTCAGAACTGGCTTTAGGGTTTTTTCCTTGTTTGATTTGGCTTTCTTGGGAAAGAGGACTGAACTCAGGGATGCCCGTATGATAGACTACCACTGAGCTACAGTCTAACCCTCACATCTGAGTCCTATATCTGCCTTTGGGTCATGGCAATAAAAGAGTTGTGCCTCAAGGAGACCCTCCCCTCTCCCCAGCCTCAGACCGCCAAGTTGTAAGGCATGCTGGGAGATAGCAATAGTGCAACATGCCTAACAACATACTCTCTACGTCGTCTTTTTATGTCAGAGAGTATGAACTTGGAGGAACCCAAAGGGTAGGGAGTGTGATCTCTTACCCCCTGGACGCCAGGCGGGAAGACATATTGGATGACAATGGTGCCATACTTCTCATAGCTGGGCAGCAGGAGGGTGGCATCCTTGGAGACCAGCATCCGCCCGTTCTGGGGCTGGTTGCCCACCAGCTGCCCGTAGAATCGGCCACACATGGGGCAGGCCTTTTTCACCTGCAGGGCCCGTGTGATGCAGCCCTCACAGAAGGAGTGCCTGCACTTCTCCAGCGTCTTGGCATTCTGTATCTCCCCCAGGCAAATGGGGCAGGTGGTTTCCTGCTCTTCAGCATCCTCTCTGAGACGAGGAGGGAGTGGAGGGGGCAGGGGAGGAGGAGGAGGGGGGAGCCCTCTTGCCCCTGGAGGCAGGAGTGGGGCTGCTCGGAGAGGAGGTGGGCCTGGACGGTGCAGCTCAGGGTGCTCCCCTCCACCCCCCAAAGCCAGGCAGCCCATGAGCTCCCCCTGCCTCTGAGCTTTCTTCAGCTCTTTCTCTGCCTCTTTCAGTAGCCCCTTGAGAGCCTTCCTGGCCAGGTAGAGCCCATTGGGAGGGGCTGGGGGAGGACCCTGTGGGGACAGCTGGAGCACATAGATGTCAGAAGTCTCGCCATCTATGAGGATGGACACTCGGTGTTCCTCCCGAAGCCGGGCCAGCCGGGCTGGTGTCTCCTTGCTCAGGAAGTCCCACACAGGCTTGGAGACAGTCACTTTGTTCTTGCAGGAGCCTCCACAGGCTGCCATTCTGGACAGGACGAACGACACTGCCCCCAGGGTGAAAGGGACTCAGAGTGGGGAGTCCCCATGTGACAGACAAAAGTGCCTCCTACTTCAGGTTCCTCTGTTTTCCTCAAAGCCAAACCCCAACACGGCCTGCAAACTGGTTTTCTATCTCCACTTCCGTCCCATAGTCCCTGCACCCTCTGGGGACAAGTTCCCATATTCCATCATTATCTAAGCCCAGCACCAGCACTGCTGGCTTCTTTCATTTCCCTGCCCCCTCCCCTCACGGTGGGGAAAAAAAAAAAGGGTTCCTCCAAAGCGAAGGAGACTTCCCACCCTCCCACCCCACCCTCATTTGCTCACTTTGATCCGGAAGAGCTTAGAATTGGCATGCAGGCTCACTCTCTTTTCCTTCTGCTTCTTGGAGATCTGTGGCCTGGTGGGATGGGAAAGAAAAGCAAGTAAGAAACCTATTGCCCAACCCCCTCAGGCCCCAACTGGGGAGCTCTCGGAAACAGCCGGGAACCTGGGGTAGTGGTACTGGGGAATGGGGATTTTTTTGGAACAAGGGAGAAACCTGAGAGCTGAGGTTCTCTTGGGGCACAGGTACCTGAAAAGACCACGGAGAGACGTAGCGGAAGTCCCTCCACCTCCACCTTCAGCTGGCCAGAACTGGGGACGAAGGGAAAGAGTTATGATAGCATTTCCTCAGCCGCCCAGACAGAAAACTCTCTTCTATCTCCTCCCCTGCAGAATCCTCTCCAAGTTGCTCAAGGAACTTCATCAGCTAACTTCTCTTTTTCCCCCAGTGCGGAGGGAGATCCTAGGTGCAGATAAAGACAGGAAGGAGAAAAATAAAGGGCCTCTCAGGATGAAGGTCGTACACATCAACTCCCTCAGACTACACTGACAAATATTTCCTATGCTCTTCGCCTCATTTCTTTACGTTCTCAAATAGTTCAAGTCCCTGTTATTGACAGGGACCTTTTCCTTGAGAGCTGGAAGTCTGTTAGGGATGCCAGCAAAGTGTTAGCAGTCCTGCAGTAACAAAGTTCTCATTGTCACCTTTAAACCCAGTGCCCGCCCCGCAGAGCTGTAGTCAGCTGCGAATCAAGCAGGAGCTCGGCTAGAGGGACCCGAGGCTTTCCCGTGAGTCCTGTCACAGTCAGTTCCAGGGCCTTTCCCACAACACAAAGTGCAGCTCAACTAGGAAGAGGGGCCATAGATGTGACCTCAATTCCTTGTGATCCATAAAGAAGCCGCTGTCCGTTTATGCCTCCATCATAGGATCCCTGAGATGAAAACCCAGAGTCTCAACCCGCATGGTCTGGGCACGGTGAAATGCCCCCTCCCCATCAGAGAGAACCTAGGATCTGGGTGTCCTAGCTCCAAGTCCTGCTGGCACAGCACAGGGAGGCGGGGCCACAGTTTAGTCTGGGTCTAGCATTCCTCTGGGGCAAACAAGGCCGGACACCAGACCAGCCTCTTCCTCCAGACAGCTGCCGCTAGCAGGGACGGCGAGAAAGGGCAAGGGTCCCCTGGGGGTGTCCACTGAGGCACCCCCACCCTTCTTCCCCAGACTGCCCCCGGATCCATCCAACCCGAAACCAACTCCCGCATCCCTACTGGAGGAAGCCCCGGAGTCCCGCCGCTTGGTGAGGGTGTGTGTCCACCCGACTGCGGCCCTCAGAACCCCCAAATGGAGGCCAGGGCTGGAGGTGCGGGAAAGATGATGGGCCCCGGCCCCGAGGGCGCCCCCTTCTCCCGCCGCGCGCACGTGGGGGGCCAATGGCGGAGGAGGGGGCGGAGGGAAGCGGGGGGCTTGTGAGGGTGCGGACCCGGCCTGGGGGGCACGCGGTGGGTGTGGGGGCGCCGGGCTCACCTACCTCTCGTCAGCGCCGCCATTGCCGGTCACATGACTGAGGCTGTTGCTGGGATGACGGTCCGGGCCTTAGCAACAAGGGGCGGGGGTGGGGGGTGGGGAGGGAGACCCCGAGAAGGTGGAAGGGGATGCCGGGGTGCAGACTGAGAGAAAGGAAGGGAGAGCACCCCTCCCCTTGGCGGGTGATAATCACCGGTTCCTTTGACCCCCTCCTACCGGGGAGCCCCTGCCTCTGCCCCAAAACAAAAATGGAGGCGCAGTTCTAGTCTTTGGAGGGAGGGGTGGCGTCATGTAGCCCAGGGTAGGAGGTTAAATCCTTAGAAACGCCACTCTCTTGGCTTCCCCCTCCCGGAGGAGCCCTCTCCCCACTTCTTTCCTAGCCAACTGCGTGGCACCTTTAGGAACTTGGCAGGGATGGGAGCAGTGTCGGGGGATATATGGATTTGGAGGGGAGGACAATTTTTTGAAATCTTACGCTGGAATATGTTGGATGGGAAGTTTTAGTAAAAAGGAAAACATTGGTACTACAAAATAAAACCCTGTGACTAAACTGCTTCAATCCCCTCCGTCAATTCTTGCCTCCTTCCAGACTGTTACCTCCGGTGACCCTCTCTCCCCCTTAGCACCCCCCCCCCCCACCTCCCGCACAGCCTGTTGCCAGATGGGGGCTGGTGACTAGTTTTCCACAAATAGGGACACAGGTCGGTGCAGAATGTGAGGTGGATAGATCCTTTAAAAATGGCTTGGGGTGGTGTTAGTGTCAAGTATGTGGCTCAAATAGAGTTAAAAATTCCCAAAGAAAAAAAGCTCTGCTCCGCTCTGCTTCCCGTCAGAGCCGTCTCCACCTCCTCCAACTCACTTCCCTGGGGCCACATCAAGCCAGGTTTTTCCACCAGCCGAAAGACCTCCTCAGCCAAGACGTGCTGAATCTCCCAGACTAGCAACAGCACGTCATCCACCGCTCTCCATTCCCCCCCCTGAACTGGAGGACTGGTCACTCCTTCACTTTCCCAGGACCCTGCTGTACTCCAGCAGATAGCTTTCCCAGGAAGCCTGGCTGAACAGAGAATTCCTTCCCACATAGCTGGTACCCCAAGAGGCCCACTGAAGTTAACAGATGGAGGAACCAGAGCATAGGGAGGAGGGACACATCATCCCACTCCCCCCTGGCCGCCATTAGTGCTCAGTTCCCACAAGGTTGGCGAATCTTTTCCGTTCCCACGTCTACCCCACACCTCTGAGTTCGTATCATTTTAGAGCACACACCCCAACACATACTCAGAAGCCCAACATCTTGAAGACCAATATTCTTTAGTTGGTCTCTGCATCTCTTAAACACAGGACGGATTGATTCCTGAGTTTTCTTTTTTTTTTTGGTTTTTTCGAAACAGGGTTTCTCCTGGAACTCACTCTGTAGACCAGGCTGGCCTCGAACTCAGAAATCCGCTGTCTCTGCCTCCCAAGTGCTGGGATTAAAGGCGTACGCCACCACTGGCCACCATTGCCCGGCCTGAGTTTTCAAAAAGAAAAAAACTTCTGTGAATGATTTAGATCAAATAATTTATTTTATTGTGATATTGGGAGTAAATACAGATATTTTATTAACAAAACAAAAATGATGGAAAACAGAATAAATGAAGATGGCCATACTGCCCATGACCACAACCTCATGGTCAGAAACCAGTTGTAAAGACAGCTGCTGGTGTCACTTTATTGCATTCAACAGGGGAAAGGTTGGTTGTGGGATGGAAGAGACCCACCAGGCCCCTCCCACCCCAACTGGGCACACCTCTTGATGCCTCCTTTGGTGCAGAGGAAGGGTGGGCTTCTCCCTTAGGCCCTCATGGTTACACAGGAAAGCAGCTTCTTGCCCTCGATGCCCACCCCACTCCAGAGCGCCAAGCTCCATAGGGGCGCAGAACAGCAAGGATGAGTGTCTTGCTTCCAAAGGCTTTGGGCAGAGACAAAGACAATCTATCTCATCTTAGAGTCGTTTTCCCCAAGATAGTCTCATGTTTCCTTGGCTGGCCTCAACCTTGCCAAGTAACTGACAATGACCTTGAATGCCCCATCCTCCTTACCTATTTCCCAAGGCTAGGCGTCCAGGTGTGCACCGCCACACCTGGCTTATGTGGTGCTGGGGGTGGACCCAGAACTTTGGGCATGCTAGGCCAGCACACTACACCTGGCTTATGTGGTGCTGGGGGTGGACCCAGAGCTTTGGGCATGCTAGGCAAGCATACCACACCACCAACTCGGCTATAATCTCCAGTGCTCAAACCCAAACCTATTTTGAGTTCCTGAGACTAGGTCTCACTCAGTAGCCCAGGCTGGCCTTGAACTCTTGAGTAATTCTGACTCAGCCTCCAGAGTGCTGAGTTTACAGGCACGAGCTACCATGCCTAGAGGCTCCTCTACATTCTGAGGATATTGTGCATTAATATTCAGCTATCTTTGGGGGGGACTGGGTGATTGAGTTATGGCTCCGACTCCTCTCTGGGGGTGGAGAGGCCATCTGTCCCCTGGGAGACACATTAGCAGTGGAAGATGAGACAAAGGAGACAGAATAACAACTCCAAGCAGAAGAGGGTTTTGAGAAAGAAGGGAAAGTGCTGGGTATGATGTCCCGGGGGTGGGGAGGGTCCCACACTCGAAACCTCCGTCCTCTGGACATTATGGAGACAGACCAGATGGAACTGTTCCCCTCTGCTAGAAAGAAGCCCCGGGAGTAACTAGTAACTAGCCCCGGGAAGAAAGGGTGTCACACAGGGAGTGACCTGTCCTCCCAGCCTCTACTGCTCTTCCTGCTCACCAGTAAAGGCAGGGTTGTGGAGAAGTGTGGCACCATTCTCACACCTGCACCTAAGCCTGGGCGCCTCTGGCCTCTGGGCTCCTGCACCCAGAAGTGCTCATGGGAAAGTGGAGTGGGGTGGGAGAATGGGAACAGTCAATGCACAACGGGGACCTTCTCCATCCTCTGCATAGTCACAAAAGTCCACTTAGGTCCTGCGCCTTGTGAGGTGCCAGCCTGCTGACCACTCCCCACCTGACCTCCAGGCCAGACTGTCCATGTGTGAATGCCTGCACCCACATCTGGAGTATCCTGAAAGCCCTCCATTCCAGGGCTTCCCAGGAAAGAAGCATGCCACAACATGCCCCATAAAGGTATTAGCAAAATCCAGACATTCAGTTTCTTCCACACTGCAAAGTGCATCCAGGGTAGTTGCTTGAGCCATGTCCACTGTCCAGTCAGGTCCCAAAGATGGCAAACAACCCCTACCCCCAGCTCCTCCTATTTCACAGAAACAAGATATTTTTCAAAGATCAAGGCACTTAAGAGAGTCGACAATAACACTCTATGAAGCAGGAGGGCTTACTGGGAGCAAGGAGGGAGGGCAGAGAAACGGAGGGGAGGACAGCGGATGTCTGGGGCAGGAGAACCCTAGCCACCAGAACGAAGTTACTTGGATGGAAGGAGCCTGCAGCCTGAACTTAGCAAAGAGAAGCAATGGCCAATTCCAGCTCCCCTAGAGAGCTCTAAGCCTCTCAGAACCCACCACCTCGGACATAAAGCAGCAATCACCCCAGAGTCAGGCAGCCTCTTAGGCAAAGATGTTGGCAATAAAATCCAGGAATCGCTTAGCATACTGCTCAGGATGGACAGTGGAGATCTCCGCCCCCGCCTGTGAGGAGAGAAGAAACACAACAGTGTCACAGGAGCACTAGCAGCTTCCCCTCACTTCACCCCACCTACTGCCTTCCCTCAGCCACCCCACTGCTCTGACCCTAGAAGCTCTTTCCAGAGAACAGACAAGCCAAGAAAGGAACGGCTTTGCGGAACTCTCACCCCATGCTTGACGGTTTTGGCTGCATGAGCTGCTTTCTTCTTGGCATCATACTGTGTCAGAATGTCAATGAGGCCCATGAAATACACCTCCTTCTGGGGGGCCCCTGGGGAGAGAGGCTAGCAATGAGGACAGGGCACAACAGTCCCAATTCCCTTTCCCCAGGAGACAATTTTGCTGTGAAAAGCTAAGCGGTCCATCCACCACCCTGGTCTCCGTCTCCCAATGATCCCCATCACCCCCTGACAGTTCCAGGTTCTCTCTCACCCTCCGCACTCCGGATAGCATAGACATCGATGAAGGACTCAAATTCTCCTGGGCCCAGGGGCCGGTGGGAATGAATGTAGCCTCCAATACCCTCAGGGGAGGTGCCATAGGAGCCCACCGGAGCAGGAGGCCCAGTCAGGTTACAGTCCCCATCCCACTCTGACTCCTCCTCCCTCACAGGCCCTTCCTCCTCTGGTTCTGAGCCCCGGATGATGTCGTGGATGCCGAGCAGAAGGCTGTAGTCCATGATCTTCAGCTGCACTAGGAACTGAGGCCCACAGACAAGTCAGAAATCAGATCCCCAACCCCAGTCACCACCCACACCTCTTTTCTTGGCTTCAGGGCCTCCTAGCTCCTAGGGAAAGTATAGAAATGGGTCATGGGGGACCACTGCACCAGTGCCGGGAGTCCTAGAACCTAAAGCCCCTAGCCCCACCCACTCCCTAGCCACAGATGGGCCTAGGGGTTTCTCCTGGTTCATCCCCAACCCTCCATTTGGAAACCCCCCCAAAAAGGCAAGATAAGCCTTATACCACGAGTGGAAGAGAACGCTCTTCCTTGATTAAATAAGAGTTTCTAAGCGCCCTGCTTACCTCCACATCCCGCTTCAGCTTCTCCAGGAACACTTTCTTCTCTTCTTCACCAATGTACACTTTCTGGTTCTTGTTAAGAAAGTCCATATCCTTCAGTGTTGGCAGTTCTTTAACCTAGAATAGCAATACAGAAGTCTTGGGAATTTATCCCGTATCAAGAGATCCCTGCCTCCATCCAGGGCTCTCTCCACCTCAGAGGCTTTGAAGAGAGCAGCAGCCCTACAGTTGCCTTTTGCCTGGACTCAGTCAGCTGCACCTCAGACCACAGCCACCGCTGTCTACTTATGAATGGCAGTCAATACCCCTCGTACTGACTTTTCTCCCTTCCTCTTCAGTAAAAATAGCTGATGGAACACACAAGCACCCAGGATGATTTGTGGGAAACGAGCATGTGGCTCTGTGAGCCTGGTATTCCTGCCTATCCCCAGACCTTCAGCACAGACCAGCTGACCACACAGACTAGCCTACGCCAACAACAGCTGCCCCTGCTGCCCCAACATCAGTAGTTTATCATCTAGTTCCTTTTCAGTAGTCTAACCACCTGGCAATCTGGTATGACCCAGTATGGAGCACTGCTTCTTTAGCCCAAGGAGACCCCTTTCATCCATCCCTATCCCTCACAGTTATCACCTAAAAGGAATAAATACTACCTTTTCCTTATCGCTGGCTTCCCGGGACACTAGAGAGCCCTGTGAAGAGACCAAACACTAAGTGAGAAGCAATGGCTAATGCCCTGCCAAGGCTACCCCCATTTCCAGGCCATGAGCAGTCTTTCCTTTAGCCCAGGTTATCCCGTTCTTACCTTGAGGTCGTACTTCCTATGCACAGGAAGACGATGACTAAACATATTGCGCATCACGAGCATGTAGCTGTCTTCATTTTCCACACTGACTCGGTACATGCCCAGGAACTGGGGCAGAAGTGTGTTGCCATGACACTTCACTATGTACTAGGGAAGAAAATAAAGGGGTAAGGAAAGGCTAGCTGAGAGACGCACAGTCGGCACAGGGACAGGGATCCAGGTACTTCCAGCCCAGAGTCAGGCAAAAACTGCAAACAGGTTGCAAAGTCAAGAGGTCAAGCAGTTCAGAAACTTCCCGACTTCTGCCTAACTACCTCTTAGCTTTAAACTACCTTTTCCCATTTCACCTTGGAACTGAGTCTCACATAGCTGGGGTTAGTCTTGAACGCCCGATCTTCCTGTCTCTACTTTCGAAGTGTTATGGTTACAGGAATGAGCACTTTACCTGGCTACCTTTATAATTTTTTTTAAAGATAGGTTTCCCGGTGTAGCCCTGGCTCACTGTGTTGACCAGGCTGGCCTTGAACTCACAAGATGGCCTGCTTCTACCTCCCAGGTGCTGAGACTAAAGGCATGTTCCACCGCTACCAGGCTATTTAAATTTCTGTGGTTTGGTTTATATTGATTTTGGTTTTTTTTTAGACGGGGTTTTTATGTGTAGCCCTGTCTACCCTGGAACATAAAGACCAGGCCAGTCCTGAACTCACAGATTCTGCCTTAAACTCAGAGATGCTAGGATTAAAGGTGTGCGCCACCACACCCAGCAAAGACTTCTATTTAAAAATCTTTATTTATGCCAGGCAGTGGTGGCGCACGCCTTTAATCCCAGCACTTGGGAGGCAGAGACAGGTGGATTTCTGAGTTTGAGGCCAGCCTGGTCTACAGAGTGAGTTCCAGGACAGCCAGGGCTACACAGAGAAACCCTGTTTCGGAAAAAAAAAAAAAAAAATCTTTATTTATGTGTCTGTGTGACTGCCCAAGGAGAAGATCCCTTGGCACTAAAGTCCCAGGCAGTAGTGAGCAACCTGACATCACCTAGAGTCAGGCATTCTGGAGGAATAGGTGAACAGGCGTTCCTCACCACTGAGCAGACTCTTCAGTCCGTGTCTGTTTTGCTCTATGAGTCAGATGTTGCTAGACTGCCCTCTAATAAACACTTGCAGTGGAGAGATGGCTCTTCCAGAGGACCCAGTACCCACGTGGTGGCTCACAACCACATGTGACTCCAGTTGCAGGAAATCAAAAGGTCTTTTCTGAGCTCTTCGGACAACAGGCCGGCATATAATACACATTTGCCTGTCATACAGGCAGGCAAAACACCCATACACATAAAATATATCAATAAAATATTAATAATTGCTAATTACTAAAAATAAAGCAAATAAACACTTGGTCTTCCTCACTCTACAGGAACCTGGCTTGCAATTTGAATTTTCTTCTCTTTTTGACACAGGGTCTCAGGTAACCCAGGCTGGTCTCAAACTTACTCTGTAGCCAAGGATGACCCTGAACTTCTCAAACTCCTGAGTGCTGGGATTAGAGGCTTGTGCCACCATGCCTGGTTTATTTGGTGCTGGTTCTTATGCACACCAGGTAAGCCTCTACCAGGTAAACAATATTCCCAGCCCAGTCTGAATTCCCCATCTGGGTACAGTGACACACGTCTGTAATTCCAGAACTTGGGGGTGGGCCGTTGAGGAGAGAGAGGTATAAATCCAAGGCCATCCTGCCCTGGTTTGATCCTCTTCAAATAAAACACTATTCTTGGGCTGGGGATAGAGCCCAGCAGGCAGAAAGCCTGTGTGGTGGCCCGCATCATACAAGCCCAGCACTCAGGAGGTAGAGGTCTGAAGTCCAAGGACATCCTCAGCTACACAGTAAGTTCAATGCTACCCTGGGCTACACGAGACCCTGTCTCAAACAAAAACAAAACTGCTCTCTCTGTCCACTTTTCTTAAAAGATAATCTTACAAAAATAATCAACAGGGACCTGGAGAGATGGCTCAGTGGTTAAGAGTACTGAGTGTTCTTCCAGAGGACCCAGGTTCGATTCCCAGCACCCCTCACAACTGTCTGGTAACTCCAGTTCCAGGTGATCTGACTGACTCTTCTAGCCTCCAAGGGCACTAGGCACACATGTGGCACACATCTGTATGCAGGCAAAACACCCATACACACAAACTCTCTTAATAAAGTAATGAATAAGCCATCACTCTCAGAACCAGCCAGATCACTGAAGTTCGACTTCAGCAGTCAGCTCCTCAGCTGTGAGACCCAGTGGAGGCTGCAGTCGCTGGGTTACTCCGTCTGTGCACTTGTCCTGCAGCCCACTATGCTCTCCTCCGCTCTGCCAATCCCTTGTCCTGTGTGAGAAGTACTAGGGCATCAGTCATCCAAATGGCCCATCCACACTTAATCTCCTTCTGGACACTTTACTTGCTTTTTAAAGTTTGTTTATTTAAATTTTTTTTGTGTGTGTGTTTCTCTCCATAGTCTTCATTTCAAAACCATAGTGATTTTAAGTGGCGATAAATGGTTTTAGTGAGCACTTACAGATGCAGAGCTCCTAATCTTTCCTGGATTCTCCGTCTATACCCCAGTCATCTCAGACATATGAAACCAAAACAGGATGAAGTAGAGGCCATGTCCAGCTCTGCACCATCTCCCTCCAGAGACCTCTTCCTTGCTGTTTCGCAGTCCCTGACAAGTGGCACCAAGCACTCAGAGGCAGGTCCCAGAGCTGCTGCTTGGCTCTTCCACTCTCTCTTCATTCGCATCCAGACTGTTACAGTTAACCAGCACAGCAGGCAGCTCTGTACACACCCTCTCCAACCCACACTCTATGCGCTGTCAGAGGGGTGGTCCTAGGCTTCCTTCTGTCTTTTGTTTATGGTACTGAGTACAGAACTTGGGGCCTCACACATGCTGAGTATGAGCTGTATGTCCAGCCTTCATTTCTAAATAGCATTTTTGGTTCCCTGAACACTGCCTTCAGGATAAGGCCACATTTCTATTCTTACAGGTCCTTTCCTATCTGGTGCTAACTTTCCTAACACCACACGTCCCGGCTACACTAGGATTCTTGCGCTCTCCTAGTATCAAGCACCAAGGTATTGTGCATTAACAAACACCACTTCCCTTAGCCTAGGATTCTCTCTGCCACCCTGTCCACCCAGTGATTAACCTTTACTTCTAACCATTCAAAACCCAGCTCAGGGGTTGGCGGCATGGCTCTGCAGCTACAAGTGCTTGTCTCTAGGCCTGCAGTTGGCTCAGTCCCTGGGGCCAGATGATAAAATCAGCTCCTGGAGCTATCCAATCGCCATCAGCACGCTGTGGCATGTTCGCCCATAAATAAGCAAATTTTATACTGTTTTATCGAGACAGGGTTTCTCTGTGTAGTCCTGGCTGTCCTGAAACTCCCTCTGTAGATCTGCCTGCCTCTGCCTCCCCAGTGCTGGGCTTAAAGGTGTGCACCACCACACCCAGCTTAAAAATAGAAATTTTAGTTAAATATTAGGGACTAGAGCCATGGCTCAGCAGCTAAGAAGACCAGCTGCTCTTGCAGAGTCATGGGTTCATTCCCAGTATCTACACAGCAGCTTACAATTGTCCATAACTACAGTTCCAGGGGATCAGATGCCTCTTAGGCCTGAGGGCACCAAGCACACACATGGTGTATCAACACGCATGCAGACAAAACACCCATAAACATAAAATAAAAAGGTTTTAAATAAAATGAATTCCCGAGGACCCGTGAGATGGCTCAGTGGGTATAAGTGTTTGCTACCAGGCACAAGAGCCTAGGTTTGATCCCTGGAACCACGCTGGGGAAGGATGACCAACTCCAGAAAGTTGTCCTCTGACCTCTGTGCTCATGCACACAAAATAACCTGGCTGTAAACGATGTGTGCCCAGTGGGAAGAGACATCCCAGCTTCTGTTAAGTCAAGCATGAGCAGGCATGTGCGGCCCTGGTGTTACTGTACATTCTAAGTGTTCAAAGAGCTGATAGCTTCTGAGGGAGAGACAGTCTACAGCAAGGAGCACAAAGCTGTGGGCTCTGGCAGCCGCACACACACAGTGGGACAGTAGCGCTGGAGACACCTGACCTGGTGGTAGTTGGAGAGATTGCTGTGCATGTCTGCAATGTCCTCGCTGGACACTTCTTTGATGACCAGAGTGCGGTCATAGGAGATAAGGAAGCGGCCATCACTGCCTTCGGTTTCACTTGGGGGGCTTCGGGTAAGGGACACCTGGAGACAGACAAAGAACAGGCTAGAAGCGCTTCTGTCCATCACATATAAAGATAAGGAGGACGGCCAAACAACCCCTTCGCAAGAGGATGAAAGTCCATAGTGGACTGCTGAGAAGGCTTAGTGGGAAAGGTGCTTGCCCCACGCCTGACGACTGGAGCTAAATCCCTGAGACACACGTGGTGGAAGAAAAGAATCGACTTCCAGAAAGGTTTCCTCTGACTCCCACATGTGCACATCCACTAAGCCATCCAAACACACAATAAGTAAACAAAATACAATAAACCCCAGGGAAAGGGATTCAGTGAGGGTTCCTAATTCGGTTATCACACATGACTGAGTGCAACTGAATGTCAACTCTAAACGAGTGTACACCCTGCCCACCACAACAGCTTGACTAGCTCCACCACATTTCCAAAGATGCCCATGGGCACACACACACCACACAGGCACACAGACATACACACAGACACACACAGAGAAACATAGACACACAAACACACCCCACACAGGCACACAGACACATACACACAAACAGGCACACACACAAACAGGCACACACACAGACAGACATGCACACAGACACACAAACACACAGACACGCACACAGGCACATACAGACACAGACAGACACACACAGGCACAGACAGACACACAGACATGCACACAGAAACACAAACACAGGCACAGATAGACACATAGACACGCACACACACGACAGTACTTCCCAAAGCACTCCACTCTCTAATCATAATGGCTAACAGACTCTCTAGTCGCCCCCCAGAGACCACCCTCTCCCTGCAATAGACTCTCACCAAGTAATCGTGGTCATCAATGCCAAACCGATCTCGCAGGTTCCTGAAGACCTGGGGACAATACTCCTTGAACTTGAAATGACTGGGAAGGTTTTCTCTGAAATACAGGTTTTTCACGGTAAGAAATCAGTATCACTTGTACACTCACATGAAGCTTGCCTGCTCATAAGGAACCTTTACACTACTGCCTGGCTTCATTCCCACAAAACCCTGTGACATTATTTATTGTATTTATGTAGGTGGTGTGTGCTCAAGTGGATGCATGTGCGGTATTATGTGGTGCATACACGTGAGGCCACAGGAGGATGCCCAGTCTTCCTCTATTGCCCCTACCTTATGCTTTGAGACTAAACCCAAAGCCCACCATTTCTCATAAGCTCGCTGGCCAGCAAGTTCCTAGGATCCACTTCCCTCTGCCAGTCCAATGCTGGGATTACGGGAACAGGTAGCCATGCCCAGCTTTATTATGTTTACTGGGGACTCCGGTCTCAGTGCTCGCTGTACAAATGCTCTTCGCTTCTGAGACATTTATTTCCCCAGCCCCAACTTCATTTGTTTTTGTTGCTTTAGTTTTTAAGACACATTCTTATAGCCCAGGGTTAGCCCCAAAATATTATGCAGCAGAGGCTGGCTCTGAATCCTGATGCTCCAGCCTCAGCCTTTCACGGCTTCAGAAGGTATATTGCTACCACATCATAGAAAGGGCAAGTGTCTCCGAGTGACCGACTGACCTGCCTAAGTCACTCTGCTGGTCAATGGTGTGAATAAAGCGGGACTCACTATACATCCAAACAGTAGCATTCTGTAAACCCCAAGCCCAGTAGAGATACCCTAAAATGGATGGCAGTGGTGGTGCACACCTTTAATCCCAGCACTGGGAGGCAGAGGCAAGCAGATCTCTGTGAGTTCAAGGCCAGCCTGGTCTACAGAGTGAGTTCCAGGAAAGCCAGTATTATACAGAAAAACAAAAAACAAAAAAACAAAAAACAAAAACATCTCAAAAAAAAAAAAAAAAAACAAAAAAAACCCCCAACCAACCAAATAAATAAACTTGGCAGTATTTACTGATATTTTAAATGTATTAGAGGGGCTCTAGAGGTCACAATTTTTTTGGTCACGGAATCCCTACCAGAAGCTAATGACAAAGCTTCTGAACGTATTTATTCGATGGAACAGATCAGAAAAAAGGGAGCAGGTGAATATACAAGAATGTGGATAACTTTGGAAATATTTAAACTTAAAATTTTAATTAATCAATCAATTTATTTATTTTTTCTTTTTTAAATTTATTTATTTATTTTATGTATATGAGTATATAAATATTTATTTATTTTATGTCACTGTCTTCAGACACACCAGAAGTCTGCAACAGATCCTGTTACAGATGGCTGTGAGCCACCATGTGGTTGCTAGGAATTGAACTCAGGACCTCTGGAAGAGCGGTCTGTGTTCTTAACCATTGAGCCATCCTCTCTCCAGCCCTATTGGTTATTTTTGAGACAGGGTCTCTCTATATAGTCTATGTAGCCAGTATAGTTCCAACACCAGGCTGCTGGAACTCAGAGATACATCCGCCTGCCTCTGCCTCCCAAGTGCTGGGATTTTAGAGGTGTGCACCACCATACCCAGGTATCTATTTATTCGTGTGTGTGTGTGTGTGTGTGTGTGTGTGTGTGTGTGGGGTTTACATGTGTACGCTCACACATATGCATGGAGATCAGAAGACAACTTGCAGAACCTGTTTACCTCATCCCACCATGTGTCCTAGAGACTGAACTCAGGTTGTCAAACATGGACGCAACAGCTCTTACCTGCTGAGGCCATCTTGCTGGCCCTTAGATGGTGTTATGTTAGTTTTTATTTTTTCACAAAACTGAATTTTTGCATTTGACTTTTAAACCTAAACTCTTTAACTCACTTAAAAATTTAAGACTATTTATTAGTCTCTTTGTTTTTTTGAGAAAGGGTCTCATCACTTCTCGGCCTTTTGGCTAAGATCAAGTGAGAAAGGGTCTCACTGACTGGACTCACAGAGATCTGCTTGCCTCTTACTCCTGAGTGCTGAGATTAAAGGCACACTCCACCACTCCAGGCCGGCCGGCTTGCTTGCTTTCTTTCTTTCTTTCTTTCAAGACAGGGTTTCTCTGTACAGCCCTGGCTGTCCTGGAACTCACTCTGTAGACCAGGCTGGCCTCGAACTCAGAAATCTACCTGTCTCTGCCTCCCAAGGGCTGGGATTAAAGGCATGCACCACCATTGCCAGGACAGGCCTTGTTTCTTTTTCTTCCTTTGAACACTTAAGTTTGTGTGAGTGTGGGTAGGTGTATGCACCACAAAGCTCATCTGGAGGTCAGAGGTCATCTCGTTCCACCATGTAGGTGCTGGGTATTGAACCCTTCTCAGGCTTGACGGCAATCTCCCTACTCACTGAGCCACCTCACTGGCCCTCTGCTGTTGTAGATTTCCATGAGAAGGGTGAGGACCACTCACCTATGGAAAAGGTGATTGTTGACCTTGATCTTGGAGCTGGCTTTAAAGTCATCTGGCAGCAGCATCACTGGGGGCGGTACCTGGCTGAGCTCATTGATCTGGTGAAGCACAAGGAGGGAGGCCGTGAGAAGCTGGGTCTGGGTGAGAGCCAGGAAAGAGCATCCCAAAGCTCCCTAACAAGACCGGCTGCACATCTGCAGGAAGTGAGAGAAGGGCCCTAGCCCATCTGCTGCCCAAGAACTGCTGTCAGCCACCCTCACACGGCTCCTCACACTCCCTCCCCCATGGAACTTCATGCTCTCAACAACCACTTTATATCTGGCAAGCCTTGCAAGCAACTTGGGACTATTTTTAAAGCTGTGAGAAATTCTAGAAAAAAAAAAAAAAAAAGAACGAAGGAAAGAAAAGAAAAGAACCCCAAGACAGTTGCGTGCTTTGTTAGGGGAAAGGAAACGTATTTTTAAGGTGCAGAGAGTTAGCGCAACTCTGGGGGGCTGACAGCAATGCAGAATGAAATGCCCCTACACTCTGAGTATAGCTCCTTACAGAAGGGACACTTCCAGATCACTCTGACCCAGTTCTCAGCAGGAGGTGCCACCTGCCTGGGCAAAAGTAGAGAGAGAAGACAAACACTTTAGGTGTCTGCTCCCTCGGTGCAGGTCAGTGGACAGCAGGAAGGATGTGGGTGGGATGTATGGGGTCCCTCAGTCCCCAAGCCTTGCAGTCCACTAACTCTGGGGAGACGCTCATCTGTCCTTTCTCATCTGTATTACTACAGCCCCCTACCTCCACCTGCCTCTAACAGTGCACCCGCATAGAACTTTAATCTCCAGCTTACACTAAGTCCCTCTCCCTAGCTTTGGGCTCTGCAAGCGCAAGGCCCTCTAATCGGCACCTTGCAGGTTTAGCTAGAACAGTGTCTGGAGTCCCAAACCGCTCATTAAGTGAATAGACGATGTCTGTCCTCATTTGCTCATTTGACAAAGGTTACAGATTGCAGTCTAACCTAAATCCTACATGCTGCAGTGTGCTCAACTGCTCTTGTCCTCAGGAGAAAAGAGGACCGAACATGTTCCTTCAGGAAGAAAAGAGAAAAAAAAAAGCTACTTGAGATTCCCAGCCTAAAATTCAGCTTTTCCTGCCCGCTCCTCACCACCTGCTAAGCAGGCTGAATCATCGCTAGGACATATGTTCAGGGAGTTTCTCTGTTCTGCACACTTGAGGTACGTGTGTGCTGACTGGAAAACAAGGTGTTGACGATGAGTGTGAGGCAGGTCTTACAGGTAATTCCTCCAAATCTTACCAAAGGAAACCCATCCCCCATATGTACCCGTTTCACAGGGATGGGTAAGTCACCTGGAAGGTACTGAGGCAGCCTTATCTCCACTAGTCTTACCCACAGCAAGAGCCTTAAATGGAATCCTCACTAAAGATAATAACGCCCAAGAGAGCAGCCAAGGTAGAAGGGAGCTAACTGACCGCCAATGATGTTCCAATCAGAAATAAGAATGTGACATTCTTCCTTACCCCCTTACACCTCCACAACACATCATGTCTACAATCCAAAGAAGCTGGTAACCAAAATAGTCCCCGTGAAGCTCAAGATCACTGCATCCCTCCTACTCCCGATCTAAGGAAGGAGAAAACCAGCTATGTCTCACTAGCTTTGGCTCCTCCACGATATCCTCAGGACAGGAGGTGCGCTGGGTCCATCAGTCTTAGCTGCACCCTTCTAAACCCCTTCCGGCTTCTAAAGCCCACCAATAATGTCCTTGCGACCACAGCTCCTTAGCCTTTCCCTGGTTACAGATGACTCCATTTATACTAAATACCATCACTGCAGCCAACAATGGGGATGCAGCTAAGCCCAAAGGCATATATGAGCATTTCGACCTCAGTGAGCGCATCCCTAGGGTCACAGAATCGGGCATTTTCTCTGAAATGCTCACTCTCTGGAAAAGGCAAGCAGGGTTAGAAGATCCAAAAAGCCTAGAGGCATTCCCAGAAAAAGCCAAGGCTCGAAAGTCAAGGACTGGGGCTCGAAAGCAAGGTGGAGAGGAAATCAAACTACTTCTTTGGCCAGGCAGTAGTACCCAGACACGCTTCACGCACTGTCGCACCCAGACCTCACCAAGAACCCTTCAGAGCCACTCCCCTTAATGTCCCTCTGGCTGCAGCCGGATCCTGGCCAGTCCCTGTAGCCTGGGGCTGGACCTGACAGGAAGGAGTCAAGGAACAGAGCAGGATTTCAGGTGGAGAAAATGGAACTCTAGGGGAGGAGAAAAGGGTAGGGGAAAGACAAGAGTCTACACCAGAAGCCGGCCTGGGGGACACCCGGGAATAGCGCGCTGGGAACCAGGCCGGGCTGGGGAGAGGCGGCAGCGCGAGGACCGGGGAGACTCTCAGGCCGAGGGGCAGGAGCCGGGGTCCCGGCCGGTTCTTACCGAGTGGGCGACCCCCCACAGGAACACGCCCACCAGCGGGTCGGCGGCCCGGAACACCTTCACTTTCTGCTGCACGAAATGCTTCTTCTTGGTTTTGGAGGCGAAGCCGAATCCCGGGCCGGGGCCTCCAGCTGCCGCGGGTGCGGTGGCGGGAGGGACGGAGGAGGACGCCATAGTCTCCCGCGCACCCGAGCTAGTGGAAGCGGGAGCCGGCCGCGACTCCGAAGCCCGACCCGGAAGCGGTGCTCACCTGCGCAGCCGTCACGTGACCGGAGGCCCGCCTTCAGGCGCGCGTACGGGACGCTCCGCCCCCTCGGCCGCGCGGCGGTCACCTGGCGCGGGTTGCTCTCGCAGGGGTGCGGAGTTGGCGCTTTACGTGGTGGTGCTTCCGCCGTTTCCGGTTCTTTCCAGTTTCTAGTAAGTGAGCTCTGTCCAGAGAGGAACGCCGGGCCTGTTTGAGACCGGTCTCCTTTCCTAGTCCAGGCTGGCTCAAACTTGCTATCCCCCTGCCTCACATTCATACCGTGTATGGGTATTACGGAGGTGTGGATTGGTCCTCCATGAAGTTGGGGTTGCAAAGTAATGGACATGAGAAATTTAAATATATATATTTAATTATTTTATGTGTATAGATGTTTGGCTGGCACGATGTAAGTGCAGTGCCCCGGAGGCTAGAGAAGGGCGTCGGATCCTCCGAACTGGAGTTGTAGATGGTTGTGAGCCACCATGTGGGTGCTGGGAGTCGAACGTGGTCCTCTGGAAGAGCAGTTAGTGCTCTTAACCACTAAGTCATCTCTACATCTCCTGGAAATAGAAATTTTTGGTCATGGCCCCAAGTTTCTTTCGAATTCGTTTATTCATCTATTCAACAAGTATTCATTGAGGACATAACTTGAACCCACTACCGTGTTTTTAGGCTGATTCCTCTGGTTGAAGTAAAGGAAAAATTCCACCCTAGAGGAATTAAAAGTCTAAAGACAGCCGGGCGGTGGTGGCACACGCCTTTAATCCCAGCCCTTGGGAGGCAGAGGCAAGTGGATTTCTGAGTTCGAGGCCAGCCTAGTCTACAGCGTGAGTTCCAGGACAGCCAGGGCTACACAGAGAAACCCTGTTTCAAAAAAAAAAAAAGAAAGAAAGAAAAAGAAAAGAAAAGAGAAAGAGAGATGCCTCAACAGTTAGCGCACTAACTGCTCCTTCAGAAGACCTGGGTTCGGTTCTTAGCATCCACACAGTGGCTCGAAACTGCCTGTAAATCCCCATTGCCAGTGATCCTGTCTCATCCTGAACAGCTTGGTCCTGGAAACCTGACTTGGGGTGGGGGTGAAGAAAAGACAGATAGACACTGAAGAAACCATAGACACACACAGAGAGATGGGATGTGGAGAGCTTTTGGGTCCGCCTTCTAGGAATTTGACAGGAATTTGACACTGGGCTAGGACACGGAAATAGGTGAAAGGTAAACACAGCTGAGGACTGTGTTCTTTGTTTCTTGTTGGGTCTTGTTAAGACTCTGAATACAGTAATCCTGGGATCTGTGTTTATGCTTTGTTCCTTAACTACTTTGTTTATGCCGTAGAACTGACCTTCTTCTTTGCATGTGCTTAGAATGGTATCAAAGCAGACTGGAGAAAAATGAATTCACCTCAGCCCCAGCACTGGCTGGAGTCATGTTACAATGTTGTCTAATTGTCTTTTTTCTTTTCAATCCTCACTCTCTCCCTCAAGACTGAGCTGGCTTGGTCAGTTGGGTTAGGTGCACTGGGCACATTCTGACTGAGGGCAACTCTATAACACTGTATGCAGCAAACAGAGCAGGGGTTAGCTAGTCCCAGGACAGGAAGTTGCAGCTTGCTTCTGGAGAGTCAGCTGTAAGAAAATAAATTCAGGGGCTGGAGAGATGGCTTAGTGGTTAAGAGCACTGACTGCTCTTCCAGAGGTTCTGAGTTCAATTCCCAGCAACCACATGATGGCTCACAACCATCTGAAATAGGACCTGATGCCCTCTTCTGGTGTCTGAAGACAGCTACAGTGTTCTCATAAACATAAAATAAATAAATCTTTAAAAATAAGTCATTCATAGCCCATTTGTACGTCCAAATAAACATCCTTTTAAAAAAGAAAGAAAAGAAAAGAAATTCAGCTGTGAACATGGTGGTAACATACACCTTCAATTCCAGCACACAGAGTCAGGTGGATCTTTGAGTTCAAGTCCAGCCTGGTCATACACTGGTCAATAATTTAAAAACACTTGTACTTAGACCAAAGGAAAGCTTTGGTATGCTTTTGAGCCTCACCCAGGCAAGATTTTGCCATTTCTAGGAGCTCAAGGCAATGGAGTCTTTTTTTTTTTTTTTTTTTTTTTTTTTGGTTTTTCGAGACAGGGTTTCTCTGTGTAGCCCTGGCTGTCCTGCAACTCAGGGCAGAAGAAGAAGAAGAAGAGGAGGAGGAGGAAGAGGAGGAGGAGGAAGAGGAGGAAGAAGAGGAGGAGGAAGAGGAAAAGGAAGCAGCAGCAGCTGGTGTGGCTAGGAATGGTAGACACCCTTGTAATCCCAGCATTTCGGAGGCAGAGGCAGGAGGATCTCAAGCTCAAAGCCAGTATGCGCTACAAAAGGGAAAAAATTGGCCAGTGGACTACAGAGATGATCAGTGGCTAAGTACGAACACTGCTCTTCCAGAGGCCCCAAGTTCGGTTCCCAGCACCGAAGTCAAGCATCTCACAATCACCTGTGACACCAGCTCCAGAAGGATCTGATGCCTCTGGCCTTTGGCAGTCACATGGAGATACCCACACATACTCACATACAAAATTACAAATAGTAAAGATAAATCTTTAAAAAAAAATTAAAAAGAGGTTGATGAAGGATGCAGAGGGATGGGCAGAGATGGGAAAGCCAGGTTGCAGAAACCTGGGGAGTAGAGTTTTAACAGGAAGGAGTGGAGAACATTGGTCAGGTAAGGCCTGACTAGAGCTGAGTTAAACCAGCTTCACTCGGTAGCCTCTGAGTAAAGGATTTAAGTAAGGAAAGACAAGATCAGGGTTGGCTGGAGAATGAACAGTGAGGGGGGATGTAGGGATGTAAGTCAGAAACCGTTAATCCCAGCACTTAAGAGGTAGAATGGTGAGAACCGTGGGTTTTAGGCCAGCCTAGTGCTGATAGACACGCTAACTCCTAGGGGAAAAAATAGAGGAAGGACCAATGGTAAATGGCTTGCTTCTGAGGGTCGGCATAAAACAGTAAATTCTGCTGTGCACATGGTGGTAACATACGCCTTCAGTTCCAGCACACAGAAGCAGAGTTGGGTGGATCTCATACAGAAGCAGAGTCAGATGGATCTTTTGAGTTCAAGTTCAGCCTGGTCTACATAGGGAGTTCTAGGCCAGCCAGAGATACCCTGTCTCAAAAAAACAAGTAGGCCCAGAGAAAAGAGATCCATCATTTGTCTGTAAAGGGAAGGGAGGGATTTGTCTTGCTGTGTGGCTTTTCTGGTGTGATATAAACAACAAACAGAAGGAGCTGGACTGAGGAGTTACCTACAGGAGTATAAATGACTCCAAGCAAGCTGTGTCACCCGAAGGCCCATCCCCAGATGAAGCCACATCTCTCCTCTCCTGCCCACTTTGCAGCAGCTCAACAAAAGACTCTCCTCTCCAGTAGCTCTTGTTAAAGGTGTATAGAACCATCTGAGCAGCTGGAGACGACAGAACTTTCTGTGATCCCTGAATCTTCTAAGTTTTAGGAACTTCCTGTCTTAGGAACTCCACCTCCTCCCTTCGGAGGAAATAGTTACACAACACTCCATCCTTCCTTGGACTCTTAGATCCTTTCTTCCCTCTCCCATGATGTTGCCTGGGCCTTGGAAAGGGTGATACAGATGTGTGGATTTTTTTCCCCATTTACCACTGAGCATTGGGCCACTTCAGCAGTCTCAAAGCTTGGTTTATTATGACTCTCTGCAGTGGCCACAAGGGGAAAGGGAAGTTTCCCTCTGAGAAGGCTGAAAGCTTCAGCCACAAATCTGCCTAGCTTACAGTTCCAAAGCTTAATTCACTCCCTTAGGAAAGCACTTAGTTACACCACTGTTGCTCTGGAGGGCACATCTTCCCTGGCATGTTGGTAAGGTAGAACACAGGATCCATAACTGAGCAGAACTGTGGTAAGAATTATACCCCCAGAGAGTGCATAGTGCCTTTTGGCACTATGAAAGCCAGCTGGCAGGGAAGACACATCCCGATCAGTTCCAGCTGGGCTTCCCTGTCCCCTACAGACAAAGAAGTCAGTGTCTCCAATAGCAGGATCTTGCCGTAAACTTCTGGCATTTAAGTTGGCCTCAGTTTATAGAAAGGTATCCCGTTCCTATCACTGGGATAGTATTTAATAACCATATTGATTCTGGGACTATCCTTTTCTACCCATACTGGCTGATTTCATGTCAGTTTGCCACAAGGTAGAATCACCTGAAAGGAAGGGTCCTCAACTGAGAAAATGCCTTCACAAGACCAGGCTGTAGGTAGGCCTGTAAGGCATTTTCATAATTGATGACTGATGGGTGAGGACCCAGCCCATGGTAGGTGGGGCCAACCCTGAGCTGGTGCTCTTGGGTTCTAGAAGAAAGCAAACTGAGCAAGCCATGAGGAGCAAGCCAGTAAGCAGCACCCCTCCGTGGCCTCTGCATCAGTTCCTGTCTCCAGGTTCCTTCCTGGTTTGAGTTGACCTCGACTTCCCACGGTGGGCTGTGATTCAGGATATGTAAGCCACATGACTCTTTTCTCCCCAAGCTGCTTCTGGTCATGGTGTTTTGTCACAGCAGTAGTAACCTTACCAAGACAACACCCGTGCACTGTACTTTCCTCTAAGTTCTTTGTTTGTTTTGGTTTTGGTTTTTCAAGACTCCTTTAAGCTCTTTAACTGCGGCTTTCACTCTTCCAAGATGCCTTTCCGAATCTGTACGGCACTCAGAGGTAGCGCTGCGTAATGGAAGCTTTTCTTTCTTTTTTTTTTAAGTTTTATTTATTTATTTATTATGTATACAGCATTCTGCCTGCATGTATACCTGCATACCAGAAAAGGGCACAGGATATTATAGATGGTCATAAGCCACCATGTGGTTGCTGGGAATTGAACTCAGGACCTCTGGAAGAGCAGTCAGTGCTCTTAACCGCTGAGCCATCTCTCCAGAGATCTCTGAAGTCCTACCACCATCTGTTCTAAGGGAACGCCAGTTGGTCTTATGTGGCTAAGGAGATACTTCAAAAATGTTAACAAGGACCATATGAACATCTCTTCATCAGAATGGCAGTGCTAGGTACAGTAGCGTGGATGAAGGACATTTCTCACTGAAACCCTCTGAAATCCAGTCCTTTCTCATGGGTCATCTGACCTCACCCTGGAGGTCTGCTGCTGCTGTGCCAGAGCTGGCTCTCCAACACTGTGGCCACAGCCTCTCCACAAGCCACATCTGCCTGCTGAAAGGGTCCCAGGCTTAGCAAACAGTCTCCATGCCTAGAATGAACCCTTTGGTAAACTGTTGCTCAAGTTTATATCCTTAGGGACTCATCGGGCTGACTTTGGCTTCTGGTCAGTTTTCTCCCCCAAGCATGGTAGATCCACACAAATCTAGCTGCATTTCCCTAAGTGACAAAGGCAGGTGTGATGGTTTGAATATGTTTGGCCCAGGGAGTGACACTATTTGGAGGTGTGGCCTTGTTGGAGTAGGTGTGTCACTGTGCGTGTAGGCTTTAAGACCCCAGTCCTAGCTGCCTGGAAGCCAGTCTTCTGTTTGCCTTCAGATGAAGATGTAGAACTCTCAGCTCCTCCTGCACCATGCCTGCCTGGATGCTGCCATGCTCCCACCTTGATGATAATGGACTGAACCTCTGAACCTGTGAGCCAGCCCCAATTAACTGTTGTTCCATATGAGTTGCCTTGGCCATGGTGTCTGCTCACAGCAGGAAACCTTGACGAAGACAGCAGACCCCTTTGTCTACTTTTTCTTCCCCCTCCCCACAACGCTTTTTGAAACAGGTCTCACTAGATGGTCTGAAATTCTCTCTGTAGACCAGGTTGGCCTTGAACTCACAGAGATTCACTTGCTCTGTTTCCTGAGTGCCAGCATTAAATGCTGCAACTCCTTTCCTCTCTTCCTTATTAAAAAAAAAAAAAAAATGGCTTTAGCATTTTATAAGCCCATTTTACACATTAGTCCTGTTTGGTTTCAGATGCTGAAGTGCCTCTTTGGTATGTATATTTTACATACCAAAGCAGACCTGACCTCCAGGTTCTCCCAGTATCCCTCAATCCCTACCTGGCATACCTCACCTCCAACCCTGAACTCACACAGAAAGAGAGAGAGAGAAAGAGAGAGAGAGAGAGAGAGAGAGAGAGAGAGAGAGAGAATCTCCTCTTATTCGCTCACTATTTCCCAGAATCCTCTCACCTCCTGCCATTGTTCCACCTCCTGTTTCCTGCCTCAGCTCATTGGCCACCAGCTTTTTTATTGACAGGTGATGCTTATAAAAGATTCTCTTCGGCTCAGAAGTTAAGAGCACTGGCTACCCTTCCAGAAATCCTAAGTTCAATTCCCAGCAACTGCTTGGTGGCTCACAACCATCTGTAATGGGATCCAGTGCCCTCTCCTGGTGTGTCTGAAGACAACTACAAGTATACTCATGTACATAAAATAAATAAATCTTAAAAAAAAAAAAATTCTCTGTGCAGTCTCCCTTCCCATGATGTCATCCCTTGCTTCCTCCCTTGGGGCCAGTGAACTTGCCCGCCTGAGAGCCACTTGCCTTTAGATATACTTTAATCTGACTTGAATTGGCTCATTTTAACCAGTGGAGAATAATTTATCAGTCTAAGCCATTCATATTCACTGGTATGCTCCTGTCTCATGACACTCAGGAAACAAAGCAAGGAAGATCTCTGTGATTTCAAGCCTGTTCTACAAAGTGAATTTCAGGCCACCCAGCACTACACAACGAGAGCCTGTCTCCATCTCCAAAAGTCTAAGGAAGTAAATGCCAGGGGCCAGCCTCAGCCCAGCCTCATCTCCTCTTGGGAAAGCCCCAGAGTTTTCCCAAGAGGAGATGAGGAGTCTGAGGAGAGAATCAGGCACTGCAGTCAGGGGAATCTTGCACCTCTGACTGACTAGCAATCAGGTTGCTTCTTTATTTATATGGGTTTCACAGAACAAAGACAGACTAATGATTATGTAAGAAGTCCAGATTATATCATTTTGTCTCTGGACATGTGTTTGGTTTTTCATTACATGTCCAAGGTTACAAGTTTAGTCACAATTAGAAAGTGCAAATAGAACAGATTTTACTTTAACTACTAGCCCTATAATTCCAATTCAAAGATTCTAAGGCATGTTCCTGCCACAGCTGACCAAGCCAGCTCAGTCAACGGGGTCTTGGGGGGGGAGTGAGGGTTGGAAAGAAAAAGACGGTTAGCATTGTAACATGACTCCAGCCAGTGCTGGGGCTGAGGTGAATTTATTTTTCTCCAGTCTGCTTTGATACCATTCTAGGTACATACAAAGAATAGGGTCAGTCCTAGGCATAAACAGAGTAGCTAAGGCCAGGCCGTGGTGGTGCACGCCTTTAATCCCAGCACTCGGGAGGCAGAGGCAGGCGGATTTCTGAGTTCGAGGCCAGCCTGGTCTACAGAGTGAGTTGCAGGACAGCCAGGGCTACACAGAGAAACCCTGTCTCGAAAAACAAACCAAACAAACAAACAAAACAAAGTAGCCAAGGAACAAACAAAGCATAAACAAAGGTCCCATGGTTACTGTATTCAGGGTCTTAACAAGACCATAGAGATACAAAGAACACATTCCTCAGCTGTGTTTACCTTGGGCCTACTTCCTTGTCCTAGCCCAATGTCAAAATCTTGCCAAATTCCTAGAAGTATCTCCCAAAGCTCTCCCCACACAGCAAATCCATTTATTATATGTCAGCCTGCTTTTAGGCTAGCAGGGTTTTAGAGCACCCTCTCCCCACAAATATCTGAATGATTCCTTTTAAGAACAGCAGAGGAGTATCTAATGCCTCTTACCTGTATTCTGTCATCATTCTTGCCGTAAAGTGGGAAAAGGTTATTTTAGTCTATCTGCCATATTTACCGAGTTCTATTCTTCCAGGGCTGTGCCCGCATGATCCCCTGCCTTTACATTATCAGAGAATTCTAAGCCTTTTGTAAAAAGAAGTTTTGAATCTGCTACCAATTCTCCTGGCCAGTTGGAGTCAGTCAACAATTTCTAAGTTTACCCTGTTCCAATTACAGTGTCTGAGTTTGCTTAGCAGTGGGTACACCAAGAAGATTTCTGGGGTCATGGCCACATCAAGAAATTCCTAGCTTAGTGCTTCTCTGTGCTCATCACGATCTCCAAGGCATAAGAAAGACTTCCAAACATGGCCAGATAAAGTTAACTCCCTAAAAACAGAAGGGATAGTAAGTTTAGGGCTTTCCTAAAAGGACTCAGACGTAAAATGAATCATAACACAGAAAGTCCCCAAGAAACCAACACACAGAGACCAAAACCTAAAAGTGAGAGACAGAACAGCAGTAGTCACAGCAGCCGGCTCAGCAATGCTGGAGTTCTGTCCAACAGCTGTGCTGGCTTCATGACTGTAGCTGTTTCCAGTGGAAATGGCTGTGCTAAGTAAATATATATGATATGTACACTACATGTCTATTGTATATTTTATATATTATATAATTATGTATTAGATGTAACTATGTGATATAATATATATGTGATATTGTATGCGTGTGTGTATAATTATAAACTACTGCTTGTCAAACACTTCTTTCAGGAATGCCTGTCCTTCCAATTGCTCTCTGATATTCATGGGGACCTCTGCTGCTGATAGCCAGGTATCTCTAATGGACATATGAGCCCACTGAGCACGGATAGCTCTTCTATCGCCTCAGACAATGCAGTTTTTGTCTCAGGCAGTGCTGGGTGATTATATTCAGATTCCTCACTTCCACAGCACTCAGATTGCAACTTCCCAGGTGTCCCCCAGCTTGCCAGCCAGGCTGTGGATCACATTTTTTGTTTCTTGTTTACAAATCTGTACCAGAGGGCTGGAGAAATGGCTCAGCGGTGAGGAGCACTGACTGATTTCCAGAGGTCCTGAGTTCAATTCCCAGCAACCACGTGGCAACTCAAAACTGTCTGCAATTCCATTTCCAGGGAATCTGACACCCTCAAACACCAATGCACATTTATTTATTAAATAAAATAAATTAATTTTTCAAAAAGGCAGTACCAATGCCAGCAATTCAGCTGCACGGTATTCCCTGACCATCAGCTTCTTGAACTGGACCATTATTAAGGGCCCCATTTCACCCTAACCCCTGAGTTAAGTGTCTGGCCAGGGACCTCTTCTATCCCTCCTTCCTCACTTTTAATTCTCCCCTGATAGGCTCTAACCTTTTAAAAAAGATTTATTTATTTATTTTATGTGAGTACACCATTGCTTTCTTCAGACACACCAGAAGAGGGCATCGGATCCCATCACAGATGGTTGTGAGCCACCATGTGGGTGCTGGGAATTGAACTCTGGACCTCTGGAAGAGCGGGCAGTGCTCTTAACCGCTGAGCCATCTCTCCATCTCTTCATTGCAGATTTAATTTGTACTTTCCTTCTCTTTTGTGGCCCACCTTGTATTAGGAATGGCAAGCCAACAGCACCATTTATCCTCCCCTTCATCCACCTTCCCTACCTCATCAGAACACAGCAGAGGACGACATCCGTAGTCTCCCCCCACCCCACCCTGCTCTCATAATTAACCGCCTTCCGTGGTAAGTTCTTTCTGGGTAGACGGCTGAACCGTATTTGGATGACCAAATGTCCACAGCAAAAACCAAGCAACTTGACCACAGCTACTTAGCCGATTCTTCTCTTTCCTGCTGCTTCAGAGATGACGAATCATGTCGTGTCAGCTATTTGGAGGGTATCCCCATACTCATGTGGAGGACCCCACTCATCAAGGAGGAAGACAGCGTCCTTGGGACCCCACCCCCATGATGCCTCAGCCTTGGTTGTGTACCTCACCACAGATAACATGAAGTGCACAAGGGCCATTACAGCATGCAGCACATCCCCCAAACATGGGAGAGCTAGTCATTTCAGCATCCCCTCCTATCTCTTCTACCTCAGACATCATCCTCAGCCGCAGCCTTACCACCCCTCACTGGCACCAGGGAACACCCCTCAGCTGATTTTCGGCCCTGCCAGTCCCTCTCTGCTGGGCACTAGTTGTGTGGCCTTTCAGGATGTGAAGGGATGCCTGTTCACTCCAGATCAACTAAAGAAAGGATTCCTGAGTCTAGCTTGGTGAACTGATGGGTTGGGGTAGAGGGCACAGCTTACTAAAGCATGCGTGGGGGGTACTTACTGAGGAAGGGATGAGGGGTTGCTTACTGAATCAGGGGTAAGTGGTTGCTACTGAAGAAGGGGTGAGGGCTCGCTTACTGAAGTAGGTAGGGGTGAGGGGTTGCTTACTGAAGTAGGTAGGGGTGAGGGGTTGCAGGAGTGACTCAAACACAAATGTATCACCAAGGAGCCAAGCAGTGACCTATCGGAGGTTGTACTTCTGGAGCTCCCTGTAGGCAGCTCTACTAAGGCCTCTCCCAGGGGAATCTCTCCTGCTGGCACACCCTGAGAACCTTGACATTTTCTGAGATTCCTGAGTCTTGTACCTTCCTCCAGTTTTCTTTTTTTGTTGTTTTTGTTTGTTTGTTGTGAGGTAGGGGGTCTCTCTACGTGGCCCTGGCTGTCCTAGACTTCACTCTGTAGACTAGGCTGGCTTTGAACTCAGAGATCCAGCTGCCTCTGCCTCCCAAATGTCAGGCTTTCCTTAGAGTTTTCTGAGCCAGATTAATTACTGATCATCTTCCTTCCTCTCCCAAAGATATAATGTCTCAATTTGGAGGAAATAGCAACAAAACACCTGAAGGTGTAAGCACGGAGATCTGTGTCCACCTCAAGAGAAAACCTTCCATCTGGGAAAAAGCTCCTTCAGACAGGACGCTCATTTTAAAGGGAGGTGAAACACTCCATCTCATGGGGAAGCCTGTTAGGCTCAGGAAGTCCCCAAAACTGAGCAGAAACACTTGGTCCTTCCCTCCTCAAGCCTATGTAAGCAATAAGGAGTGCTAAGAGACTCAAGCCGAGCTGCCTTGAGGGAGCACAAACCCCTGAGTTGCCTGAAGAAGCTTAGACCAACCGAACTGCTTGAGAGATGGAGGTGGAGCTGCTTCCAGGTTTCATGAGCTATGGTGGGCTCTGGTGATACAACTGTCTCTAAGTCATCTCTGTTCCTGTAAGTAAGCTCTCACCCATGTTCCTGAAGTACACCAATAATAAACACATGGGTTTGCCAAGTCACACACTGGTGGCATCCCTACTTCTGTCACAGGGATTCCCTTATTTGGGGTAAGTAGACACTTGGCTCATGTCTCTCCAAGAAGTGTCATGCAACAGAGGGAGTTCACACTTGATTCCCTTGGTCTTCCCTTTAAACCAGGAGCAAGGTTGTCTCCAAGAAGAGTGTGGAGCAGGTCTAGGAGACTTAGAATCTAGGCCAGGTGCTCTGGATGGCAACCAGGGCAACTAAACAGGAAAACATGGGGTTGGGGGTGGGCTGCTCCAAGGGCCAGCCCCTTGGTGGCTCATCCTTGGTCGCCCCAATGTTCTGACTGTAGTTTCCTCCCTCCGTGGCCCCAACAATCTGACTGTACAGTTTCCTCCAGCACAGACACCTTGAGAGAGGAGCAGAGGAAATGGTGGAAGTTGAATTATCCTGCTAGCTGATCGTGGAGCAGCAGAATTGAGCTGTTGTCAAGGGGAGCATAGAGACATGGGGTGAGGGAAGGAACTGGCATAGGGACCGTGAGGGTCTGGGTGAGAACATGAAGAGAACAAGATACACGTTCTGTTAAAGTTCATAACCAGCCTGGATATCCACCAGTAGTGGGATGGTTGAATAAACTACAGTATAAATATACATTTATCTACTTCAAAGAAAAGATTTATTTTTATGAATACACTGTAGCTGTCATCAGACACACCAGAAGAGGGCATCTGATCCCATTACAGATGGTTGTGAGCCACCATGTGGTTGCTGGGAATTGAACTCAGGACCTCTGGAAGGACAGTCAGTGCTCTCAACCGCTGAGCCATCTCTCCAGCCCCATTTATATACTTTTCAGCAAGTTAAATGGTTATGTGTTGACATGCAAAGATCTCCAGAATGTATTCTCAAGGGAGGGAAGTGTCACATATTCTAGAAATATGTAGAAAAATATCTGCAAGGATATAAACATCTATATATGTGTTTATATAGATACATACATACCTGCCAGGATATATGTATATGTGAATGTGTGTTTGTGTACGTCTACATATAATCTATCTACATTAGCTACTAAATTTGAAAGGAGGGAGGTGGAAGAATGATCTTTGGCTGGGCATGGTAGCAGGTCCCTGTCATCTGAGCCCTTGGGAGGAGGGTCAGGTGACCAAGGAGATTCTGATAGTGAGTTTGAGGCCACTGGGCTACATGACACCTTGTCTCAATAAATAAAAACAGAGTGCTTTACTTTTTTATTCCTGTTGTAACAACTTCACAAGCAAGGCAATCTGTACAAGAAACGTTTAATTTGGGGCTCACTGTTCCAGAAGTTTACAGTCCATGACCATCACAGCGGGGAGTGTGGCAGCAGGCAGGGAGGCCTGTTCCAGCAGCAGCAGCAGCTTGGAGTTCACATCAAATCCACAGCACGAGGCAGAGAGCGCTAATGCAATACTATGTGGTTTTGAAACTTTAGAGCCAGCCCCCACTGGCACACCTCCTCCAACAAGGCCACGCTTCCTAGTGCTTCCCAAGCAGCTTCACGGACTGGGGGACTCATATTCAGACCTGTGAGCCTCTAAGGCCCACCCATTCTCATTCAAACTACCACCCTGGGTTTGTGTGCTGGTTCCATGGTTAGGAACACTTGCTTCTCTTGTACAGGACCAGGGCTCAGTTTTCACCGCCCACATCATATCTTATGGCCATCTGTACCTCCAGTTCCTGAGGATTTGGTAGTCTATTCCAGCCTCTTGAGGGCACCAGGCACATACATGGTACATATGCTATACGCAGGCGGAACATGTATCAACACAAAAACAAACAAAAACCCTTTAAAAAACCAAAAGCTACAACAAGTCGTCATCGATTTTATTTTATTTTAAAGGTATCTGTGTCCACCAAGTAAATACACACTGGGATTTGTGTGGTTTGGTTTGTCTTCCACGCCGGCATGCAACATTTCATTTTGGCAGATGTAAGTGGGTGGGCCAGGGGCCCTTGTGGTGGCCTGGCTCTCTGAACAGGATGTAGTGAGTGGGAGGAGGGAGGTGTGGTGAGAACCTTCCAGTGAAGGGTTGTTTCTTTAGCATAGCAAATGGCCTTTTCTCTTACATCTTGCTGAGGGAAGGCTGACCACTGCCGCCTCCTTCCTCAGCTGCTCTGCTGTGTACCACTATATCTCCCTACCTGTATTTTGAAAGAATCATTTGGTAGCAAGATCATGCAAACTCCCTTAGATTCTCAGGTGTCCTGCTGGCATGAGCCCCAGAGGACCCTCTCTTCCTTGCCCACTGAGTCTGAGGCGGTGTGATTTGTCTGCACCTCCTGACTTTTCTTTCTTTCGAGTTGTGGTTTTAGGGTCAGGGGAGCAGACTGGACCCCTCTTGCAAATAAGTGAGTTCCAAGCTCTTAGGGCTATCTCAGGGCCCTCCAACTAATTAAGCATTTTCCATTGGGTGGGGGATATGAAAAAATAAATTATAAAATTCCCAGCTCTGAATTACTTTACCATTTTGGTGGTTTCATGTTTTTTACAGTTCTGGAGATAGACTGAACCCTCAGACTTGTCACACTAAGTGTCTTCACATAGTACCACTGAGTCACGGTCAAATGCCTGGGCACTGCTTACGTCATCCTAAGTCAGATTTATTCTAAAGTGTTTGAAAATCGTCACTTGGGAGTTCTCCTATGCCAGTCTGATACTATCTTCATCTCTATCACTCCCTAATGGGGAAAAGGAGCAGAAACTTTCCCTTGAAGGAGTCACAGCCACTACAGCCCACATTCGCCAGCTGTCATCCACACACAGTTTTTCTCCTAGGCCTAGAAGGGTCTAGATAGCAGGCTGCCCTCTGTTGGAGAGTCCTGGTCTCCCATCCTGAGTAAGACTGGGTATATGGATACTTGGCTGTATTTCTTGGCTTAGGCTGAGTACTGACCTTCATCCCTGCAGTTATCTGGAAAACTATCTCAGCAGATGGGAGGGAAGGGCTGTCTGAAGGAAAGCAACTTCCTGTTCATTGCTGGGCAGGAGGGGACCTGGGCTGAGATGGCTGTGGGGACAGCATTAGGTTCAAGCTCTTAGCCCCTGCCAGCTCTGAAAAAAAAAATGTCCTATCTCTTCCTTCCTTCCTCTCTTCCTTCCCCCCTTCCTCCACCCATCCATCTATCTATCTATCTTTCTTTCTTTCTTTCTTTCTTTCTTTCTTTCTTTCTTTCTTTCTTTCTTTCTGAGACAGGACTTCCTCCCATCATAGCACAAGCTCTCCTGGATCTATCTAACTGTGTAGTCCAGGCTAGCCTCAAATTTAGCAATCTTCCTACCTCAGTTTCCTGAGAGCAACATTCGGAAGCGTGAGCCACTACACCCAGCTCTTGCTTTTGCTTTTGCAGTGCTGGGGATCAAAAGCAGAGCTTTTTCATGTGTCAGGGAAGCTGCCTGCCACTGTGTTCCATCCTGCTCCCCCACCCTGTCTTTAAAGTGCACTTGGGACCAGATGGAGATTACAGAAGGAACTCTATTTGGAGGAGGAAGGTTACTGGGAACAAGCCAGAATCCATTTTGAAGGGAAGGCATCTAGAGACAGCTATGCCAATAAACTGGAAGCCCAAAACCAAAGTCAGAGGTGGGAAGCACATGCAGCCCAATATGGGAGAAAGAGCAAGCTTGTAGCTTCAACCTGAGGGTTCTGTGACAGAGTAGCACATGGCTGTCCCCCAGCCTGCTCACACCCCGGACCCAGGGAGCCAACCATTCTGACTCCACCTGCTCGTAACTATTGGCACAGACAGATGAGCAGCTGTGTGTCAGCAGTCTGCCTTCTCCACTTTTCAGAAGATGTTTTTGAACCAACTCAAAGTTCTGGTTGTGATATCTGGAGTGAAAAGTACTAAAAGAGGTTTGGGCCAGTAAGGGAAACAGTCCCTTAAGCAATCCATGCTCTCAAACTGGGGAAGAAGGGAGCAAAAGGCAGATTTCGAAGGACAGACGAGACCACCCACAATCTGTTGACTCAGGTGAAGGGTGTGTGTGTGTGTGTGGGGGGGGTGATGTCACAAACCTTCCACTGGGTCCTCCTCTGTGCTCTGGGTAAAGAGGGGTGTCTGTTTCTCTCTCTTCGTAGATGCTAAGACATTCTTCTGCTTAAGGCTTTGTATGTACACTGTGTGTGTGTGTGTGTGTGTGTGTGTGTGTGTGTGTGTGTTTGTGAGAGAGAAGGAGGGCAGCCTCCCAGCTCCCATTTTTCCTTTATCCTTTGTGACCTCTACTCAGGGACTGACATCACTTGGTGTAAGAAACGAGTATATGGAAGAAAGAAGAAATGTTTCCCTCCTCCCTAAAGCCTGACGAGGAAGGGAGACTACGCCTAAAAACTGCTAAACACATCATCAGATACTTAGAGGGTAGGACAGAGAGGAGAGACATAGCAGCAGCTTCTGATATATAGATACGGAGTACAAAGAGATACGGAGTAGGAGGAGACATCGAACAGTCCAACAACACGGGCTGGGGAGGGAGCTAGTGTCAGAGACCACAGGTTTTGCAGCATGCTGAGAGAAGAGGCCTCAGTCCCTCTTAGAAACTGGGGAAGAAAGAGAAAGAGTGTGTGAGGAGCCGGCCTGGCCTGGCCTCTGTGTAGGAACAGACAGCATAGCACACACTTTAGTTTACAGATCCTTTAACGCCACAAGGCCGGCCCCACCCCAACTCCCGGCCAGCCTAACCCATGCTTCTCCATCCCAAATCCTCCCAGCATCCTCTCTCCCTTAATGGGTCTCTCTCCCCTGTTTTTCTGCCTGAACTACTGTCCTGGGAAAGCCTGGGAGGGACGTGGCTTAGTGCAGCCCAGCAAAAGACTGGGCATATTCTCTTGATTCTTATCAGCAAAGGAGCTAACATGGACAACATAGGCCCCACTGTCCAACTGGGGTCTAAAACAACCATGACAATGCACTGGTGACACCAGGAACAGGGAGGGGCTCCTGGTGCTACAGGGGGCTTGGTGAGAGGGAGGTGTTGAGGCTAGGGTGCTTGGGGACGGGGAGGCAGCTGGTTTCCATGTTTACTGACCCTACCGTTGTCATTAGCTACAGGCACCAGGAGTCTTTGGTAGCATATGCCAACACAGGAATAGTGCTCAAGAATAAAGCAGACATCACTTTTCCATGAGGCGGCTTAGACATCTCCTTGTATCTAAGATTATTTTAGAGTATAGGCAGAGGCACAATGGGATGGTCTCCCAAGTTCTTCTGTTACTAAGGTCTCCTGTGTGGCTGGAGATAGAAGATGGACAGCAGCCCTTGCCTTTAAAAAATATTTTTAATGTGTGATATTGACCCCTACTGGTAGAAATCAGTACTGTGGTTACCACCAGCACCCAAGGGCAAGGAAGCTTGGGGCCATGGGAGGTCAAAGTTGGATATGGATGTGATTTGGGCTTTTAGCAAATGTTTTGGTTTGTTTTTGATACAGGGTCTCACTAACCCAGAACCTCTTTGAACTCATGATCTCCGTGCCTCTGCCTGCGTGCTGGGATTCTAGGTGTGTGCTGCCATACCAGGTCAAGCACGAGTTGAAAGGTTTTGAGATGGTTTTTTTTTCTTTTGTTATTTTTTTAAATTTTTTAATTTCTTTTTTTTTTTGAGTTTTTTTTTTTTTTAAAGGGGGTGAAGTGGAGAGATGGCTCAGTCATAAAGTGCTTACTGAACACATGAAGACTATGTTCAGATCCCCAGCACCTACATAAAAGCCAGTCTGTTACCCCAGCACAAGAGGACAGAAACAGGCAGATGTGGGGGGTGGGGGCGGGGCAGGGGGAGGGTGGGGAGCTGATTGGCCAGCCAGTCTACCGAAAACAGCAAGCTCCAGGTTCAGTGAGAGACCTCAAAAAGTAAGATGGAATGTGAGAGAGGAAGACAACCACACCAAAGCTGGCCTCTGGATGTGAGCGCGCTCATGCACACACAACACAAACATATAACACACACACAGACACACACACACAGACACACACTAACATATAAACATACACATGAACAGGACAAGAGGCCATGGCCAGACAGGAGGAGGCTGGGGCCAGGGAGGGGAGTTGCCTGCAGCTACCTGAAAGTGCAGATACGTAGCCAGGATTGGGAGTTAGCTGGCTGCTGTCTCTTGGTGGAGAGGGAAGAGCTTGGCCTGACCCTCAGCCTCATGGCCGCACGGAAGGTCACTCCTGGAGGAAGAGACACACCATCATCAGCTCCACTCCTGCCAAGGCCAGTGCTGTGACATCATGCCTAAGATACTGAAGGGTGAGGGCAGGGAGGATGCATGCTTCCTAAGGAGGCCTTGCCCAAGGTCAGAGCATTCCCTAAGGTAGGGAGAAAGTATCAGATATCCATGGGAATGCCTGGACCTCCTGCCTCATCTCCTCCTCCTCCCCAGAGCTCCAGGGAAGTCCACATAGAGAAATGTTATTTCTGGTCCCTCCCAGAGAACCCAAGGCTATCGGGGTCTGAGTACCTGTTGTCGTTGATGTCTGTGGCATTGCCTGAAGGGATGACCGTTGAGAACACAGAGTGAGAAAAAGGCTGGTGTGAGGAACAGTCTTCACAGCCCTTCCCATCCTAATGGCTCTAAGAAACTGGTAAACTGAGGCATTCTACCCTTGCTTATACAAGCTGTATAGTATACTTTTTAGAAAGTCTCCAAACACTCACTGTGAAGAGACGGGGATAGGCAGACAGTAACAGGAGCAGCTACTTCTAAGGAAACTAATGGGTTTGGCTGCAGATCTATGCAAGTCTAAGGCTCAGACATCAGGGCCCACATGGATTCCCCCCTCCCCCACCACCCTACTGTACCAGGAATGGAATGCAGGGTGAAAACCACACTAGGCAAGAGCTATGCCACTGAGCTCTCCCTGACAGTATCCTTTTCTTTGACAGTCTAGTAGGAGGAAGGTTCTGTTCATTTCTCATCTTCTCTGGGGATCCTGTAGACTGGGTCTTCATCACTCACCATTGTCCATGTTGGCCTTCTGGTAGGAAGCCAAGGGGGCAACAGATGTAGCTCCGTTGCTGGCAAAGCTGGAAGGAACGGAATAGAGATGCAGCCTCTGGAACCCACAGTCCACCATTCTGAGAGCCACTATGCCCACACTCCTCCCAGCCACTCATCCCTGGAAAAGAGGCCACCTGTAATGGAGACACAGCACACCCTTCTAACCACTACCCAGAAGCCTATGAAAGGAATTAGAAACCACATGACTTAGGAAGTTCATTTTTAAATGAACCAAGAGCTGACACCACCTATGCCTTCTGAGGGCCCAGATGGCCTGGGGCCGGAACTGCGGCCACACCCATGTCACTCACTACATATCTGAAGTGGAGCTAGGCGCAGCCTGCAGGTGCAGGTTCTGGTAGTTCTGGAAGAGGTTGTTGGTGTAGCTGATACACTCGGGGCTCCGGGTGCCATAGGGATTGGTGGGTGAGGAGGCAGGATAGTGGCCAGGTCTCACAGGCTTAGCTACAGGACAGAAGAAACAACCGTGAGAAAGCTATCAGTTACTTACCTGAGTTTACCGGGTCCCAAGGTCAACCCCAGCAAAACAACATCATCATTCTCTGGTGGAAAGGCTGGGGCTAAAAGCAAGCATTGAGTTGTATGGCACTTAGGGACTGGCTGTGTTTGCCTCAGGTGGTGATATAGTCTCACCCATCGACATCCACTCACCAATCTGGGCAGAATGGCCCCGCTTGCCAGAGCTCTTGTACCGAACCGCTTCCTTGATGCGGTCCACCTCCTGCTGGTATCTGCGCTTGTCCTTCATAGCTCCCTCCTTGGCCTCCTTCAGTGCACCCTCCAGGGCCTTAACTCTCTCAGCCGTAGCCCGAAGTCGTTTTTCCAATTTAGGAAGCTCACAACGCAGATCTGCATTGTCACGTACCAGCTGCAGAGTGAGCCAAACAGAAGAACCCAGAAGAAGAGCCAGTGACCCAAAATAGAGCCACCCGGAGGAGTGTGGGGGTTGGAAGAAGAGAGAATAAAGGAGAATCAGGGCCCTGTCATTTCCTCAGAGACCTCCTTCCCTCTAGCAATGTGGCAGCTCCAACCAGTTCTTTCCATCTCCCCATTTTCTAAGCAGCAAAACCTGCAGCCCTGGGTTCTGGCCTGGGCTATGGCCTGGGGTTCTTTCAACAGTGCCCTGTCCACATTCCGTCCACCTGGACACTCCTGTCCACTGTACGTCATAGCCTGTGCCCAACCCATAACTTCAGAGCCCCGATGGGGATGCGGACATGCCAAGGGCGGCCATGCGGACATGCCAAGGGCAGGATATCAGGAACATATGACAGTCAGAGGGTGGACACCGGCTGAGAAGGGTGCAGGTGAAAGCCGTGCAGAGCAGGAGCAGAAGCCAGAATCTGGGACCCCTACACAGCCACACATGGAACCTCACAGGAAGGAAAGAAAATGTCTGTGATTGATCTTTTGTGCTCATTGCCTTTCCCCAGGGACCCCCGGGGCTGTCTCCTACCGGCCTCCTGGTTAAAATTCTGCCAGGGTGTGATGGCAACCACCCTACAGTGAAAAGGCCCTCAGATCATTTTGCAGGGTCTACACACTGATGGACACTTGAAACTACTCAGGTACAAGGCCTCAGGAGCTGGGCGAGGGGGAGGGAGGGACGGAGGGGAGAGGGAGGTTGTGAGGTCAGGCAGGTCAGCACAACGAGAGCATGAGGAGGAAGGGACAGAGCTAGAATCTTCTGTGCAGCTTTAGTTCATTAGGGACCATCAAACGTCTCTGGTTTAGCTTAGCTGGTGGTAACTCTACTTCCTTCACAGACTGTGTCTGCTAGGGAGGGAATCTTGCTTACTTTATTTATCCTTTAGGGGAGCAGTTTTTGGAGTTTGGGAGTTAGAGCAGAAGCAGAGGCTTTGAGGAAGAAAAAAAAAAGAGGAACGAAGAAAAAGACAGGGTCTTACTAAATAGCCCAGGCTGGCCTAGAACTCATGATATAGCCTCAGCTGCCCTCAAACTCTATCTTCTCAGGTACTGGGATTGCAGGCCTGTGCCACCATTCCCAGCCCCGGTTTGATATGGACAAGGGTCGAACCTAAGGCTTTGTTTGCTCAACAAGAATTCACTCAACTTAGCTACATCCCTAGCCTGCTCTTTTAAAGATTTTTCTAGCTGTCATCCAACTTTCCTGTTAAGACGTTCTACCATTTCAGAATAAGAGGGGGAAGGAAAGATAACAGTTAAGCCCTCGGAAGGTCAAAGGACACAAATCCGGCAGCTTATGACTGAGTCAAGTTTAGGAAGTTTTTCAAAAGGATGCACTCACTAAGTCTTCACGCACGGACACCAGGCTGGGAGAGAAAGGTGAACTTAGCTAGAGAATGAGCCCAGATGGAAGTAAAGGCGGACTTGAGACGGACGGAATGGAATTTAGTTTGGGGCTTATTTTATGAATCAATTAGAGGGCCTGCTGCCAGATTACTGAGTGTGTTGGTTCCTTGGTGGGGACAAGGACGCTTCTGCTGTGGACACACCAAACCTTTCCTGTCCTGATTTCTCGGGACTGCCCTTTCACCCAGACAGCCCACACCTTTGAAACCCAGGCTTCCACCTACAGAGCAGCAGCGAGCAGCAAGTGGGGGATAGAGAGGCAGACGCTCAGTGCAAGAGTTCTGACTGGCGCCCACTAGAGGCTGGGCGGGTCATGTGAAGAACATAATTAACTGTCCTGTACACGTGCTCCAGGTAGGCTTATGAAGTGTTTGTTTTGGGTAAGAAAAGGCCCAATGTCCTTATTTTCTTTACATTACCCCTGTCTTAAGTCTGGTAGTATTATACCTGGGTCCTGACCCCACCATAGGGCTGGAGAGAGATGGACCCAGGGCCTTGTGCAGGCTAGCAAGCCTGCTGCTGACCCACCTCCCAGCCCTCGGAAGTTACACTCCACGTGTCTCCATCCTGCATGCGTTTTAACCTCTTCCTGCAAGGTGAGAACTTTCACTTTAAGCAAAGATAGGCAGAGAAAAACTTTTGAGAAAGGAGAACAGGTTCAGAGCAAAGGTCAGTGCACATATGGAATCAGTGAAGGTACCAAGCAGGGATTTGTGGGGTAAAAGAGGGCTATGGACAGCATCCAACTAAGTCTTCCAGAAGCAAGGGGCCTTTCGTGAGTTGGGGACCACGGGGACCTGGCCTCAAGTTCTCTCACTCACCTGTTTGTGAACCTTTGTAAGCTGTTCCAGGTTGTTCTCAAGAAAGGAGATCTTCTGCTTTTGGGAATGAATCCCCCCACTGTCCTCGGGCTCCATTTCTGCACTCTGGTTAGATGGAGGAAAGACGTGACTGTCCCCAGACCAGACCAACCCCACAGGGGACAACAGGCTGGAGACCCCTGAGACGGGGAGAGGAGTCAGGGCTGGTGTGACTTGAGGATGCACTTACTTTCTTGACTCGAGTCGTGACGTCTTGAACGAACAGCTTGCGAAGGTTGTGGAGGGTCTGGAGTTCACGGGCCTGTGGGGGGATAATGGAAACTTGAGGGCAACTGGAAACCAGGTCTACTTTCTCCCTTAGGCTATATGGTCGTGGTCTGTCATCCCGACTGTGCCACCGACTCACAGTCAGAGAGCAGGAGGGACAGGGCAGGAAGAGGTGAGGAGGACAGGGAAGAGGTCCTGGGAGTGGGAGCCCTCTCCCACTGTGTTTATGCGGCACAGAAGGAAACCACTCACAACTGTCTCTTCCAGCCCCTTGAGGTCCTGCTTGGACTGTTCGTGTCGCTCATACAGAAATCTGCAGCAGGAGAAATAAGGAGAGAGGGGGACAAGTAAGACCCCTCTGGACGCTCCTCCCCACCGTTCCCTATCTTTACCATCATTTAAGATACGAGTTATTCGTGTTTGCTATGCAGTAACCAGAAAGGAATCCTTAAAAAGAGTTCAGAGGAAATTTTACGAAAGGCCACGATTCTACGATTTACGGCTAAAACTCCCAGGCGCCCATCTTGCCAACTCTTCTCTCTATGAATTGAACAGCCATACAAAGTTTCTTGGGATCAAACCATCCATACTGTTTCAAAACCTGATTTTCATACTTGATAGCCCTGGCTGTCCTGGAACTCACTATATAGACCAGGCTGGCCTCAGACTCACAGTGAACCCCCTGCCTCCGCCTCCCGAGTGCTGGGATTAAAGGTGTGCGCCACCACACCTGGCCTGGCAGTCCTTTCCTCCCCCCACAGAGGCCTCCCATGCGTCCCACATCTGCCGGTAGGTGTGTCACTCACGTCAGCTCCTGGAGTTTGGCGCTCTTCTCATTCTCTTCCTTCTTCAGTCTCTCGTAATCAGCCTGAAGCTTCTCCAGCTCTAACTGGAGCTTCTGGTTCAGGCTAGGGAGGGTGGGACATAAGAGATACTAAAGGGGGGAAAGGAAGCCCCACCCCTCACACACTTGTCTTCTACACGTCCAGGGAGACCTGACACACCTGACTTCAGATACCAGGGATACACACTGACTCTATCAGGGATACACACTGACTCTATCAGGGATACACACTGACTCTATCAGGGATACACACTGGCTCTATCAGGGATACACACTGGCTC
>JADRCH010000151.1:5107861-5121431 GCA_019843965.1 Rhynchomys soricoides
CCTCTGACTGTGGGAGCACTGTAGGAGCACCCCTCTGACTGTAGGAACACCCCTCTAACTGTACGAGCACCCCTCTGAGTGTAGGAGCACCCCTCTGACTGCAGGAGCACCCCTCTGACTATAGAAGCACCCCCTGACTGTAGAAGCACTCCTTTGACTGTGGGAGCACTGTAGGAGCACTCCTCTGACTGTAGGATCACTAGAATTACAGACCTGAACCACCATGCCTAGATTTATGTGGCTTCTGAAGACCTGACTTCAGGTCCTATGGCTAGCACAGCAAGGGCTTCACATACTAAGCCATCTCCCTGTGATATAATTTAATGGTGAAATATTTGCTTATTACTGGGGAGGCGTTCGTGCTTATCTGTCTGTCCCTCCCAAGTGCTGGAGTGAAAGGTGCATTGCTACCACACGGGGCCAAACTTATTTTTCTTTCGAATATAGTTTGTAAAAAGGCAAACCTTGCCCACAAGGATTCCTTTGCAACCCCCACACTCCGCCTTACTCCAAAGATCCCAACCTTCTCGCTTCCGGCCAGATCCACAAGGTACAGCTTCCCGCTGAGCTTCTGCTCGGTCTCTATGTTCTCCTGCTTGATGTTGATGAGGAAGATACTATGGCTCCGAGAGCTGTGTTCATTCATGTCTGCAGAAGACACGGGGTCCTCTGCTACCAGCCCTCACCCACAGAGCCACCGGCAGCCACTCCACCCACTGAGAGAGAAAGGGCATCCGTCCAGGACCATCCCACAGTGTCATCTCCTAGGCAGTGGGCTACACAGGCAGAAGGCCCTTCCTCCCCTGCTCGCTTGCCCCCAGTGGGCACAGAAGACAGGTGAGAAGACATCCAGACCCAAGATCTCTTTATGTCCTCACTCACTGGTGACAGCTACGTGACGGTTCGACTTCCCCTCATCGATCACATCCAGAATCTCCTCTGGGCTGGACACAAAGCGTTCGGTACAACCCTGTAGGAGGCAAACAGCAGAGGCCATAAACATTGATCTTCAGATTGAGCTGCCCACATACCACCCAAGGGACCTGTCAGGGGTCCTCCACTGACCCCTCCCTCTCCACACACCCTTTTGATGCTCCAATACACATAAGACCCCCCCTCACCTTGACAAACGGCACCCGGTTTTTGTCCTCATGCACAGACAGGTTTGTCTTGGTCACTGAATCAAGATAGAGCAGGATGAGAATGAGCAGGACTCCCACCCCCAGGTAATGCTGAAGGCATGCTAAAGGAAGGAAGACACGCCCATGGAAACCCAAACACCACATTCACAGGAGGCTCTACTCCTCCGTCCTTCTCACAGGACGCCAGCTATTCTTGGGCTCTGTGTGTCAGGACTGAGCCTTGAGTTCATCTCCAAACTCTCTCAGGCTTTGAGAGGGGTTTTTCCCGTTTTTGTTTCTGCAGCTGGAAACCGGAAATTGAATCCAGAACCTCATGCTTTACTTCCTGCCTAGATCCCCACCCCTCTTTCTTTCTCCCCCTTTCCCTGTTTTTCCATATTAATTGGGGTTTGAACCCAGTCTACACGCATACCGGGTGGGCTCTACTAATGATCTCTGTCCCACCCCCTCTTTTTTTCCTTTTGAGACACAATCTTGCTAAGTTGCCCAGGGTGGCCTCAAAAATCACAATCCTCCTGCCGCACCCTCCTGAATAGCTAGGATTATAGGCAAGTGCCACCGCCACCACTCCTGACTGAAAGTCTGTGGGGAGTAGAGCCGCAGGACTGTGGTGTGAAGAGGCATGTCCTGGATGCTCAACTGCAACCAATCTCTGGATGAAGGTGGTCTCTCTGTTCTCGGCCTCCTCACATGACTGTACCCAAGGGGACCAAGTACTAACCATCCAAAAGGTCACGGATCTTATCCAGGTAAATCTCGAAGTAAGACACCTGGTTAGGGAGAAAGGGGTGGTGTGAGAAGAAGTTCTGTTGTTGTTGTTTTAATTTTATTTATTTTTATGGTCTATTTGTATGTCTGTACATCATGTGCATACATGGTGCCCACAGAGGTGACAAAAGCCCATCAGATCCCCTGGAACTGGAGGTAGAGATGGTTGTGAGCCACCACATGGGTGTTGAGAATTGAAGTCTGGTCCTCTGGAAGAACAACCAGTGTTCTTAACCTCTGAGCCATCTCTCCAGCTCCAAGAGGGTGATCTTAACTCTAACGGGAGAATCCCAAACCCACACAACGGGCTCCAGGATGGCGGCGGCTGGGAAAGTGCCGGAGAGGACTTTCTTGGTGGGAAGTTGGGGTAACCAGAGTAAAGCTTGAGCTGGTTTATTCTTGGTCTTCTCGGTCCCCATCTCAGGCCCCCAGAAGTCACATGCTGATCACCTTAATGTGGAATTCAAGGTTCTCATCCATAGAGTAGATGTGGTTGAAGATGTCTCGAGCGATCCGGGGAATGATGCCCATGAGCTGAGGGTCATGCAGCTTTCCCTGAGGAGTGAGGGCATACCAGAGTAAGGCTGAGGCTCAGGGAGACAACCCAGAGACCACTAGGACACATGGTGAGGAGTGACACAGGGGTGAGGAGCATCCTCAGTTGGGAGAAGTCACCACCATGGCTGCCTGTGAATGGAAGCTGACAACGGAGCAGCATTTGGACTGTCATTGCTGCTAGTTTTCTAGATAAAAGGAGGACAACCGGAGTCATGAGAGGTAGGGGAAGTGTGGGGGGCTGAAGGGATTCCTCGAAACCTCCCTAGCACATTGTACCTCATTTCATCCTCCAGACCCATCTGCCTCCAATTCAGCTCACCCCCCAATTCCTGAATTTTCCCCAATAGAGATTTTTTTGATCTTCTGTGAACCTTCCTCGAATTCCTCAACCCCCGAGTCAGGACCCTCACCTCCATGGTATGCGTTTTCCCTGAGGATGTCTGTCCATAAGCAAAAATTGTGCCATTGTAGCCAGCAAGGACGTCTGAAAGAGAAGGCAGAGAAAGCTATCTGGCGGCGGCGGTGGTGGGTAATGGTGACACAGGAAATACATTCGGAAGACAAGTCTCTTACCTTTGACGATCTGCATGGCACAGGCGTGATATACCTGCTCCTGAGTCGTGTTTGGGGGGAATACACGGTCAAAGACATATGGCTTTCCCTGGAGGGGAAATAAAACAGGTCAGACATGAGCAGAAGAGTGACATGGAAGAGGAATACCACAGACCTTTCCATCAGCCTGCACAAGGCATCCCTCTCTCTAGCCCTGAAAACACAAACACACGATGGTGGGAGATAAGAGAACCTGTAGAGAGAAGCTGCATTTACTGCTGACAGCGGGAGTGTGCTGTGTGGCAGGGTCACCAAGGAGTATCGAATAGTGAGGCTGGGTAAGGGAATCCCTGTCTGGGTGAGATGTTCTAGCATTCCACTGTGCTCAAACTCCTTCCCAGGAAACCAGACAGAAAAAGACGAAAGAAAACTGGAAAGCGAGGAAGGATTCATTATCAGTGAAAAGAACCTCAACATTTACAGATATCTTCCTCTACTGAGCTGTATAGGGGCTGGAGAGATGACTCAGATGCCAAGATCATGCACTGCTCTTGCAGAGGACCTGAGTTCGGTTCCCAGCACCCACATAGAAGCTTACAAGAGTCCTTAACTTGCTGCGTAGCTATGGTGGCGCATGCCTTTAATCCTAGCACTCAGGAGGCAGAGACAGTAGATTTCTGTGAGTTCAAGGCCAGCCTGGTCTGCATAGAAGAGTTTCAGAGCAGCCAAGGCTGTACAGAGAAATCCTGTCTTGAAACAACAACACAGAGTCCTTAGCTCCAGCGTCAGGGATCCAGTGCTTTCTTATGGTCTCCCAGCACCAGGAGTTGACTATTTTTCTAGAGCCTCTAGATCAACTCATGGCAGCGCACGGTGCCTGGGAGATGAGCTTTTAAAAACTTAAAGAAAGCCGGGCAGTGGTGGCGCACGCCTTTAACCCCAGCACTCGGGAGGCAGAGGCAGGCGGATTTCTGAGTTCGAGGCCAGCCTGGTCTACAGAGTGAGTTCCAGGACAGCCAGGGCTACACAGAGAAACCCTGTCTCGAAAAAAACAAAAACCAAAACAAACAAAAAAACCAAAACCAAAACAAATAAACAAACAAACAATTTAAAAAAAGCCCCACCACCTCAACCAAAAGAAAGTTAACTTGGCTAGAGTTAGAACTACAACTGCAATCACCTTCCTACAAACACTAGGAAGAATACACCGAGTCCGTCCTTTGGAAATTGAGACCAGGAGAGATACTTTACGCCCTACATTGTTTATTTTGTATCACTAGTGGTAGTGTTTGTTTGTTGTTTTGGCTCTCTGTGTTTATTTTTGAGACGGTTTCACTATGACGCCCTGGCTACCCTATAATTCATGATGTAGACCAGACTGGCTTTGAACTTACAGCAATCCTTCTGCTGCCTTTCAAGTGTTGGGATTACAACAAGGCCTTGATTAAATTATTCAGGGGGCTGGAGAGATGGCTCAGCGGTTAAGAGCACTGGTTGCTCTTCCAGAGGCCCTGAGTTCAAGTCTCAGCAACCACATGGTGGCTCACAACCATCTGGAATGGGATCCGGTGCCCTCTTCTGTCATGCAGCTATACATGCAAATAGAGCACTCATATACACAAATAAGTAAATTTTTTTAAAAAATTAAAGATTTATTTTAGCTGGGTGTGGTGGTGTATGTCTTTACCATCTGCACTCAGGAAGCAGAGGCAGACAGAGGGCTACAGAGTGAATTCCAGGACAGCTGGACTCCACAGAGAAACCTTGTCTCGGACAACAACAACAACAAAACAATAAAAATGATTTGTTTTTATTTTTTAATTATGTGTTTATGCATATGTGAGTACAGGTGCCCAAAGAGTCCAGACGGGCATCAGTATGGGCTGGAGGATCGGGGGAACTGTGAAATGCTGTCCTCTGGCTATGACTTGACTCAGAGCTCACAGCAGCTGTGGTCAGCACCACAAGGCCTTTGGTAAGCTCAAGGGAGCCAAAGTCCAGCATAGAAGGGGGCGGCATGCCACGCCTCTCACCACATCTCTTACTGAGGAGTTGGCTGCTGGCTGATGGGGAAGGGAGACTCCCACTGGCAAGTTCTCCCTGCTCCACTGGGTTAGGACTAACTGAACTTAACAACAACAACAAAAAGTCTCGGGAAACATACTGGGGGCGCACGTGGGGGGGTTAGAAGAGAGAAGTGGGAGATGGATTAGATTATATTGTATTGTGTACATGGATGAAGTTCCCAAGAAAAATTATAAAAAATTAATTTCAAAGATTACACAATAATATGTCTTTTCCTTTATATTTCTTTGCACAAAGGTGAACATTTTTTTTTTTTAACTATAAAACCTACCAGCTGCACATGGCAGTTCACACCTTTCATCCCAGTAAGGCAGCAGGATCGCTGGTTGTTTGAGGCTAGCCTGGTCTACATAGTGAGTTCCTGGCCAGTCAGTGCTACATAGTAGTAAGATCTTGTCTCAAAAAAAAAAAAAAATAAAATAAATAAATAAATATATATATATATATATATCTTTGGGTTGGGGAGATGATGGTTCAGTTTCCCAGCACCCATACAGTGGCTCACAACCATCTGTAACATGGGATTCAGGGGATCTGATGGTCTCTTCTGGCTTCCATGTGCACCAGACATGCATGTGGCATACACGCATGCAAAACACCCATACATGTCCAAAAATAGCAAAATTAAGTTTTAAACTGGGGCTGGAAATGTACAGTTGGAAGAATGTTTGCTACCATTTTCCTGGAATTGGTCCCCAGCACTGAATAAACTAGGTATGGTAGCTTATGCCTGTAAACCTAGCACTAGGGAGCCGGATGCTGGAGGATCAGAAACCCAAGGCCACCCTTGGCTGCATAAGGACTTCAAAACAAAAAGACTAACCCTAAAAGTTTTTTTTTTAAGTAAATCTGGCTTTTGGTTAAAACTAGCCGGGAGTATTTATTTGGTCACTCCATAATCAATGCATACAAAGCCCAGGAAACGGCTAGGCCGAGAAGCTTGTTCAGAACACCTGCTATAGCAAGGGCAAGACCCTGGGTTTGATGCTGTCGCCAAATATTAAGTTACACTTAAAATGTATAAAGCTAGGAAATGGAATTCACAAAGGAGAGGAGTTGGGGAAGAAGCTTCTTAATGGGGTGTGGCAAACTGGTTTTAGCAAGTCATCCTGATCCATTAAGTGCTTAAATATTAATACTGCATACCGAGATTCCGGTGCTAGGGATGCAGTTTGCCAAACACTTACTGAAGTGACAAGAAATGGATAAGGAAAAAAGTTCACTCCAGAGGTTTGCATTAAAGAAAACCAGAAGGAAGTCAAACACCAGCCGTGATAAGTTGGATTGTGCTCCAGTGAGTGTGTGGGATTCATGGGACCCTGAGCCCTCATCAGCCTCAGCACAGAAAGGAGGAGGATGGGATGGGGCCAAGGAAGGGAGAGGAAAAGGGGATAATTTTTTAAAGATGTATTATATATACATATATGTATATTAGATATAATAAATATATCTATATATCTCTATATATTTATAAATATACATACAAATATACACATATGCATATACGCATATCTTTTGTGCATTGGAAAACACGCTAAGAGCAGTTATCCTCCATCAGTATGGTTTCTATTTCATTTGATTGTTTTTGGGAGACACCATCAACTCACGGCAAAGCCTCTTGGGTTAGTCTCCAGATGGCTGGGACTGTGGTGGGAGCCACCATGCTGCTTTGATTTTAGGCTTACGGTTGTTGTTTTATTTTGCTTTTTTACTTAAAACTTTTCTACAGTCTTGGTGACCCATGTCTTGTCGCTTTGTGAGCCTAGTCTTTAAGTCTGAGCTCTCTCTCCAGCCCACTCCTAGCCCTCAGGGTGGCAGAGACAGGCAGATTTCTATGAGCTTGAGGGCCAGCCTGGTCTACAGAGTGAAACCCTGTCTAAACAACAACAATAGCAGCAGCAGCAGCAGCAGCAGCAGCAGCAACAACAATTTTTTTTTCCAAAAACAAGAGAACCTTTTTTAAAAATCAGAAGGTCTACTATTTATGCTTTAGGAGGCATTCACTAAGCAGTTCTGGGTTGCTTGGAATTAATTCCCTGTGGACCCGGCTGGTCCTAAACTCAGAGATCCTCCTGCCTCTGTCTCCAGAGTGCTGAGGCTAAAGGGGTGAGATACCATACCCAGCCCAGAAAGTCTGAAGTTGTTTTCTTTTAAAAGATGTATTTATTTATTTTATGTATATGAGTATACTTAGCTGTCTTCAGACACACCAGAAGAGGGCAGGGCATCGGATGTGAGCCACCATGTGGGTGGTAGGTATTGAACTCAGGACCTCTGGAAGAGCAGCTAGTGCTCTTAACCCCTGAGCCAATTCTCCAGCCCCAAGTCTGAAGTTTTCGAACAAAGAGATTAATTTTAAACAAAGAGATTAATCTCCTTGTTTTGCAGCATGTGTGGGGGAGGTGTCCGTGCCCAGGAGGGAAGCCTCCCAGACTATCCCAGACAGCAGTTACTCATCTACTCATATGCTGGATGAGATGAATTTTATGTGTTGACATGGAAAGATCTCCAAGGCTCAAAGGTAATTTTTTTAAAGCACAAAATAGCAATGTATAGTATGCTAGCATATATACAAGAAACATATGTGTGCTGGCTAGTTTTATGTGTCATCTGAGAGGAGAGAATCTCACTTGAGAAAATACCTTCATGATATCAAACTGTAGGCAAGCCTGAAGAGCTTTTTCTTAATTAGTGATTTGGGGGGGGGGGCACAGCCCACTGTGGGTGGAGTCAGCCTTGGGTTTGTGTTCCTGCATTTTATAAGAAAGCCAGATGAGCAAGCCATGGGAAGCAAGCCCGTAAGCAGCCTCCCTCTATGGCCTCTGCATCAGCTCCTGGCTCCAGGTTCCTGCCCTGTCTGAGTTCCCATCCTGACTCCAGTGATGAACAGTGCTGAGGAAGCATAAGCCAAATAAACCCTTTCCTCCCTAACTTGCTTTTGGTCATGGTGTTTATCACAGCAGTAGTAACCCTGACTAAGAAAGCATGCATGCACATATGTGCTTGATTGTAATGTCTATAATGTATGGTTGTACTTATGTACTTGACTCTAAGTGAATAGATTGTGTGCAAGTACTTGCTTGTAAGTGTATACGATGTGTACATGTGTGCAGGTACTTGCTTGTAAGAGTATACAATGTGTACATGTGTGCAGGTACTTACTTGTAAGTATATACAATGTGTACATGTGTGTAGCCACTTGCTTGTAAGTGTATACAATGTGTACACGTGTGCAGGTACTTGCTTGTAAGTGTATATGGTTTTAGAAGTGTCCACAGAAACCAGTAGTGGTATTTTTCTGAAAGAAAGAGGCTAAGGAAGAAAAGCACAAAGGAGGATTACTTTTCATTGTAAATTTTCTATTAATTTTGTTACATCTTTGTATGAGACCTATTGAAAGATTATATTAACAACCATAAAATGAGCTGTGGCACATGCCTTTAATCCCAGCACTTCAGGAGGCAGAAACAAGTGGTTCTCTGTGAATTCCATGACACAGTCTACAGAGTGATAGCCAGGGCTACACAGAGAAATGAACACCAAAATTATAAGATGATCAAGGCATGCTAGTACATGCCTATAACCCCAGTACTCAGGAGGCTGAGGTAGGAGGGTTGCCATAAGTTCAAGGCCAGCCTAAGCTACACATCAAGGTTGTTTGAAAAATAAAAATTAAAACAATTCTAAAAAGATAAAAGTTGTGTAAAATATTTAACGGGGCTGTGATTATAGCTCAGTGGTAGAATGAGATCTTAACAAGCTCTGGACTCAATCTAGAATCTTCCAGAAGTATATGAACACATATCATTTATGATATAACTTTTTTTTTCCTTCTCGATCCAGCCCCGCTTGCTCCGGCGCCGATGATATAACTTTATAAATTACCTATACACGTTCTAAGAATAGATGGAATTCTGGATGTAGTGGCCTACACCTTTAATCCTAGCACTTCAGGAATCTGCAGCAGAAGAGTTGCTGAGTCTGAAGCCAGCCTGGGCTACAGAGGGAGACCTGTCTCGGAGAGAGGTGTGGGGAGGCAGCAGGGTGGCTCATGGGCACACACTGCCAAGCTTGGACACCTGAGCTTGACCCCCAGAACCCACACAATAGGTGAGACTGCTTCCTGCAAGTGGTCCTCTGACCTCCTGGGTGCCTTGGCACACAAACATGCCTACACACACACATATTCACAGAATAAATAAATTAAAATGTAATTTAACGTCTTTAAAGAGTTAAAAAACATCAAGAACAACTGCCTCCCCAAACCAACCAAAGAACAACAACAGAAACAAACGTGAAATAATTCTTTTCTTAGAATGGTAAAGGATTGATTTTCGTTTTAACTTTGCCAACAAGTACGTATTAATTTTATAATTATATTGTTTCCAATGTTATTTTTTAAAAGTCTACCTTAATTCTCTAACTTTAACTCACATCCATGTTTCTTCCACCCAGTGGGCAAACAAAGAAACACAGCACAGTCTATCTCCGACCAATGATGTGCCTCTCTTTTCCACCAATGACTCTCCACCATGCTGCCTAGAGCCAGGCATCCAGCCAAAGGGGGCTAAATATAACTCTCCAGCCAGCCTGGCCCCTCCCGCCTCCCCCCTGGGAACACGGGAACCAACACACGCAAATCTACACACACTCGTTCAAAACATTCCCAGTGGTAGGATTCCAGAAGGCGCTGGATGAATAAAATGGCGGGCGCTCTCCAAATGCTGAAGCTGAGGAGAGCCCGGGAACCCTTATCTTTAGCCCAGGCTGGAAAGGAGTGGAGGGGGAAGATGGGCGGGGCTGTCGGGCCGGTGAGGAGGATAAGACACCGAAGACCTAAGAAATGGGTGCATTTACTATTCTTGTGAACAGCCATGACAAACGTTATGACTTCATTATTTCCTATTTCTTGTCTGGCCCCTCAACTCCAATTTCTAGCTTTTTTTATTGTTTTGGGTTTTTTCATTTGTTTTGTATGTAGCCCAGCAGCCCACAGTTCTCAGATGTAGTCTTCCTGCAGCCATCTTAAGTGATGTACCCTAAGATGTTCATCAGCTAGCCATGGTAGTACATGCCTGTAATCTCAGCACTGGGCAGCTGAGGCAGGGGGATTACCAAGAGTTTAAGGACAGTCTGAGCTACGTATCATTTTTGTTTTCTTGGTATGTTGTGAGGTTTTGGTTTTGGTGTTTTGTTTGAGGGCAGGGTTTCACTGTGTAGTCCTTACTGGCCCAGAACTCACAGAGATTCACCTGTCTCTGGTCTCAGAGTGCTGAGATTAAAGGCGTGTGCCACCACACCCTGCTCTGCAGTGTGTTATAAAGGATCTTTACTGGAAGGTAAGGAAATTAATACAAAACTGGTAAACGCCATTTGTTTCTGACAGGACCTTGCTAGGTAGCCCAGGCTAGCCTGGGACTCACAGTCCTCACTCCTGCCCAAATGCTGTAATTAGCACCATGGCAGTTATGCCCCCTGCTAGAAGGGCGCCTTTCTGATGGTTCACTGCTGCCTCTGCCAGGCTTCTCCTGAAGTTTCAGATCACCACCCAGATCTAGAATTTCCCCAAGGACAACACCCCTCCAAATCCCCAACAGCAAGCAGAGTCTCTGGAACCCAGGTACTCATTGTGTTTGTTGAATAAACATATTGATGAGGACGAGATAGTACAGGCCTAGAGATTTGGGTGAAACCATTAATAAGAGGGCAAAGTGTTTAGCACTTCCAAATTAGACTTGTGCAGAGATACACTGTTTAAAAAATATTTTATTTACTTTTGTTGTATGTGTGTGTTTCTTTATATGTATATATGCATGTATGTATGTATATATGTCTGTGTGTGCATGTATACCATCTGCATGCCCAGTGCCTGTGGAGACCAGAAAAGGATAGTTGATTCCCTGGATCTGGAGTTAGAGACAGCTGTGAGTTTCTAAGTGGGTGCTGGGGACTGAACTCAGGTCCTCTGTAAGAGCAGCCAGTGCTCTTAACCTGAGTCATCTCTCCAGCAATTCCTTCCCCACCTTTTGTTGGTTTGGTTGGTTTTTGGAAACAAGGTTTTTCTGTGTAGCCCTGAAGGGCCTCAAACTCAGATCTCCACCTGCCTCTACCTCCCAGTGCTGGGATTAAAGGCCTGAGGCATCACCCCCTGGTTTCCTCACCTCTTTTAGACATGGTCTCTGTAGAGTCCAAGTTGGTCTCAAAGTTCCAATCCTCCTGCCTTAGCTTCCAGAGTGCTAGGATTCACAGGGTGTGCACCACAACGCTCAGCTAACTTTTTAGCTATTAATCTGTTTATTTGGGGGCACACCTGCAATGCCACTCAAGAGGTTAAGGCAGGAAGGTGGCCTAAAGCTTGAATGTGAACCACCCTGGACTACATAGTAAGTTCTAGGCCAGCCAGGGCCACACAGCAAGAACCTGTCTCAAAAAATAGTGAACTGGGTCTGTCTAGATAGCTTAGCAGATAAAGGGATCTGCTGCCAAACTGCCTGACTGCCTGAGTTCCCAGAGGACTCACTGGGTGGGAGGAGAGAACTAAATTCCCGCACATTGTCCTGTGACCTGCACTGGTGTTCTCTGGTATGTGTACCCCACCTCCATAAATAAATAAATAAATAAATAAATGCAATTTTAATGACAGAGGCTGGGAGGTGACCTGATAAGTAAGAGCACTGCTATGCATGCAGTAAGACCTGGATAGAATCTGCAACACCTATGTAAAACCTGGGCACGGATGCATGTGCCTGTAACCTTAGCATTGGGAGGCAGGGACAAGTGGATCCCAGGGGATCCCAGGCCACAATAGTAACTTCAGATTCAGTCAGAGACTGTTTCAAGGGAATAGGTGGCCAGCAACAGAAGAGGACAGAGACGTCCTCCTTTGGTCTCTGTATGTAGGGATATGTGCATGCTCACTGTCTCACACACGTGTGTATATGCACACACACATGCACACACTACATAGACTCCAACTCCCCAAGCAAAAGTTAAAAGCAGAGATGATTTATCATGTGCCTGTTAGCGTGCCTGGTGCAGTGGCTTGGAGTGGTCTAGAAGCTTGCCCACGGTCATGCAGTTATGATATGCTGAGCACAGTTTCAAACCCAAGAGACTCCGACGTCAAACCCATACCCAGAGTGACCAAGGAACAGCAAATGCCAACCATGTGTCAGCTCCTCCTCTTCCTCCTCCTCCTCCTCCTCCTCTTCCTCCTCCTCTTCCTCTTCCTCCTCCTCTTCCTCTTCCTCCTCCTCCTCCTGTTCCTCTTCTTCCTCCTCCTCCTCTTCTTCCTCCTCCTCCTCCTCTTCCTCCTCCTCCTCCTCTTCCTCCTCCTCACAGCTTTGCCTTTGCTTGCCAAATGGCCCTTCTCTCCCGTTCTGCATTTCTCAAAGTGTTTTCAAGTAGAACCAGCCTTCCACCACCCCCTTGTCTGGCCTTGACCCCACTGAATGAGGGGTTCTCCCCAATCTTTAAGGGGGCCTCCTTTGCCCTCCTTCCCCTAGTAATTGTACACCAGCTAATGGCAAAGCTTCAGAAACTGAATGGTGACCTGCTCCATTAGCAATATCCCTGCAGAGTCTCCCCACCTCAGGGATGCTCTCTCCCAGTCCTGCAAGCTCCACGCTCCTCCTAGCTTTCTCTGGAGACTCTCTCCACAAAGTCCCACAGCCAGGGCGCCATGCTGTCTTTCAACCTATTCTGTGTTCTCCTCATTATTGTGTCCACTGGCTCAGGAAAGGTCCCAGGATTCTGATATAGTTTTTCATCACATGCGTTGATTGATGTTAATGGGAAGCAAAGATGAGGGATCTAGAGGTCCACTTAGTTGTTGAGAAAGCCTTTGGTAGAATCCAAATTGTTAAGCACCAGACCCTATTTTATGGTGACATCCTTGGGGTTTGTTGCCATGGTAACACTTGAGAGACACTAGCCACAGTGAACACCACCTCAGCTCTGCATCTTCCTTTATGACACTCCCCTCAAAGCTAAAGAGGCCCTTACTTTCCCTCCAGGACCCTCAAAGTCGCAATGGTAACACATGCCTGCATTCCCAGCACTCAGGAGGCTGAGACAGGAGGATAGACAATGTGCAGCCTGGAATACATAGTTCCAGACTGTGCTGAGGCATGTGGGAAGGTCTGTCTCAAAAACAAAACAAAACAAAACCGGGCCAGAGAGATGGTCCAGTGGGTAACAGTGCTGCCTGGCATTATTAGTTCAATTCTCAGGACCTACACGGGGGAAGGAGGACACTGACTCCTGAAAGCTGTCCTCTGGCCCTCACATGTGTGCTGTGGCACATGCATACGACGGATATCCTATAAACCCAACATACAACAAAATAAATAAGTGTCATGAAAAAAAAAATCTGGGCAGAGGCAGAGGCAGAGGCAGAGGCAGAGAGGCAGAGGCAGAGAGGCAGAGGCAGAGGCAGAGAGGCAGAGGCAGAGGCAGAGGCAGAG
>JADRCH010000151.1:5121441-5159899 GCA_019843965.1 Rhynchomys soricoides
GAGGCAGAGGCAGAGGCAGAGAGGCAGAGGCAGAGGCAGAGGCAGAGAGGCAGAGGCAGAGGCAGAGGCAGAGAGGCAGAGAGGCAGAGGCAGAGGCAGAGGCAGAGGCAGAGGCAGAGAGGCAGAGGCAGAGGAAGAGAGGCAGAGAGGCAGAGAGGCAGAGAGGCAGAGGCAGAGGCAGAGGCAGAGGCAGAGGTGCCTGGTGGTCTACAGAGTGAGTTCTGGGACAGCCAGGGCTACAAAGAGAAACCCTGTCTCAAAACACCCAAAAGCAGAATTTACTTATCTTTTGGGAGACCTGAGGAGAGCAGCTTTGGACAACTGAAAAGGGAGGATGGGGGTGGAGGGAGAGATTGACTTTGATTGATTCCTTGCTGTCCCCCTCCCCCACATCTGGCACAGATGCCTGTGGTCCAGGCTGGAACAAAGATGAGGAAAGCCAGAGTAGACACATGAATCCAGTGAAAACGTCAGACCGGATTCTAAGTGTAAAAGAGCAAACCAAGACAACAGCTCACACACACTGTGTCCCACCAGCCTTCTACTATGACAGGGGCTGCTGACTTTGTCAAATCCCACCCCTTAGACTCCAGAGAAAGACAAGACCTACAGAGCTGTCTCTCCATCTTGCTGTCCTACCCTCTGCAAGCCGAATGCAGCCAAAGAACAGAAAGGCCTCTGAAACCGAGCAAGCGACTGCAGGGCTGCAAGGAGAGGGGAGCACGTCCCAGGAGGGAGCAGGGCTGCTGGCTCTGGGGAGTTTTCCTCTCCCACTCAGCCCCAGCTTGTCCTCCCTCATCTTCCCAGACATTCAGAAGTGGCTTCTTCCACTCCTCGGCAGGCAGTTCCCCACACTGGCTCCCAGGGAGAGCTGGAGTAGAAAACAAGGGACAGGAACTCCTGTGGCCCCACTGGAGCCGTCAAGGATCTCCTCAAAACCCTGTGGCCATCCTTCAACTGAGTGAAGATTTAACGTCCAGAATTACAGGCAGCTCTAAAGATGTTGCCTGAGACAAAATGGCCCCTGTAAGAACTTACATCTAGAGTAGACCAACAGGACGCCTTGGGCAAGGGAAGACCCTACAAGCACTGGCAGGACAGAGAAGAGGAGACCAACTATGGAGCTGAGACAAGCTGCATTAGCAGGGAGTCATGGACTTCTTTTCACTCCCACTCTTTCCCTGGTGTCTCACAGGCCAGGACCCATCATCCCACCCCAGGGTGGCCCACAGAGCCTAAAGGAGTCCATCTTCATATAGTGGCTAAATCTCTAACAGGGAGGTTAGCTTAAAAGTAGACCCTAGTGGATTTGCTTCCCATGGCCACCCCCTCCTGATTTCCAGTCTTTATAATGTAAAGAGGCCTCGAGTTGCAGATTCTCCACTTAAAGCCAGCCACCCAGGTTACTCAGAGAGAGGGGTCCCCGGGGTTGATCGGGACTTTATTTTAACCTGGTCACACTGGCCAAGCAGCAAAGCCTAGGGTCCCTCAGGCAAAACAGAGATACCTTCCTGTGGCAAAGGCACACACACTACAAAAACACTCACCGAGTTCACTCTGTGAGACTATGACAGGCTAGGAGTAGGAGCTTGGCGCTCCTCAAAGACATGTTTACTTTGCCTAACTCAGAAGGTCCAGGTGTCTCCTTTTCAGTTGCTTTATGCCAAGCACTGTGGACCAAGGCACTCAGGAATCATTCTGACCTTGAGGACTGCCCTCATAGCTGCTCCTCCTCCCTTCTGATACTGACATTGACTTCTTGGCTCAGTACCTCCAAAGTCCTACAGAACTAGACCCCCAATTCTCTTACCCTAAAGGTCCTTAACACCTTAAGAAAGGCGGAAGGGCAAGGCCAAGTGGCCCTTTAGGCCATCTCAGATAACTGTCTGGAACAGAAATCTGGGGAGGTGGGGTGGCATAAGGGGAAAACATGTGAGTTTTGGAGTCACAGACTTGAGCTCAGTTCTGCAGACTCGAAGATCTACTGATTCTCAGCATGACCTTGAGAAAGTCATTCAACTTCCTTGGACCTCAACCTCCGAGTCTGCAAAATGGAAGTATGAACACTACTGACTGCAATCTTGAGAATTCAGTCCTAAGAACAGAACACCAAATACAGAGAAAGTACTAATTCACCTGACAATCTCCTTGGGGCTGGGCTGCCATGACGAGGTAGCACTCAACTACTACATTGTATTGGATCTTCAAGACGGAGATGAATAAGCAAGTACGTACAAATTCAGGATTTGGGCAATTTGACTTGGGGGGGATTAGGGTCTGAAATCATCATGATATTATACTCGGGATAGAAAGGCACACAGGCCCTTAGGCTTCTAGAGGCTAACTCTCCAATTGGGTGTGGCATCCATGTATTGCTTTCCCAGAAAACCCTTCACCAGATTTGTGCTCCCTCCCCCCAAGTCCAGGCAGCAACTACTTGAGGCGATGATGAAGGGTTGGTCCTAGAACCCACTCCCATTCATTCCTCCACAGAGACCCTAGACTTCTCATTTCCGATCTAGCTCATCTTCCCCTCCCTTCGTGGAGGTTAGGGTAGAGATGTGAACCAATAACAAAGGGGAAACGGGCTTTCTCTAGGGGAGAGGGAAAACATCACAAAGGCAGGGAACTGGCTCTAAGGGGTGGGAACATTGCAAGAGAGTAGCAAAGACAAGTTGGGTCTCCTGATGACGGGGAAGCAGCCCCCTCCCACTCTACAGAGACTTGGCTGCAGGCCTAGGCAGGCCACACCCAGCCATCCTGATGCAGGGGAGAGGAGGGGCTGCGGCGGAGAGGATGGAGACTGAGCATCCCGGAGCTGCTGCAGGATGACAGGCAGAGGGGCTAAATCTTGGGGGTGAAAAGGTTTTTGCATCCCGCCCCCTCCTCTAATTTCCTTCGGATGTAGCACTCACCCCAATAATGACGCTGTCGTCCCCTTGGAAAATGGGGATGAACTTGTCCCCCCGCAGAATCTCGGCCTGGTTCAGGGGCCGAAATCGGCAAAGCACCTTGATGCTGCATTCGTTGTTGGTCTCCGCCATGGTGGTCGACGACGAGAGGCTGGGGCGCGTCTCCGGCTGCACGGGTAGCGTGTGCTCCGGAGGAAAGGAGCGCTGGGCTAGGGTCGAGGCGGAGGACAGATGATCTGTCGCTGGAGCCAAGGGAGCAGCTGGGACGCCCCGGTGAAGGTGCGCTTTCGTTGTCCTGCGGCACTGGATGCTGGCGACCTGGGCGTCTGGTCCTCTCGCCGCGCTGTGCCTCTCCGCCCCTCGCGCTGCAGCCGCGCTGCGGGCCTGGGCGGGGCGCGCAGGAGCCGCGGGGGCGGGGTTTCCTTCGCAGGGGGTGATCCTCCCGACAGCGACCATCCAAGGGTGGAGTTTGGCTTCTGCTCACCTGGTTCCTGGATCTGGAGGCTCGCGAATAACCTTGTCCTCACCCCTTCCCCACACAGCTCACTTGGCTACACGAGACCCGTCTGTTTTTCCTCAGACTCCACCTACAGGAATGGATAAGGGGACTAAGATGGGCCTGTCGCCTGCCTGGGAAAGAGCACCTACGGGCTTCCCGTTCCCTCTATTCCAGAACAACTCCGCACCCCCCCCCCGACCATTACACCCCTCTTTTCATATTTAAATCACACATATCCTCCCTCTCCCAGCCTCTTCCGCTCCTCAGATGTACAATGAGCCAGTCAGCCTTTATGGGTGTGCATCTGCAGAAGTGATGTCTAGGTCCCATGCCATGGAGAAGAGACAGGCAGGTCTCCTCCCTTTCTTCACAGAAAGCACTATCATCTGGTGATAATCAGGTCCCCAAATAGGAGGAAAGACAAGCTATCTTCCAGCCATCTGCATTCAGGGACAGATGGAGTTCTCAATGAGGCCTCTAAGATTGGGGTGAGACATGGGTAGGCAGGAGCAGCTTTTGCAAGAGAACAGGAAAGTAACAGCCCGAGGAAAGAACAAAGGACCAGAGATCCTGTTGTGAGGAGCTTCCAGGGCAAACAACTACGTTTGGGTCTCAGATGGGCTCAGTATTTGTGTGTGTTTACTGCCCTAGTTACCTTTGGACAGAGTCCCCATTCTTTTCTTCTACCAATTACCACATCAGAAGAAAAAAGAAAGAAAGAACAAGAAAAGAAAAGAAAAGAAAAGAGGACACAGAGCCAATCCCAGAGAGAGTTCTTATCCTGTCTCCCTCTGCAGCCCAGAGCAGGAACACCAAGAACTGGTCAAATTGATTTTGCTCAGTGTCACAGCCTCTGCTAGTCAACAGAGAGCTAGGCTGCAGGGCTTGAGGTTTTAGCCAAGGGGAGGATGGGCTGATGGGAGGAGGCAGAAGGGGGTGGAGGCCTTGGCTCAGAAACTGGCCAGTGTCTAGGATCAGTTAGCCATTATGGGGCAAGAGTGAGAGGGTGGTGGCCTAGACAAACAAGCCCTAACCGGCCAGACACCAGCTGAGCTGGGCCTACACCGGACACTCCTTGACTCTTAAGGAAACAGACAGAAAAGAGCCCAATACACAACCTGGGGATCATGGCCACAGAAGCCGAGGCTTGGGGAGAAGCCAGTTCCTAACTCAGGAACGCTACCCTTGGTGGTTTGGCACTATTTCTGAAGGTTGCAGCATCTTGCAAGCTCAGGAAATATACCAACATCCAGCCTCTAGAGGCAAGAAGGTGGCATCCTTAGTGGCTTCAAAATGACGGTCCATAGAGGCAAGAATTCAATGGGTGTGTGTGCTCATACACACCCCCAGCAAGGTCTTTTATACAGCTGCACCAATTAATCTTCAGCTTCCTATTATTTTAATTTTTGAGATTGGGTCTGGGGGAGGTCTTATACACAGGCTAGCCTGTTCTTGCACTCTTCCTACCTCAGCCTCCCGAGTGCTGGGGAATATATGTGGGCACCACCATGTCTGTCTTGAGAACTTCCTTTTCTCCTGAGTGTCTTTCTATTTCTATAGTAGATTTCCTATTTGTTTCCCACCTCCCATCATCACCAACCCTCCCTTTCTCCTCTTCTGTTCTTGTTTTGAGACAGCTGGAGCTATATAGACATTCTGGGGCTCACTAGACCATGCATGCACCACCACACCCAGCCTTTTCTTCTGTTTTAAAATGGGCTAGTGAGATGGTTCAGCAGGTGAAGGGGCTTACCACACACCTGAGTTTGATCTGCAGGACCCCCATGGTGGGAAGAGAAAACAAATGAATAACAGTGGTCTGCTGATCTCCACACTCATGTGTGCATACACACAACACATACAAAGAAACAAATTAAATTGAGGTTTCTATTGTCATGCATTGACATGGCAAAGTAAGAAGATTACGTATACTATGTCTCTTCTCCAGAAAGAGTTGTTGTTGACCTGGACACAAAGCTACTATATGCAAGGTACTGAGTTCAATCCCCAGTACTGAAAAGTGAGTTCCAGGCCACCCTGAACTACAGTCTGAGACCTGTGTAAATTCCTTCCTCCTAATTTTTGGGAAGCTATTAATGAATTGATGACCGTCATGGAGTGTTCAGTCAGACTGTAAGCCAGCGCCTTTTCATTTAAGATGTCCAGACTTTTGAAAAAAATAAAGAGAGAGAAATAGCACACTCAGATAAACTCAGATTTCAGATTATTATAGGCATATCAGAAATATAAGAAGCATGCTTATACTAACAATTCTTAGTTTTTTACTTGAAATTAATTTTTAAAAAATTATTATCTATTTATTTTATGTGTGGGGGTGTTTTGTCAGCATGTATGTCTGTGTACCACGTGTGTGTCTGGTGCCCTGAGAGGCCAGAAGAGGGCACCTGGTATTGGAGTTATAAATGGTTGTGAGCCTCTATCTGGATGCTGGGGATAGAACCCAGGTCCTCTGCAAGAAGACTGTACTCTTAACCCCTGAGACATCTCTCCAACTCCTGAAATTAAAATGTAACTAGGGACCCTCTATTTTGTCTTGAAGCCCTAACGTGAAAAGACGGTCTCACTTTCCCATTCTTTAAATTTTTACGAAATCTTGCTGCTGTTCACAACGTGGCGAGCTGTGCGGTTTCATCTAGACAATCTCTAGGTTTTCTAAAGCAGAAATTATGAAATTCCTTTCATAGACTATTAAAAACGAAAGGAGACAAACTGTATGCTATAGCTCCCTAACATAGTTATTGTCGCTCCCAGCCTAAGCCCCAGAAGACCAGGACTACATATCCCACAATGCTAGGCGGCGTCTCCTCGCCATTACCTCATTCCCTGTCGCTCTCACCAATCCCAGACTGTCCAGGGGTGTGGTAGCCAGCTGTCCTCGCGGCTTTTGCTGTCCTCTCCTGCCGGCCTGCTCCTGTCGCGAGACTTCCTGCTCCTCCGCCGCTCCCCTTATCGTCGCATTAGCCGGGGACCCGGACCCAGCCTCTCCCCCACTCGGTCACCGGCCCCGGCTCCTCCGAGGCCTCGGTTCCCCCAGTCCCGCCTCGCCGCCGACATGGCGGACCCTAAATACGCCGATCTCCCCGGCATTGTGAGTACAGGGCCGGGCCCGGCTCCCCAGACCGCGCCCCCGACCTCCCGAGGACCCCCAACAGAAACAAGCCCGCGACCCCTCTCGCTGGCAGCCCCTTCGCCCCCAGGTTTCCCGCCGCTCGCCCTTCGATGGCCGCAGCACCTTCTGGACTCCAGACCCGACTGGGCCGGGCCGTTGGACTGCGTCGGGCCCCCTTTTTGGCAGTAGCCGGTTTCTCCGCCCAGAAATCGCCTCCGGGTGCTTACCACTTAGGCCCGAGTGTTTATACCGTCCATGTCAACAGTGTCCTTGTCGCCCCAAATTTCCCGATTGCCCGCCCCCGCATCCTTGCTCCAGCCGTACTCACCAGGCCACTTGATGGCCTACATCTTGCCAGGAAAGATGTTGCAGAAACCTTGTGCCAGTGGGGAGCTCTGTGCATTTCGAGCACCTGTGTGCTTGCTCCTCATGCACAAGCCGACATGTACCCTCCGTTTGTGCTGCCCTCTGTGCATTCTTAGGGTTGGGGGGTTGGCACACAGAACAGGACCTTGAGAACTAAGGTCCTGAGTCACTCTCAACCCTTGTACAATGATGTGCAGGGCCTAACTCAAGGAACCCTCACCAGATTAGGACAAAATAATTACCAATGACTGGCCTCTCGGCCATGTTCAGAGTAACACGGATCACACTTTATCCCAGGTCCCAGTTTGTACCTGTGGTCATCCCACTGAGAGAAAGGAACTGACATACAGTTGACAGGGGAGGTGGAGGACAGAATCCTTGAATTACAGTCTGGTTTTCCAGTGCCTTGTTCAAAGGAAGTGGGATAAGAGATGAATGCTGGGTAATGAGTCTGGGTGGTCACTGCTTCTCCCTGCAGGCCAGGAACGAGCCAGATGTTTATGAAACCAGCGACCTACCTGAGGATGATCAAGCAGAGTTTGATGCGGTAAGACTATGTGCTACCTCAGGATCCCTCTAGACTCTGACCTTTCTCCCCAGATACAGGTCCTTTTCCTTCTCTGGCAAGCCACAACAATAAGTGGGTATGCCAACCCCAGCCTGGGTGGTATGTAGGACTCAGGGCTTTCAAAGGCCTTGCTTAGCAGCTGGCAGCCATCAATGAACAATGCCAGAAAGGAGAGTCAAGCCAGTGAGATTACAACTAACAAGACCTGTAAAACCCAGGTCTTAAATACAATTGAGATATCTCAGAGCAGTTACATTCTGGGCCAGCAATTAGTTAAGCCCCTAGGTTCTAATCCATGCATTGAATTATAAAGCTTGAACATAATAAATTGTTTAAGGTAAGAGTAGGCCTTTTTTATTTTATAAGATATTTCACTCATTAAATTAAATTCTCATTAGTATTTAGCAAGAACTTCTATTTGAACTGTAGCAGCCATTAGGGAAGGTGTAAGCAAGTGACTTGGAAATGCCAGAAAAATAACATGCCTGGTCAGACCAAGATAATTTTGAGGAATAACATAAATATTGTAATCAGCAGAGACGATGGTAATGTATTAAGTCTGCTCTGTGTGCTCTATGGAGTCGGTGGGGGGAACACACTTTAACCAGGAATTTATTATCACTTAAAGGAATATGTTCATTCTGTTTTGGTTTTGCCCAGTGCAGAGGAAGAGACGCCCTAAGGAGCCCTTTATGTGACAGTTAGGATGTATTCAGGAAATATAGGAGTTAGATACATATAGGTAACATAAGAAAAAGTTCGAAGTGAATGAACAGAATTGGTATAGCGCTCTGGGGACAGAGGCCCAGCAGTGGCCTGTATAGATTGTGTCTTATTAGTTCTAAAGCAAGCTGAGTTATGCTCACGGTGATGCTATGAGAGCTCAGTGGAGGTGTGGCCAAAGTCATGGGGACATTGTCAGCAGGCCCAGTCTGTGTGTCTGTCAGTGCTGTGGCCATGTCTGTGGGGCTGGTTAGTTGTGGGGAATGCTGGCTGCTGCCTTACACTGGTATGGCTTGGCGTGCTCACTTATTCCTTATCTTGTTCTCCCATGTGGAAGTGCTTCCTACACTGTGGGAATAACTTCCCGTCCCTCTCTCAACAGTGTGCTCCTTGTGGCTTCTGTATTTGCTGGCATGTCAGTCTGCCGATCCCTCTTCCCCCAAGCTTAAGTATCTGGAGATAATGTAGATGGTGTCATTGCCCAGGTACCTGAGTGTGAAGCTGTCACCCCAAGAGGTGTCTCTGTTAACTCTATCCTCAAAGCAGGAGAGTATAAGATGAGAAGTTAGCTCAGAAATGGCTCAGAACCTCTGCCTGTAAAATGCCCAGCTTGCAGAGAGAGAATAGGACTGTCCTCTAGTCACTGTGATGCAGACAGACAGCATCGATGTAGACACACACCGGTGGCTGCATCTCCGTGACTCAGCCAGCTTGTTAGAGAGCAGTGTATGTGGAGATCTTCAGCGCTCCAGGAGCCCTGAGAGCTATGTTACTTCCTGATGTCAGCTAATGTCTCTGGCCCCTCCATGTCCCTATGGGCCTTAGGAAGGCTACGTTCGGGAAATCAGCTGCATAACTGCTCTGCTGCTGCTCATAATGCTGACGTGAATGTGCAGCTTGAGGGGCATCACCAACCCAGAGACACTGTGGCTCTGAGGCCTGGATGCTGGCTGGGAGCCTGTCCACGTCTCATCTGCGGCTGAATCATGAGGTCTCCAGTCGATGATGAAATCTCCAGATTGTTTTCAACTTTATTTTATTTGTTTTCAAATTAAGTCATACATTCGTGGGGGTAAAAAAAAACTGTTTAAGGCTGTGTAGTAAAAATGTCTTCCCCCCCACCCTCTGCCCCTCGGTTCTCTTCCCTGGGGACAACCAATATGGCCAAATTGTAAATAATTTTAGGGGTCTGCTAATGTTAATTTATTTTTTATTTTGTTTTTGAAACAGGCTCTCATTGTATTGCCCTGTCTGGCCTAGAGCTCCCTATGTAGATTTATGTAGCACAGGCTTGCCAAGTGCTAGGATTAAAGACATTTGCCACCACACCTGATTTCCAGGTGTTAATCTAAAGGAATATCAAGCAGAATGACCCAGTGGCCCTTCAGTGTCGTTAACCTTCCTCTGATTCTCTACTACCATGAAAATAAAAAAATAAAGTAGCCGTGGAAGTAAATAATGCTCCCAGACCGTACTTGCTAGTCTAACTTAGCCGTTAAAGTGCTGCAGTGCCTGTAATGGGAAGGGCGGGACCGGAAAGAAGTAGAACCATGGCTTTTCCAAATGATCCCAATTTTTCTTCTATTTTTTAAAAACAATTTTAGCAGGAAGTAAAGTATTTTACAACAGGAATGGGCTGGAAAACAGCTGAGGCTAGCAGCCCTTCCCTTCACAGTATGGGAAGATCTGTATCTAAGCCACACCCTGGCTGACTGAGACAATGGCTTCTCAAGAGTGCCCTCTTTGGAAAGCCACCTCCTAAACCGAATGCCCTCCCCGGGCCCACAGCCTACCTTGGGTGTTGAAAGCACTCTGCTCATGGCTTAAGCAGAGAAAATTAAAGGTGTCTCAGAAGAACAGGGCTCAGCTTCTCCCTCCCTGTATGATGTAACTACTCCCAAGGCCATGGACAAGGAAGATTTCTGAGTCTACTTGGTGTCCCCCCCCAACTGAGGCATGCCCCCCCCGCCCAAAATTAGACACCTGTCTGAGGTATGCTCTCAAAGTTTAGAGTACTAGGTGTCACAAAGTAAGCTGATTGTGTTCTTTGACTGTTGCTGCTCTTTACTTACCGGAGTTTTTCCTAATGCTTCCCCCATCCTCCCTCCTCACCACCCTGCCTGGACACTAGTTTGCACAAGTAAGGCCATTCAATGCTTCTTCTCTGCATGTTTGTTCATTTGCCATCTTGCATGCAATGCTCTGCCACTTTGCAATTGTTGTAGCTAATTGTTTCAAATTCCAATGAGTCCTTATTTGGGCCTTGCTGGCCTTATGTTTAAAGATCATTAATCAAAGTTTAGAAACACAACCGTGATGCACGAATCATTGTGAATCATTGTCTCTTCGCCTTGTGAGGTCTGCAGAATAAAACTGGAAGGAAGGAGGGAGTGAAACATGGAGGTCTTTAAACATAAGGGTGTAGAAGTTTCAAGAAGAAATTTTTATGAGCTGGCCTTCAGCCATTTGTAGACAGGGGTGGAGAGCAAAGGGGAAAGCCAGACCCCTGCTCCCACTTCCTCCTTGTTTGTCGGTTATTGGGTGAGAGAGACTCATTTTGATAGTCTCCGATGCTAAGCCTTTGGCGAGAAGCAGCATGGGAGAAGGTGCTAAGTACGATTGTAGGATAATAATTTGGGTTGTCTGTGCTTCCCAAGTCTTTCTGTTTCTGTATCCTTTTAGAAATGGTGGCTTGTCAGCATTATACTGGCCCATCCTAGACAGTTTTATTCTACAGCTCACTCCATGGTTCCTTGTCACCATGGTTCTGAAGTCCCCCTGGCTGAATGAAACGTTGCATAGACCCTGAACAGCCTCAGCAGAATGGCACCATCCCTGTCTGATTTAGAACCTCAGGTCTACTCTGAGGCATGGCCACTTGGCCAAACAACCATTAATGAGAGGGAGTGGGAGCCATGATCCAGGTGAGCTGGGACCCAAGATCAGAGTGTTGTATATCACTTTCCATGGTAACTGTTTCTACTACGTATTATAGGAATTATGCCCTGAACCTCACCCTCCCTCAACCTCCTCGCAGATAGACTTGGTGTATACAGCACACACTGCTGTTCATCCCTCCTGTGATTTTTTGCTGGATTGCTTTGGGTTTTGCCCCATCCCCCTTGGTTTGAACTTCACTTTATGGCTCATGGTCTCCCTTTCTCCTTGACTTTTTCCCAAGCTGCTTTTAGCTTGGTGAGAGCAAGTCAGAAACAAGTACAATACCTCTGTTTCTCCTGCGGTTCTGCATGTGTGTTCCTGTGGGTGCTTGTGTCCACTTGTGTACAGGGACATCGTAGGACCGTGGAGTCGCTGAACTTGGGTAAAAGAGGCTAAAATAAAAGGAGCTGCAAGTGGGCTGGATGAACTGTTAGGAAGGAAGTGTACTTTCTTCCCTCTTGTGGGTTTTCTCACATACAATATCAGTCAGCTCTCCACCCTTCTACCCATCCATCAACAGAGCTAGAGAGGCAGGGCTCACAGCTGGAGTTCCCTCCTATAGTACTGAGCCCACCAGTCATGCTTGGAAATAAGAGCTGAGTCTCCATGGCCTGCACTAAAGTCGGACTTGTTTGAAGTCACCCCATCCTTCCCCATGACCTGCCCTATGAGCCTTGGGACAGGGCTTGGGGAAACATGTTCTGCCCATAGGCTGGCAGCTGCAGATCCTGGGGTCCTCTAAGCTCCTGTTGAATAGTAGCAGAAGCTCCCTTGGCCATCAGAGCTGTCACACAGTAGTTTACCAACCATTCAACCTGAGAAGCCAGGCGTTAGCCATGTGAATGACTGTGGGAGATCCTCCCTTGAGAACTGTGGGCCCTCGGTCAGTGTCAGGTCAGGTCCCCAGAGTCTCCACCTTCTCTGCGTTACATCCTGCCATTTCTATAGCTTCCCCTCACCTGAGCCTTCTCTTCCTGCACTTCCTGTTCTGCACCAGCTTGTATCAGCTAACTCCTCATGTCCAGCACTCCCCTACAGCTGCTGCTAAATGGCAAAGCACCATGGCATCCTCAGCACCAGAGAGGAAAGGGTCTTGAGGTCTTCCTTCTCTTGGGGCATATTCTAACCCCAGCTAGAATTCTTGGCCCCCAAATTTTGCTAGGCGCCCCTGGGGTCCTGTGGTGCAGTGTTTGAAGACTCATGTAGTGCACGTGACGATTTGCTAATAACAATTTTGTCTTTTTTTCCCTCCCTCATCCCTCTCCCCCACACCCTTTCCTTTTTAACTCTTGATTTTCTCACCTCTGGGGAAACCACAAGGAGCTGGTAAGAAGCCCAACCTTCCATCTGCTTTTTAACGGGGTGTGCTGTGGTGGGCAGTTGGCCTCTCTCCTTTGGTCTCTACTAAACCTTTGATCTCCTAGTCAGTCCCACACTCAGCACCCTTTCCTGTCTCACAAGACACTGTTGTAAGTGGCATGGCAGGTCTTTGAGATGCTGGTGGAGTAGGTGCCATCTAAAGACCAGCATGTGCAGCCCACCTGACCCTCCTGGGCCACACTGGGAGATGTTGAGAAGCTGCCAACACTGGATGGCCCTGGATGGCCTCCTGGCCCAGGCCTTGCTTGTACAGCGACTGCTGAGAACCACTGAGCCTCTCCTCAGTTCTGGCCCTTACTGTTCCAGGTTTCCCTAGTTAGGAACAGCAACCAGAGGTAGACGGTTCCTCACAGGGCACCGTCCGTAAGGGCTCAGGAGTGTGCCTGTGATCTGACTTCCCTTTCTCTTCAGGCTGTGTCCCGTGCCTTTTCCTTTCTTTGTTTCTTTGTGTGTTTGTGGTAGCCGAGGTTCAGCTCAGGGCTCAAGTCTGCCAGGTCAGTACTCCAGCTCCGAGGGACAGTCAGCCTTTCTTCCCTCTGTTTCTTTCCCTTTCTTCTTGTTTTTAGGATAGGATCTCACTATATAGACTAGCTTGACCTGGAACTCAAAGCGACCCGGCCTGTTTCTGCCTCCTGGGTGCTGGGATTAAAATCGTGTGCCACTGCATCTGGCTATCTTTTAAAGAAGGTTTTTGTTTTGTTTTGTTTTTGAGTAGAGTCTTGTCTTGTGACCCTAGCTGGCCTAGAACTCATAGTGAAAATCAGGCTGGCTTCAAACTTGCAGCTATCCTCCTGCCTTGGCCTCTCAAATGCTGGGATTACAGTGTGAGCCACCAGACCCAGCTTGCTGTACCATTCTCTAGTCTAGCTGGGATTTGAGTCTTCCTGGGTGCTGGGATTACAAGCATGTGCCACCATGCTTGTCTGAAAAGGGGCCTCTGCCTTGTTAGCTTTTATGGAGGGAAACCATGTTTCCAGGAGCCAACAGCGCAGACGGTGCTTACCTGTCTTGAGCTGGTGTCCTCAGGCAGTTTAGAGATCAGAAACCACACAGCTACTTGGCAAGTGGGGACTTCTGACAGAAAGGGGTGAGGGGGGTTCAGATGTCTCTTCTCTCCAGGACCTGCATATGGGCCACTGGGCCCTTTTCTTGTCCCTCTGCCTAGCAGCTGCCAGAAGGTGGAGAGAGAAGCTGCTGCTTTGTTCTTGACTTCTCTCCTGTCCTCAGTCTCTGAGGCTGCCGCCCACCAGGTTCCTCCCCTGACTCTGGAGAGGGAAAAGATGGAGCCATTGCTCTCTCTCCTGTCCTGGTTCTCCTCCCTGCTTCTCACATACCAACACACAGGCAGAGGTTAGCTCAGCACCTAAGAGATGAGCCTGGATCTGATCTTTTTCTGCTCCAGGAAGGAAGGACGATAGGAAGGAAGGCAGGCAGGCTTTTCTAAGGGACTCTAACATACAACAACCAGATTGAGCATCATTTCCTAGATTCAGGGAGATGTCAACCCCTAACAAAACAATACCCCAAGGCACCTCCCTTCCTTCAGCACTGCAGTGGCCTTCCCTGGTTGGAGGAGAGGCATGTTGTCGTGATGTAATTGTTGAAGAGCATGTTGGTGTGGAAGGAGGAACCTCAGCTTCAGGTCTAGGGTACAGCATCTCCCCTCTCTGCATGTGCCCGACTTGAATGTTTAGGTGCAGCAGAGGGGTCTAGTAGCAGGGGCACATGCCACACTTCTCTCTGCAGAGGGCTGTGTGTACAGCCCTTGCCGAAGGTGCTCCTGGGATACTTGGAAAGTGTCCCTTTAGTAACAACCTGCTGAGCCCTCGCTGCTCCCATCTCCCCTGGACGTCTCCTGTCTGGCCCCACAGTAGCCCAGAAACCAGGCTTCTAAGCATACCCTGTGCCATCTGTGAGTTGGTATCTTACCTTCCACAAGGTTAAAGCTGCCATTTTACATCCAGAATGTTGCCCTTGCCTTCCTTCTCCCTGTCCAGCACGGATGGGGAGTCAGCTCTAAATGGGCTTGTTCAGCCAGGAAAGGAGATTTACTTTGGGGAGAGGGAGGTTAGGAGAGGTCAAGTTTGTTTCTTGCCCGAGTGCATGGTGTGTGCCAGATAACTGGGAGGGTTGTGGGGAGGGGAGGCTTATGTGCAGAGTGGGTGGGGGAGGTTACACTGCCTGTGCTCCTAGCTAAATCAGGGTGTTAATATTTATACTACCAAGGCTCCAGCTTTACCAGGAAGCTTCTCTCTCCCAGACTGAGCCTGGGTGGGAGGCTTGGAATGGAACCCCCCTTCTTTCTCCTTGGAAAAATAGGGCGCAGTGTCGTAGTAGTTTGGGGGCTTTATGGGATAGAAGAAATGCTAAGGTGGAAATGGGGCTGCCCTGGACTGAACCCCCTTTCCCCTCAGGAGGAGCTGAGCAGCACAAGTGTGGAACACATCATTGTCAACCCCAACGCTGCCTACGACAAGTTCAAGGACAAGAGAGTGGGGACAAAGGGGCTTGGTGAGCCAGGGCTGGAGGATGGGGAAGGGAGGGAGTGGGGTCCTAGAGAGCAAGCACGCTGCCTGAGCTCTGAGGATCCATCGCTCCCTTGTGGAACCTTCTAGAACAGTCCTCACAGTCAACAGGCCTGGACCAGCCCACTCAGGAGTTGTCTTTTCTTGACAGATTTCTCAGATCGCATTGGAAAGAGCAAGAGGACAGGATATGAGTCTGGAGACTATGAAATGGTTGGTTGTGTGGTGACCAGGGGTGAGCCTAGAGCAGGCCTGCAGGGGAGTGGGCAGGGTTAAGTTTGGGGCTTTGTTTCTTTGTTTAAGTTTCTCGTTTATTTATTTATCTATCTTTGTTTTTTGATTTGGGGGATTATTATTTTGTTGTGCTTTTGTTGTTGTTTCAAGACAGAGTTTCTCTGGTAGCTCTGACTGTCCTGGAACTTGCTCTGTAGACCAAGCTGGCCTCAAACTAAGAGATCCTCCTGCTTCTGCCTCCCAGTGCTGAGATTAAAGTCGTGCACCATTACACATAGCTTTGGCTTTTTGTTTTGTTTTTTCTTTAAGATTTATTTATTTTTATTTTGCACAAATGAGTGTTTACCTGCATGCATGTATTATACCATGTGTGTGCCTGATATCTGGAGAGACCAGGAGAGAGCATTGGATCCTGTAGGACTAGGGTTACAGAGAGTTGTAACCTGCCATATGGGTGCTGGGGACCGAAGGTCTTCTGTGAGGGCAGCCAGTGCCCTTAGCTGCTGAGCCTGAGGGATATAAATCTTAGTCTGAGTTTGTCTGGGTTAGTGTATCCAAGCAGGATACACTTGAGAGTGTTCTGCTGTCTGCTACAGTTCTGGACTCTCCAGACCTCTGGCTGTCTCTCTGTCTTCTGTACAAGGGCACTGAGGAACCAGGTGTTGGAGGGATACCTTATGACTTAGGTCCAAGGTTTGGATTAATTCCTAAGGCTCCCTCTAATGGGAGAGGTAACATCACCTTCCTTCTTGTTCTCTAGCTTGGAGAGGGTCTGGGAGTGAAGGAGACCCCACAGCAGAAGTACCAACGACTACTGCATGAAGTCCAAGAGTTGACAGCAGAAGTGGAGAAGATCAAGGTAACCGTCCACACACTGGCTTCTGAGTGCCTGGGCTTTGAGGTTTCCAGACTTGGGGAATACAACTCTACATTTAATGCTGTTAAATTCAGTGCTGTTGTAAAATCTATCCTAGGGCTGTGGCAGTGTTGACTGGAAAGATTAAGAGCACTGGCTGCTCCTCCAGAGGATCCAGCTTTTATTTCTAGCACCCATTTAGGGTCTTACAACCATCTGTAATTCTAGTCCCATGGGATCTGATGTCCCCTTCAGGCCCCTATGGTCACTGCATGTATGTGGTACACAGACTGCATACACGCAGATATATAAAGTAAATAAGATTGCCTGGCCATGGCTTTCTTTGAAGGTGTTGCTCTTTTTTCTCACTTCTTTCCTGTCTCTACTGACGTCTCCTCTCCTCCGTCAGACAACAGTGAAGGAGTCAGCCACCGAGGAGAAGCTCACCCCTGTGGTGCTGGCTAAACAGCTGGCAGCTCTGAAGCAGCAGCTGGTGGCTTCCCACCTGGAGAAGCTTCTGGGACCAGATGCTGCAATCAACCTCACTGACCCAGATGGAGCCCTCGCTAAGTGAGTGCCCTCCTTAGCAACAGTCATTGCTGAGTGGGGCTGTGGAGGGCAGGAGGGAGGTGGTCTAGCCACTCCTTAATGAGGATTAGGAGGCAGGAGAGACTTAAAGAGCCCTCATCTTTTGGGTCTTGATATTCTCACTTGTTCTTCTGCCCAGGCGCCTACTGCTGCAGCTGGAAGCAACAAAGAGCAGCAAAGGCAGTTCAGGGGGGAAGGCCACGGGTGAGACCCCCCCAGATAGTGGCCTTGTCACATATGAACTCCACTCTCGGCCTGAGCAGGACAAGTTCTCACAAACTGCTAAAGTAAGTCTGAGTGTAGCATAGGTTGGGAGCTAGGAAGGAGTCGGTAGTGTAGGCTGGGAGCCAGGGAGGGAGATGCGGCTTTACAGGGTCAGACCTAGGGAGGGAGTACTGGGAAGGCTTGGGAGCCATCATGTGGCTGCTGGGAATTGAACTCGGGACCTTTGGAAGAGCAGTCAGTGCTCTTAACCACTGAGCCATCTCTCTAGCCCCCTGGGAAAGCTTTTGATTTTTCTTGAAGTTTCACTCTCTGTATCTCCTTGCATTTCTGTTTTTTGAGTCAGGGTCTCATGTAGGCTGTGCTAGCTTTGAACTCAGGATGTAGCTTAGGCTGGCTCTCAACTCCAGATCCTCCTGCCTCTTATCTTCCAAATTTTACTTTGAATTTAAGATTGTAGCTAGGGATGTGTTCCAAGAAAGGAGCCCTTGCAGGGGTTGGAGGGCGGCAAAAATCACCTCCCCCTCTTCTTCTCCCTTCTCTTCCTCCTTCTCCTCTTCCTCTTCTTCCTCCTCTTCTTTCCCCTCCTCCTCTTCCTCCTCCCCCTCCTCTTCTTCCTCCCCCTCCTCTTCCTCCTCCTCCTTTTCCTCCTCCTCCTCCTCTTCTTCCTCCTTTTCCCCCTCCTCCTCCTCCCCCTCCCCCATAGGTTGCAGAACTCGAGAAGCGCCTGACAGAGCTGGAGGCCACTGTCCGCTGTGATCAGGATGCTCAGGTCAGGTGCTCTCCTGTCCTAAGTCTACAGTACTCACAGCCCTGAGTACTGATCCCTTAGTTCACGGTGTTCCCAGAATCTGGGAGGGGTCAGCTAGGGGGTTACTGGCTAGAATCAGGAATTTTCCTGTGGCTGTATGAAGACTACTGACTTCTTTCCTCCATTTTCCACACCAGAATCCCCTGTCTGCAGGTCTACAGGGAGCCTGCCTTATGGTGAGTATGAAGGAGCGGGGATGTGGGTTACAGAGGTCAGTGGGAATATCTTACTTATGACAGTGACTGGGTGTATAGTCCTATAATAATTCCAAAGAAATGTTGCAGACCTTTTTATAGTTTGATTCTTTTTCTGGTGACACTTGTCCAAACCTTTCCTTGGCCCAGGAAACGGTAGAACTGTTGCAGGCCAAAGTGAACGCCCTGGACCTTGCAGTTCTGGACCAAGTAGAGGCTCGGCTACAGGTATTAAGTAGAAAGCTAGCTGGATTCTGAGTGGCTGGGGACTTTTGAAGCCCTGGTCTGGGAGCACTGGCACCCTTAATATCTGTGCTTTCAGAGTGTCCTGGGGAAGGTGAATGAGATTGCTAAGCACAAGGCATCTGTGGAGGACGCAGACACACAGAACAAGGTCAGGAGCTGTCTTCTCCATCTCTGTACCCGCTGTGCTCCCCCAGGCCCTCCACTGAGTGGTAACACCCCAATGTAGGGGCTTTGCAGCCTCAGGTCTTATCAGCTGGGAGAGTTAAGGGAACGCTTTCCCTCTGCCGGCTGCTTCTTTCCCAGTCTGCAGTGTCAGTGTTCCCTCTGGGCCCTGCACACTTTTCCAGGTACACCAGCTCTATGAGACCATCCAGCGCTGGAACTCCGTAGCCTCCACACTCCCTGAGCTGGTACAGCGACTTGTCACCATCAAGCAGCTGCATGAGCAAGGTGTGCAGCTGGACCCTGGGCCAAGATGGGCCCTGGGCCGAGAGCCTTTGGTTCCCCTCTCACCGTGGATTCTGTTCTTAGCCGTGCCTTCTTCACTTCTGCAGCTATGCAGTTTGGTCAGCTCCTGACACACTTGGATACCACCCAGCAGATGATGGCCAGTTCCCTCAAGGATAATACCGCTCTCCTGACCCAGGTGTGTTCCAGGGCAGGGCAGGGCAGACCTGAGGTTCTCCAGCCCTACCTCAAAGGGTTCTTTCTTAGGGCTTTGAATGTCAGTTCTGTTTTCATAGTTGTAGGACCTTTGTGCCCAGCCTGGTTAACCTCTTTTTTTCTAACTCTGGCCTTTTGGGGAGGGGGGGGGACTGGGGGTGTCAGACAGAGTCACAGTGTGTCAAACTGGCCTGAAACTTACTTTGTAGACCAGGCTGGCTGCACATTTGTGGCTGTCCTCCTCCTCCTCCCTGCCAAGTGCTGGGATTACAGGAATGTGCTATCATGCTTGACTTTTTTTTCCTAAGACAGGTCTTGTTGCCTAGCTGACCTGGTATTTGTATAGCCTAAGCAGCTTTCAAACTCGTAACAAAGCAAACCCTGCTGCGTTAGGCTGCATTAGGCCTGAGCATGTCTTGTCCCTACTTTCTTATTAAAATGTGTGTGTGTGTGTGTCAGAGAGTATGTGTGTGAGTAGGAGTGTGTTCGTGTGTGTGTTTGTGAATATCAGAAGCACCAGATACTTTTGGAGTTTGACTTCAGACAGTTGTTAGCTGCCTAAAATGGGTGCTGGAAACTGAACTTGAGCCTTCTTGGGTATATGCTCTTAACCCTTGAGATATTTCCTCAGCCCTTTAACCTTCTTTTTGAGACACGGTCCTTTATAGAAATTTCAGGAACTCATTGTTCTAACCAGGTTTAGAGTATTCCAGACCCCTTGCACACACATGGGAGCACTGGAATTACAGACCAGTACCATTAAGCCCACTCTTTTATTTATTATGTACATAGGTGTTTTTATCTGCATGTATCTCTGCACCATACATGCACCTAGTGCCACAGTAGCCAGAAGAGAGTGTCAGAATCCGTAGGGCTGGAAGAATAGACAGCTTAGAGCTGTCATGTGGGTTCTGGGAATTGAACCTGGGTCCTCTGGAAGAGAAGCCAGTACTCTTAACCTCTGAGCCATCCCTCCAGACCCTTGCCTGCATTTTTACGTAGGTGCTAGGAATCTACATTCTGGTCCTGATGCTTGCAAAGTAAACACCGACTCATCTCCCCAGCCCTGTTCCCCTTCCTCTTCCTCCTTTACTTTTTTAAAGATTTGGTTTTATATGTATGAGTGTTTTTCCTCCATGTACACGAGTACATCATGTATGCTCCTGGTACTTGTGGAGGCCAGAAGGGGGCATCAGTTCCCCTAGAACTGAAGTTACGGTTGGTTGTGAGCCACCATGTAGTGCTAAGCACTGAACCTGAGTCTTCTGGGAAAGCAGCCAGTGTCCTTAACTGCTCAGCTCTCTTCAGCAGCTAACTGCTTTTATTCATTGTTATGGCAATGCTCAACACACAGCTAGTACTCAGTGTCTATTGGATGCACTATTCTTAGTGTTGTCGGGGGAACTACACTACAAACCATAATCAGAAAAGTGTGGTGGTGCACACCTTTAACTCTAATACTGCAGAGGTAGAGGCAGAGACAGGGATTTCTTGAGTTTGAGGCCAGCCCGGTAACTGTAGTGAGTTCCAGGCCAGTCATGGTTACATGATGAAACCTAGCCTCAAAATAAGTGGAGAAAAGAAAAAGCCAGATGGGGCGTAGCACACACCTTTAATCCCAGCACTCAGGAGGCAGAGGAAAGAGGCATCTCTGAGTTCACAGCCAGCTTGGTCTGTGGAGTGAGTGAGTTCCAGGACAGCCAGGGAAAGAAACCATCTTCAAAAATAAATAAAGAAGTATTTAGTATATTTTTCTAGCTTTCTAAAATTCTGAACCCATGAAGACTTAATTTCATTGAAGTCTTGTCACCTGTCCTTTCATAAAATAAGTGAACAGCTCTGAAGGTGGGGTGGGTCGGATTCTGTCATGCAGACCCTGACCTAAGTCCAGAGTCCTCGGAGAGTTGTTTGGAAACTGCTATTACAAACATTCCCCCCACCTACCCACCGCTCTCAAAACCAGAGACTCAAAGCTGTGTTTTGTTTCTTTTAGAGACAATTCTCATGTATCCCATGTGGGTGCTGGGAATTGAACCTGGGTCCTCTGGAAGAGCAGCCAGTGACTCTTAACCTCTGAGCCCTCTCTCCAGACCCTTGCCCACATTGGCATCAAACTATGACCTTGTTTTTAAATTTTGAGACAAGGTCTTTCTATGTAAACTAGGGCTGCCAGACTGGACTTAAGACTCACAGAGCTCCATCTGCCTCTGCCTTCCCAGTGCTGGAATTTAAGGGCTTGCCACTATGCCTGGGGTGCATGTGGTTTATGTGGGGCTAGGAATTGAACCCAGGGCTTTATGCTTGCTAGGCAAGCACTCTAGCAACTGAATCTTGGTCGCTCTATTTCTTTTTCTTACAGCTTCTTCTGGGTGTTGCTCATCTCTGATAGACACCTGGGTCCAACAAAAATAAAGACTTTTCTTCCCCTCTTGTAGGTGCAGACGACAATGCGTGAAAACTTGGCCACAGTAGAGGGGAACTTTGCCAGCATTGATGCTCGGATGAGGAGACTGGGAAAGTGAGCGCCACCGGGAGTTTGGGTGGGTGGGGGTTAACCCTTGCCCCTGAGCTCTGTCAGACCTTTCCACAGGGCTTCCCCTTGATGTAACTCAACAGTCCCATCCCACCTGACAAGGACAAGGGTTCTTCTTGCATGTGGGACGCGCACCCCCCCCCCCAATGACTATAGTGGGAGCTGGGGGCTATTGTTGGATGAGGCTGTGGGCCCAGCCACATGCAGCTCATGTCCAGTGGGTGCGTGCCTGCTGTGGTCTGTGGGAAAGGACTGGATCCTGTCCTCTGACAGCTCTGTGGCTGAGTCTAATACTGTACAACTGTCTCTGACCATTAAATGCCTGTGCCGTGGAGCCTCTGCTGTGTCCCCTGGATTTGGAGGCAGCACTGACAGATATGCATAGCCTAACAGTCTAAGCCAGACTATTATCAGACTATTTCAGTTGTGATCTGTTCTTACCAAAGAACTAAATAAAAAATGAGTACAGAGCCAGAACCAGAGTTTCAAAATATTCTCATCTGTTAAATTAAGAGTGTCTCCCATAGAAAAGCAGTGGAGGCCCCACAGGGCAAGTACAAAACAGAATTAAAACTCCCAAGGGTCTTGTCTTTACAAAAAAAAGGCAGGAGGCAGCCCCTGGACAGCTGGTCATGCTGGCCGCTCCGGTTGGACCACGCTGCATAATCCTCAGTGGCATCATCACAACGTCTCTGAGCGTTGGATGGGGGAGAAGGGCCAGTGTAGTGTGTATGGGAGGAGAGATCCAAAGTCCTCTTGGCCCCCTTTCATATCCCGGAGGAAAGCAGAGGGAACCTGGCTACACTTGGAAATGAGGCTATGTGTTTCGATCCTGGGGACAGGGATAAGAGGGGATCTGTGCTTTGAGCAACCTGAGCCAGAGGCAGAGGGGTGCTAGTGGGATGCAGGGAGATGCATGATGCTTATTGCTCTGTACCTTTCACTGGGAAGGAGGGCAGCAGCCAACAGTAGCTCACAGGTTTGTAAACTGAGCCTGCTGGCTTTAAGAAGGGAGGCAATGAAGTCGAATTAAATATAAAAGAGTCATTTGTGCAAAAATAACTTAAACAAATAAAAGACCTGGGGAAGGGGTGTCCCCCTTAGCGCCTGGTGGGGAGAGGGCCATATGCCACCCCCCCAGGCCTCTTCAGTGACGACATGGCTTTGGGGGGAAGGGGGTGAGCGTCCCTACCCCCTGCAATGGCTCAGGATGGGATTTGTAGGGGAAGGGGTTGCGTTTGTGCTCTGAGTGGGGAGTAGTGCCCCCACCCACTGTCCACAGGTGCACGTGGTTGGCAGGGGCTCCCAAGGCTCAGCACTCAGCTCTCCCCCAGTCAGGGTCAGATTCCAGCTCCAGGTATGGCTGCTATGGGGCCAGTTTCCTCCTCTTATTTTTGGCAGGACGTCCAGGGCGGGCCCGGGGAGGCAGAGGGACAGCCGCCTGTACAAGAGAAGTCGAAAGAAGTGATCAGTTAGCTAAGGGAACAGGAGTCTTTCTCCCCACCGTGCTAACCTTCCATTCTTGGCTGGCCTCTTACGCCTCTAACCCCCACACCCATCCAAGCCCCCACTCACTCGGGTTGTAGGGCTGGGTTCCAAGGTAACGTCCTGGCGGGAGCTGCTGCTGTTCCGGGCAGGGCTGCAATAAGGGCACAGATGATCAGGAACAGCTCCCAAGCACCAGGTGCATTTCAGAAGGCTGGGTGAGAGACTTTCTACATTTGGATAGTAAAGGCACAGTGTCCTTATTCATAGTCAAGTGTCTGCCATTTTTGAAAAGCAAGCCACTATTTGGGTTATATATAGTACATACAACATAGGGTACATACAGGGTACAACACTTGGCTTAACATGCATAGGCCCTGGGTTTGATCCCCAACACCACAGAAACAAACGGCACTATGTGGGCACTTCTTTAGTCCCAACAAATAGGTGGCACAGGGGTGGGCCTCACACTCACTTGTATTTTCTCCTCCGGCCACGACGAGACTTTCTCACTATCCCCGGGGGCACCTAAGGGAAGATGGGTAGTGTGTGTGGAAAAAGGGAGACGCATGTACCAGAGCCCAGAGCCTGAACCTTACATCATGACACCTACCTTAAGGTCCTCAGAATGGGGCCCAGGAAGGGGTGGATCCTTGGGCTCAGCACCCCCTTCAGCTAGCTCCCCATTATGCTGCCAATGGTGAGTCCTTCTTGGGGACCGTTCCATTTGTCCATTGAAGCCACCACGTGTTCCCCACTTGAGTGCCAGCCGGCCAGGCTCTCGGCGGCTGCCCGGCTTTCGGCCTCTGCCTGGCCTGGTCTCACCGTTAATGCCCCTAAGTCCCCCTCCTCCCCTCCGGCCCCGTTTCCCTGACCCCCTCCCAGTGAGCAGCTCAGGGACTGGGGGGTCAGGAGAACCATGGGGTGGGGCTAAGGCACTGAGGGGAGGCCGGCCAGACTCCGGTTCGAGGGCTGAGGCAGGGCTCTCAGGGGGCAGACAGGGGGCGTCTGGCTGCTCTGGAGGGATCTGCTGGCAGAAACATCTCTATTTCAACCACAGTCCTCTGTACTCAGAAAACCTTTCCAGGGTTAGAAAATACTTTCTTCCTGTCAGAGACCCATTCATGTACTTACCTGGAGACTCTGTAGCAGGCAGGCTAGGGGACTAGAAGCCTCTGACAGGGCGGGTGGCGCTCCCCCCCCAGGGAGGAGCTGCAGTCCTAACTGGCTGGAAAGAAGAGGGCCAGGCTGCAACAGGCTGGGGAGGGTTCCAGGGCTGCTGGTCAGTGAAGACAGATCACCTGTTGAGAAATTATAGTCAGGGCCTCTCCCTCCACAGACTGAGCTGACCCACACTCTCTTCAGGTTTACCCAGTGGTCAGAGAGACTCTTCCCAGTTCTGACTGTTTGTCTCATGCCACTCACCCAGCAGGCTGGCACTCAGCAGAGGGCTAAGAAGTTGGGGGGGTCTCCCTGAGTTGGAGGGGGCCTTGCCCAGAGAGGAGGCCCCCGGGTCAGTAGTTGCCGTGGTGACACTGGAGGTAGGTGGTCCAGGTTGGGGGGCACTCAGGACACAGGGCTAAGAAGAATGGTTATAGTGTGTGGTGAAGTGTCTGACAGGTGTACGATACCTCCACATGCACTGTTTGACTAAGATTTCGGGTGACGTAGCCATGCTCCCTTCTTACCCATCCCACCCCAGCCAAGACTGAGTCCTCCCCAGGGAAGAGCCCATCCTGATTTAGTTCTTATTCTGCCCCACCAGCTCATACCCTGGGCCTTACCTGGGGGGATGTCCCCGAGGGGGGATCCAGGCTGGCAGCCAGCAGCGCAGAATTTAAAGCTATGAGGGTGGGTGGGGCTGAAAGTGGGGGGAATAGAAGGGGGGGCAGGTCTCCCAAACCTGAAAATGGCTCTCCATTTGGACCCCCAGCTCCCTCTGCAGATCCTTCCCCATCCCCAGCTGTGGGGCCCAGGGCCAACAGGGGCAGAAAAGAGGCAAGGAGGTTGCTAGGGGGAGCAGAAGGAGGGGGGAGGAGGTCGGAAGGGGGTGGTGAGAGCAGAGAAGCCACCAAGAGTGAAGGACCTTCGGGCTCGCCTGGGGCTAAGGGAGGGCCAGGTCCCCCTGGTGGGGGCAGCAGGGGCTCAGGAGGAGGCTGTCCTCCCCCAGCCAGCACACCAAATAAACTGTGGCTAAGTAATGGAGAGGGTGGAGGCTGTCCCAGACTCAGAGGGAGAGGCAAGGCCCCAAGCATCCCCGGGAAGCCAGCTCCACTGAGAGCCAGGCCCTGCTCAGGGCTGGGGAAAGGAAAAGCCTCCCCACCAGCCAAGGGAGGCAGAGGGCAGGCTGGGCCTGCCCCCATCCCCAGCCCGTCAGACGGGCTTTGAAGCACAGGGCTGGGGGCTACGGGGGCTTTGGAGGCAGCTGGTGGGGCAGGGGCACCTGTAAAAGAAAGCAAAGTCAGCTCAGGAAAGTCCTCTTTCTGGAATCCACAGAACCCAACCTCGGACACTAACCCCAAAACCCACCAGAACTTTCCCCCCCAGTGCCCTGGATGGCTAGAAGGCCCACAACACTCATACCTGGCACACTGCTGAGGCTGCCACTGGTGGTCCCAGGCAGAGAGGGCTGAATGGGGTGCCTAGGCTGGGGAGGGCTCCCTGAGGAGAGGGCTGGGGGAGGAGGAAGGTGTGCATCTGACCCCAAAAGGTTAAAGCTTCCATCCGAGTGGGAAGGGCCAGGGGTGGGGAGTCCCAGTAGGGACAGCACAGAAGGGAGAATAGGCTGGGATGGCTCTGGGAGAGGAAAGGGCTGAGGGACAGGAGCAGGGGCCCGAGGACGGCTCCGTCTAGGGGTTTGAGGGCATCCCCCTTCTAGCAACCGCAAGACAGTTGGGGGCCGGCGAGGACGCCGCTGAGAGGGACGGGGTGATGCGTGGGAAGCTGAGGGTGCCTGGGCACGGGGCCTTCGGCCCTGTAAAGTGCTGGGCGGGGGCAGCGGAGGCTGCTGGGCCTTGGCTGCTGCAGAGAGCAGGCTGCTAGCAAGGAGTGGGGGTGCCCCAGGCCCCTCCACTGTGGGGGCCCCTCCCAAGGATCCCAGGACCAAGGGCAGGTGCATAGTGGCTGAAGACACTGGTGGCTGAGTGGCAGGACCAGGGGGACCAGGGGGATTATTGCTTGGGGGCAGGGGAGGAGGAGTTAAGGCATCACTACAGTGGAAGAGGGGGGAGTCTGAAGGTGGTGAAGAGGAGGCATGAGGGGCTGGAGGAGAGCCCAGGTCAGAGGGCACCAGGGTGGATCGGAGGGAAGCTCCCCAGTTGTAGGAGGGGGCGTTGAGGCTGATAGCAGGTGGAGGAGGTGGGGCTGGAGAGGGAGCATTGCCTCTTGGGAGGAAACAAGGGCTGCTGCTGCCTGCAGAGGGAACTGGATCAGGAAGCAAGGGTGGTGGGAAGAGCCCTGCAGGGCCTGTTAGAGGGGGGAAGGCCTGGGGGACTGAAGGTGGTTCTTGGGGAATGGAGCTAGAACCCCCATTAAGTGGAGTTGGAGGAGGAACTCGACGAGGAGGGCAGACAGAGGGGGGCCCTGGGGACACAGTGTGGAACATTTGGGGGCTTGCTCCCTCTCCTGCAATAAATGAGAAGTGAAGGTCAGCTTGTGGGTCCCTCCCTACCATGCATGCTGTCTTCTCCAGTCCCAACTCCCACAAGTCACCACCATGTCCTTTCTCACCAAACTGTTCCCCACTGACTCCACCCTGGGCCTGCCTTCTCACCCACCATCCACCTTCCAGGCCCCAGGTCCCCCATTTTTCTCTAAGTGGCAGAAAGACTCACCAGGGGAAGAGTGTGAGCAGGTGGTCTCTATGCTGCGGTACAGAGTTGCCATGGCAACAGCTTTCCGCCTGTGGTTGCACAGCTTGGTCATGTCCTCCTCTGATGCAGGCCCCACCCCAGCCCCACCCGGGGTCACCGGGGCCAGAGGGTCAAAGTTGAAAACCTGTAAGATAGGAAGCATGGACAGGGACAGTAAGGGGGGTGGGATCTCAAGAAGGTGGTCAGTGCTTGGCTTATGCATTGAGTCTCTGGCACCCCCACAGCTCTGACCTTGGGTACATTGAGTGGACACTCCAGACCGCACTTGCAGGTCCCATCGCTGAGGAGGTAGCTACGGGTTTGCTCCAAGGAAGACAGCTCTGTGCCACTTGGGCTGGGAGAGAACAGGGTCACAGGGACGGGGTTAACTTCAGGCAATCTGGCGACACTTCCTAAAGGACAGTTAAATGCTTTCCTGGGAAGGGCAAGGTGTAAAGGATGTGAGAAGACACAAAGAAAGAGTGGATGGATCCAGACACCCAGGGATAAAGAGAGCAAAAGCTGGGGGTGGGGTGGGGTGGGGTGGGGAGGGCAGCAGAGTGCAACTAGGTGCCAGAAACCAACGCTCAGGGGGGTGGGGGTGGGGAGGAAGACTCTGAAAAGCCCCACCTGATATAGTACACAGCACCTTCTCGAACACAGCGCTGCCACCCGATGGGGACAGACGTGGCCGCAGGGCCCCCAGCTCTGTCTGCTGCACTGCTCTCATTGCGTCCATTCATTGTGTGTGATCAGCTCCCTCGTGCCTGATAACACAGACATCCATGTGGGCACTCGGAGGGTGAGACTGGGCTGGGTACCTGAGGGAGAGTTCCGGGAAGGCAAAGGGAGTCCCTCAGAGCTGGGCAGAAGCTATCAATCCTCTGTCATACCACCATGGCTACCTGAACATCTCTGCAAACATTGTGGGATCCAGTCTAAAGCCGGGGCCACCAGCTTAGCCCACACCTGCAACACAAGGAAAGAGAAGGGCCTCTCAATCTACCTCACTCAAAAAACACCACAGCCCAGAGCACTCAAGGAAAGGACCTCAGGGATCTGCTGGCCATGTCCACAACTGTCCCCTCCAAGCCCAGTCCCTAGAGACCAGAGGAGTTCAGCACCTCGATTCCCAAGGACCACAAAACCATACCCTAATTTCTTGACATATGAAGGGCTAGTTCCCTTTGTCTAGGCACAGAAGACTTCAACAAGGAGTGTGGGCAAATTCCCATAATGCCAGGCCACTAGGAAGTTTCCCAGTGTCTGGCCACTGCTGTCCCCTCCCCCAGGAAGATCATATAAAAAGTACAGATTGCCCCACAGGTCATCAAGCAATTGCCCAACTGCCTGGCAGGGTGGTACCAGCTGAAATCCCCCCATGCCCACTCCATCCAAAAATCTCGGATCTAATTCATTTGGACCTCCAAAGAGGCTGGAACCAGAGTTCTGTCTTCCTCCAGGTTCCTGAGAAGCTCCTGGTCCTCTCAAGCCGACGAAAAGGGGATTCATAATCCCCCACTGGTTTCCAATTAACAAGAAGCATTCCCTGACATGTAGGGACGGCCCTTAGACCTGCAAGTACCCCTCACCAACCTCACCATCGCTCCCGCCGCACACTGACGGCTTCCAAACTTTCCCTCTCATAACAAGGCGCCCTGTCACCCAGACTGCTTCCTTCAGCTTGGGGAGGAGGGGAAGGCAGGCGCACGAAGTAGGAAGGAACTTGGGGAGAGGGCGGGTGGAGGGTGGGCGAAGCACTGAAGGGAGGGAGGTCAGGAAGGCAGAAGTCAGGCAGTGAGGGGAAGAAACGGCGGGGGCAGGTGAGGGTGCTGGGCTGTGGATGGGGCCGGGGAAAGGGGCCGAAAGGACGCGGAGGGGGCAGAGGGTAGGGACAGAGGGGAGGAGAGAGAAGGGAGGGGGAGGGGCGGGGGGGCCGGGCCCCGCACTCACCGCGGCCCATGGTTCGGCTGGCCCCGCCCTGCGCAGTCGCGGCCCAGAGGGTGAGTGGGAGGGGGTGGGAGGTGGGTCGGTGGAGCCCGAGCCTCCGGTACGGCCCCGGCCGGTCTTAGCAGGAAGCGCCGCCGCCGCCGCCGCCGCGGATCACCGAGCGGCCTCCCGCGCATGCGCCATAGGGGCCAGGGGCAGCCCTGGGGATTCCGTTCCCAGAAGGCACCGCGCAGGCTGCTACCGCCGCCGCCGTCGCTGCCGCCGCCACCACCGCAGCCGCCGCCGCCGCCGCCGCTGCCCGGACGGGAGAGGGGCGGGGCCGGGCCCCCGCCCAGCGGACAGCAGCGAGCCAACAGGAGGGGACGCAGTGCGCATGCGGGAGCGCGCCTACCCCTCCCCCACAACCCCCCATTAATCCCCAAGAGAACAAACACCCCACGCGGCCCCCCCCCCGCCCTGCGCGGAAGGATCTGGGCCTCTTCCCAGGCCACTGGTGGCCAATCCCAATCCTCCCTCGGGAGGGGCCCCTTCCGAAGCCACAATCTGTTGGGGGAGTCAGGAATGTCAGGTCCGGGAGGGGCCAGCCCTTAAAGATGAAAGTCACGACTTGCCCTGCCCCGCCCCAAAGGCTTCCCGGGTAGTGTGCAGAGACTTGACCCGCCTCTCCAGGTCAACATGTCACAACACGACCTCAGCCTGTCAAGTCACATGACCTCTGCCTGTCACTGACAACCTGGTCTGTCTTTAGGCCAGGAAAGACCATCTGGTTCAACCCACCCCCCACCTCTACTAACAGAAGGGGAAATGAAGGTCTGGAGCGAAGGAGCAGTCTGGCCAAGGACCTGTCACTGTCGCACCATCCAATAGCAACCGGTCTTGGTTCAGTTTCTACTTAGACAAACTCTGGCTTGTCCCTCTGAGTGTACGACAGACTATGTAATAGGCCACCACTTGGCCTCTGTTTTCATGGCACAAAAAATACGTTTTGCAAGATGTTTTTACTTTTACTCAAGTTTTCTCCACAGTGCTGTTTTTACCTTTACCTATCGACCTTTAATTTACAAATGAATAAGGTAGAATCCTTGGGCAAATTAAACTAGAATCTGTGTTTCCTCTGATGACCCAGTCCAGGGCAATCATGCGTTCAAGTGCATGCACATCCCAGTCTCTACTGTAGGTCGTGAACCCAGACAACTAGAGGCAAGAGGCCAGCTCCCAGCAGGGAGTCACAGGACTTGCTATCTTGAAGAAGGAAAAGGGTGGGTATTGGACTTAGTGAAGGGCATAAGAGCATCACACAAAGCAGAGGTGAGACAAGTAGGAGGCAGCAGTCTACACTCTACAAAGAACTTGAATTCTGGCACGCAATGGACGATTCAGAAGCAAACGTTAAAGGTGCCCTTCTGAGGGGAGCGGGTGAACTACCAAGGAAATGCCAGTACCTCAGTCTTTGGGAAGCGTTAGAAGCTAAAAGAGGAGATCTCTTAAAAGACTCGAGAAGATGCCAATCCAGGTGGACAAATTGGAAACTTTAAAGAGGTTCAAGAGCCTCGGTGCCCATTAGCTGGGAGGGGTCAGGGAAAATGGGAGTCTTTTATGGAGGAGTAAGTTAAAGGTGATAGGAGGTGGGCAGACAAGTTCAGGAAGGACAGCCGTTGGGGCCGTTGGACACTGGGAGCTGGCGCTCCGCCCTCTTTACTCTCCCCCATTCCCCCTCAACTCCCCGCACCTCCCACCACCATCGATGGCCCCTGCGCGTGCGCGCGCGGACACCGGTTGCCAAACATTGCATCATCCCCGCCCCCCCCTCCGTCATCCCCTCCCTGGCCGCACTCTCCTCCGCGCGCGCGCGGATGACTCACTCACCTCCTCCGCGATGCCTCGTGACCCAAAGCCACTTCCGGGTCCGAGACAACGTAGACTCTCGAGCCAGAGGGCGCGATGGGGGCGGGGCCACGGGGCTCCTGAGTGGCGGATGTGAGGGGTGAGGCGGAGCCAGTGCCAGCGTGCCGCTTTCTGATTGGTAGGTTCCTGAACCCTGCCCCCCTCAGGGGAGGGGCCGCACAGCATAAAAGATACTCGCTCTCCGCTTCAGAGGTCAGTATCTTGAGCCTAATACGTCTATCATATCATGTTGAAGATGAGCGGGTGGCAGCGACAGAGCCAAAATAACAGCCGGAACCTGAGGAGAGAGGCGAGTACCGATTCCGTCTACCCCTTACTTTCCCACCCTCGCCATCATAGCTATTCCATAAAATTAGAGGCAACTGTTCTTGAGGATGTAGCCCCACCCCTTCCACTGTGAGCTTGTAGACTGAGGGAGGGGTGAAGGCGGGGAATCCCTGATGCTTACAGGCCCCCTCTTCCTTTGGCCGATTGCATTCCCGTTCTCTTGTCTCGAGTTGGTCCCTGCTCTGCAAAGGGAGTCTGGTTGCCTTCGGGAACTTGTCTCTGTACTGAGACTTGCGGGCCATCTTAGGCCTGGGCAGTTCGCAGGAAAGGCGGAGCAGCAGGACACACCCCCAATGTTGGGGACTTTGGCTGTTTCACCCTTTCCGCCACCAGCCTCATTCCCCCCAACTCTTTCAAGTTGAAGCGCCTCAGGGACCAATATGTCCACTTTAGTAGCTGACTCTAAAGTTCAAGAGAATTCGAAAACTGACAGATCTTTGCGAGTGGGGGTGTTGGTGGGAGGAGCATAGATGGGTTTTTCCCTTTTCCCCAGAGGTTTCTGGGTTTCCGTACAAGAGAGCAGCCTGGATCTCTTTAACTATGGGAAATTATTTGGGATTTCTCCAGGGTCTTTTGCTTCTCCCAGGACTGCTCTCTGTTTCTTTCCTCAGTCCTGTCTCCCAACTAATCTGTGTAACCATTGCATCAGGCCAGCCCACTGTTTGTCTCTGCACCCTCAGGCCTGGGGCTCCTCTGCTGATGAAAGCCAGGTCCCACACACTGGAAGACCAAGGGAGTTTTCCCTAGAGGACAACCCTGCAGAGAAACACTCAGGGCAATATTGCATCTGCAGTCCCCAGAGACAGCCAGCTCAGCTCTGCCTTTGGGCTCAGTTCTCTATAAGGGAATCAGGGGAGCCGCTTCTCCCATTCATTCCTAACAAATGCCTAATAAGCACCCACTACCCCACTACGTGCCAAGCATTCGGGACCCAGGGTATATTAGGAGCAAACGATGAAGCTGTTCTCAATAAAGCTTACATTTCAGTATAAAGCAAAAGTGGGGAAAAAAACAAAAGTAGGGAATAGTTGAGGATGGTGGCTAGGGGTTATCATTGAGGAATTATCTCAGTGGGTGGGTGGGATGGAAAGAGGGCAAGCCTGTGAGCCATGCAGATGATGTTAGAGCTTTATAGAAGGAGGGGTCGAGCAGAAGGGTTAAGATGAGCACGCTGTATCTTCAGGAACAGGGCAGTGGACTGGACTAGAGTAAGCAGGAGCAGCAGGTCCTGTAGAGCCTTGCAAGCATTCTCAGGATGCTAGTCTCTCACAGTCGTGAAACAGGAAGCCACTGTGGGATCTGAGCAGAGGAGTGCCCTAAATTAAAAGGGTTGGGGAAAGGCCCCATGTCATGGCACATGCATTTAATTCCAGCACTCAGAATGGCAGGAGCAGGCAGATCTCTGAGCTCCAGGCCAGCCAGGGCTACATAATGAGAGACTCTGACTCAAAATAAAGACTGCTTGCCTAGTATGTAGAGGGCCCTAGGTCAACCCGCAGCCATGAAAATAAAGCAAAAGACAAGAATAGAAACGGGAGATCTCAGCTGGACAGAATGGCAAATGCCTTTAATCCCAGCATGTGAAAGGCAGGCAGATCTGAGTTCAAAGCCAGCTAGTCTACAAAGCAAGTTCCAGGACAACAAAAGCTACATAGTGAGACCCTGTCAAAAAAGAAAGAGGAAGAAAGAGAGGGAGGGAAGGGAGGGGAGATTTTTTTTTTTTTTTTTTTTGGTTTTTCGAGACAAGGTTTCTCTGTGTAGCCCTGGCTGTCCTGGAACTCACTCTGTAGACCAGGCTGGCCTCGAACTCAGAAATCCACCTGCCTCTGCCTTCCCAGTGCTGGGATTAAAGGGGTGTGCCACCACTGCACGGCTCGGGGAGGGAGATTTCAAGGAGGCTTCCAAAATAATCCAGGGAAGGAAATACATGGTAAATTTACATCTGGAAATAATGTAATAGTGAGAAGTCCTTAGGTTTTGGATACTTTTCAAGAAAGTATTAAAGCTGCCAGTGCTTTAGACTGAGCTGTATCTGAGAAAGGAGGGATTGAGAATACCAAATGTTTTGGCTTTAAGCACCTAGAGTTAGTAAGAACTGGACAACCTTTGTAGGAAAGGCCTTCGTGTAAGCGGAATGTCTGCTCAACATTCCGAAGGAGATGGGGATCCCAGGGCAGGTCTACACTGGAAGTTGCCAGTGTGGGAATGGAGTGTAAGCAAGTGCTGCTGACTTTTCTCTTCCCTGTAGTTTAGCCCTCACTTTGGCAGATCTGAGGTCTATCTGGGATTTAAAGAAAACTTAGTTGGCCAGGAGTTTGCTATTATGTAATCAGGACTACAAATGTCAGCAACTAAAAATAAAGTTAAGCATGCCTCTGTCCTTGGAGTTAGCTTCAGGGACACACACTGCAAGACATATACGCGGCCCCCCCCCCCCCCCCCCGTGTTACAAGAAAAAAACTACAGTCTGGTCTACAGAGTTGAGTTCCAGGATGCCCAGAGATACACCAAAAAAAAAAAAAAAAAGTCTCAAAATCCCATTTAAAAAAGAAAAAGACGGGAGCTGGAGAAGGACCAGTGAGAGAGGCTAGAGATAAAGGACCTGTTTCTTTTTCCCCTTTCTCTACAGTGTTCCAGAAGGAAGTGCATCTTCATACACCACCACACCTGAAAGCAGGTAATCTCAGCCACCTCAGGCAGCTCCTAATGCTGCTCAGGTTGCTTTGCTGGGGAGAGTTAGACCAGGCCATTGATGGCATTGTCATCAGACCATGTCGTTCTCTGAGCCCATAATGTTGTTTTAGAGCTGGCTCTCAAAGTCAGCCTCAACAATGGCAATCCACACCAAGATTAGACCCAAAGGACCTTACCCAAGCTTCCCACACAAAAAAAAGGAGTACAAATGGCCCGGTAATTGCCGCTGGAAATTACCAGAAGTGCCCCCAAGTGAGTTGAATACTTTTACTGTAATCCTTGAAGAATATAGATGCATTGCCAAGCACAGTGGCTTGTTCCAGTATCTCAGAACTTGAGAGGATCTTGAAGTTATCTGTAGTAAATCCCTCTCAATAAAGGGTATATTCTGTCAGGTGTAGTGGTGCACACCTTTAGTCCTAGCACTTGGGAGGCAGAGGAAGGTAGATCTGAGTCAAGGCCAGCCTGGTCTACAGAATGAGTTCCAGGAAAGCCAGAGCCACACAGAGAGACCCTGTCTTGAAAATACTCCTCTGCCCAAGTTTGTTTTTAGGTGGTTAAGAGCACTTGCTGTTCTTGTAGAGGATTTAGTTCAACTCCCAGTACCCAAATGGCAGTTCAAAACCTCTAGTTCCCAGGGAATCCATTCCCTTTTGTGGCCTCCATGTACAGCAGGCGCGCGCACACACACACGCATGCATAGATAATAAAATATATGTTCCGGCTACATAGCCAGCTTGGAGTAAGCTTGGTAGTGACCAGCATATAAATGAAGCTCTTGTTCAATTCCCAGCACAACACAAAATAATGAGAAAAATAAAGGAAAGGAAAGCTGTGTGGTGGGGCACGCCTTTAATCCCAGCACTCAGGAGGCTTAGGCAGGCGGTTCTCTGTGAGTTCCAGGACAGGCAGGGCTACATAGACCCTGTCTCAAACAAACGCCAAAAAAAAAGATTGTTACTAGAGAGAAAGCCTATCAGTTAGGCATGCTTGCTGCTTTTCTGCTGTACCGAGTCAGGTTCCAGCAGCCACGTTGGGTGGCTCACACTGCCTGGACCTCCAGCTCCAGGAGAGCCAGTGCCTCTGGCCCTGACAATGATCATGTGGACATGTGCATACATGTGCAACTTAGAAAGCTTTTAAAGAAACAAGATAGTAGAGATTACTAAATAATATTGACATTTACTGATTTTAGTTTTTACATTTATTTGTGGGGTTTCTGGCCATGGTGTGCATGTGATCATCTGGATAACTTTTGAGAGCTGAATCTGGCAGAATCAAACTCAGATCGCTAGGCTTGGGCGGTAGCCATCTCCCATCCTGACATTCATTTAGTGAATACTTGTGTGCAGTGGTGTGCAGGTCAGAGAACTTGTGGGAGTTGATTCTCTACCCTACCCTCTGCCAATGTGGCTTGCAAGGAGTGACAACCTATGCCCTTACCTGTCTTGCAAGACTGTACACTTTAAATTTGATGTGTTAAAACAGGCATGAAATCAGTTCACCAACTGTGGTGAATGGAATGTATGTTCTTTTCCAGAACCCAGTCCAACTACAGTCATGGCAGCTGAGTCCCTGCCTTTCACCTTTGACACGGTGTCCAGCTGGGAGCTGGAAGCCTGGTATGAGGATCTGCAGGAGGTCCTGTCCTCAGATGAAATTGGGGGCACCTATATCTCATCCCCAGGAAACAGAGAGGTGAGTGAGGACACTGGTCCTCAGATGGGTGGGTGTGTGGGCCCATAGCCCCAGCACTTGTCAAGTGCAGGCCAGAGGCTTAGTTCACAGCGAGCCCAAACTAGAGTTTGAATGTAGCCTACACAAGGCCCTGTCTCAAAATCCAAGCACAAATAAAATAACCCCCAGGAAACTGGGGGTGTGTATGCCTCTCCTGAACTAATTAGTATCTATCTCCCCTTCTTCATTTCCTTAAAGGAAGAATCAAAAACCTTCACTACTCTTGACCCTGCGTCCCTAGCTTGGCTGACCGAGGAGCCAGGGCCAGCAGAGGTCACAAGCAACTCCCAAAGCCCTCGATCTCCAGATTCCAGTCAGAGTTCTATGGCTCAGGAGGAAGAGGAGGAAGATCAAGCAAGAACTAGGAAACGGAAACAGAGTGGTCAGTGTGCAGCCCGGGCTGGGAAGCAGCGCATGAAAGAGAAGGAGCAGGAGAACGAGAGGAAAGTGGCACAGCTAGCTGAAGAGAACGAGCGACTCAAGCAAGAAATCGAACGCCTGACCAGGGAGGTGGAGACCACACGGCGGGCTCTGATCGACCGTATGGTCAGTCTGCACCAAGCGTGAACAATTGGCATCACCTCCTGTCTGTCTCTCCAGGAGTGTACCCAACACCATCGAGTCAGTGCCAAGCATGTGGCCCTCCACTGAACATGCTGAGGAGGGGACTGAGGATAGACCAAAGGAGAGGGTCTGGACTTGTACATACACACTATACATCTTTATTACTGTCCATAGTAAAGTGACCTTGTGTGAACACCCTCTCACTTTTTCTTCTTGCCTTTGGGAGTTTCAATGGGTTTCCCCTCGGCCAAAGCCAACTGTTTCTTTAGATCCAAGAGTTTAGCCACCTCTCCAGCAACCTGGTTCTTGTCTGCCTTCTGTGCTTTCAGTTCCCGGACTATGTTGCCCTAAGAAAAGAATCGGGGTGAGGGGAGACAGCAGTCCCATGACAAGGACCTGTGTAGGTTCAGTACTTCCTCTCTCGGGGTCCAAGCTCATACCTGTTTGGTCACCTCATCCACCAGCGTTTGTATGTGTTGCGAGCCTGCTGTTGTAACTGCCTGAACGCCTGCTGGCCTGGGGGATCCCTTAGCCTGGAGAAGAGCAGTAGGATTACTAGCTGCCATAAATACCCTCTGGCCTCTAGTTTCACATAACATCTCAGAGGAAATGGTTACCTTTAACTCCAAGGACTCTTCTAGCTAAGACAGGAAAGAAGCGTAAGTAAGGGAGCAGCAAGGCCAAAGGCGGAAACAGAGGAGTCAGGGTACTTGGGGAGATTGGGTGGCACTGCCAGGGCTTTTGCTGGGGGAGGGCACAGTTCTATCTCACTCACCTGGCCCCCTCCAAAGCGCTGCCTCAAATTTTCAATCTGGTTATTTTCCAATTTTTGGAACAAAGGACTGACCTATGGAAACAAATATCAGAATCAATCACTGATAATCTCCATCACAGCACACAGAAAAGCCTCCCACCCTCTGTTCTGACATTCAGAGATCCCAGAGGCTGCCATAAAGGAAATAGGAGTGTGGCAAAGTTCGCAAAGGCAGCAGTCCCTGAAGAACGGGACTCTCTAGTGGGGAAGCACAGGGCACAAGGGGACACCATCAGTGTCAGAGCAGAGGGCTGTCAGTACCACCAGGTCACGGGGCTCCTTACATGACAGTTCTATTCTCTGCACTCACTGGCTTCTGGCATGAACAGCAATAAGGATACAGAGATAGCACTACACTCACAAGCCAGAGTGCAGAGTTAGGGAGGGCTTCTGAGAACAGCAGTGGAGCCCCACATCTACCTCTACTAACCTCACCCCAAAGGCAGCACTGTAAAAGTAAGGATTTTAAGTGGCTAGTGCCATCAACAGTAATGAGACCTACTGTGCCAATTTGGTGACCTGCTGGTAAGGTACAAATGAAGCTTGTGGCAAGGATGCGGCAGGCTGCAAGTGGGAGCTGCAGCTGGGTCTGGATGGTAGAGCTGACTGTGGGCATGTACGGCTGGAGCATGACAGACAGCAAGGCAGCCATGTTGACTGCTATGCCTGTCACTGTGCCTGCCCGCTGCCTGAGAAAGAGAGACATGTCAAGGCCACCAAGATGTAGCATGTCACTTAATTGCTATAGCCAGCCCTTGCTACTGAACACACCTGTCCGTCTCACCGCCTTTAATCCGTTTCCAGGGCTCATTCACTTGAATGTATTGGTTGCCGTGGCGAGATATGGTAAGGATACTGCGCAAGGCATCCCGGATCCTGGGAAGGGAGAAGGCAGCGTATATAGGACTGCGAACCATACCAACTTACACTAACTGGACAGAGTTGGAAGTCACTTACCGAACCTTTTCCAACAGCTGGTGATAGCGCTGGAGTTCCCAGGAGACATGGGCCACCAGGCGTCTGTCGTCATGGGTTAGCACCATCTCAGGCACACAACCGCCAAAAAACTTAGACACAAACATGCCAGCTCTCGGGGAGGGGGAAAAGACAAGACAGAGTTACTGCCCAGTTTTCTAGAGAAATTTCATCCCATTTCCATAAGTCTTCATGCTTGGGCCAGCCAGATGGCTCATGAGGTAGGTAAAGGTTGTTACCAAGCTCAATGACCTGAGTTCAGAGTCAGGTTATACGTTGATATTCACGGCACACTATCAATTGCACTCCACAACAAACAGTAAGTAGATGTTTTAAAAAAAAAAACAAAACCAAAAAAACCAACCAACTAGAAAACTTAATTCTGTGCAAGCTTGACAATTCCTGGCCCTTCAAACTAAAAGTAAGATTAAATTCTACATTCATTCATTCTCATTCTCTCTCTCTCTCTCTCTCTCTCTCTCTCTCTCAGTAATGTAATTCTGCAAATAAAGAGATAAATAATTACACAATATATTTTTAGAAGTACTAAGAATTATCAAGTTGAAGTGTGTTATAAGCTAACAAATATTCTAATGAAGCTGCTAAATATGGTTAGGGGCTGAGCGAAAGGTCCAGAACAGACTGACCAAGAGTCTTGAGCGCAGGAGGCACATGACTGTGTCCTGAAGACGAAACTCAGAGCTCTGAATCTGCTACAGAAACACTGTCACTGAGCTCTATCTCCAGCCCCAGCATAGGTCCACCC
>JADRCH010000151.1:5159909-5224423 GCA_019843965.1 Rhynchomys soricoides
TATCTCCAGCCCCAGCATAGGTCCACCCAAACACTGTCACTGAGCTCAATCTCCAGCCCCAGCATATGTCTTTCCTTTGGAGAACGACTGCAGGAGCAGAGACACAGCAGTGAGTGAGCCTAAGGCACAACTCTGACATTAAACAACCTCTCTCGTCACAGAAACACATTAGTGATCTAAAGGCTAACTTTTTTGTGAGGAGAGCATGCACCCCCAGTTCTAGAAAGACCTTGAATAAGAATTTAACACACGAAGATTTGCTTTGTGACCAATTTCGTCAAACTACCTGGCTACAGCTGACCCACCTCAAGAATGCACAGCTTAGTGTGTGTAGCGGCCAATCCCACCTCCAGCCTCCTTGCCTCTAGCCTCCACCCACTTAGCCATCCTCTCTGCTGGGTGGACCTCTCCACCAGTTCCTCCTACCTATTGATGAAGTTACCCAGGTTGTTGAGCAGCTCAGAGTTGTTTTTAATCAGCAAGTCTGTCCAGGAGAAGGCACTGTCCTGGCCCTCAGGCCGAATGTACAGCAGATAGAAGCGCCAGATGTCAGCAGGGATCCCTGTATCCTGGGCCATGTCTCCAAACACTCCTACCCCCCGGCTCTTGGAGAACTTCCCATCCTCATAGTTCAGGTATTCTGGACAACAGAGAAGGACTCAAGTCATCCCCTTCCCTCCCTCCCCTCCCCCATGCTGACCATCCAAGGACTACTTTCCTGAGGAGCTTACCCAGACCATGGAGTTTCATGCTCCCATTCTGGACTTTGTTTCTTTGCTTATTCACCTAGGCTTAGCTTTAGATTTTGCTTTCCAGTTCTTGTTTCTCCTTGTGAATGGCATTCTCAGGCTTTAACTATTTCCTATCTCAGCTACTAATGGAGAACCAGCATGTCTCCAGGCGCTTCCAAACATTACCTTGGGCCTCACGCCCTCGGAACATCCCACAGCGCTCTGCCAGGACCTACCTGTAGCAATGAGGTTCTTGACTAAGGTGTAGTTGTCCTCAGCTCCTAAGGCTGAACAAGGAAAGACCAAGCCATGGAAGGGAACATTGTCTTTGGCCATGAACTGGTAAAGGTCCACCTAGGAGAAGACATTGGGAGATTGCCTGAAACTCTCTTCAAAGGAGCAAGCCCAGAAACTACCCAACACATCTTACCTCTCATCCCATCCCCACAGACAGGCAAACAGAGACCAGCTTACTTGTTCTGGATTCTTCCACCATCTCTCCCACTGGTCTGTGTAGTTGGCTGTGATGGACAGGTAGCCAATAGTAGCATCAAACCAGACATAAAATACCTGCAGGGAAACAAATAGGAACCAACCCAAAGTTTCAGGCTAAGAGGAAATATCGTAAGTTTTTAACCAGCTAGCCCATGAACTCAATCCTAAGCCATGACTAAAGGCTAAAGATAGTTTACCTTGTCCTCAAAACCTTCCAAGGGCACAGGAGTTCCCCATTTGAGGTCTCTGGTGATGCATCGTGGCTTGAGGCCATCTCGAAGCCAGGAACGAATAATAAACCTGGCATTGGGTGTCCAGTCACTGCCAGGCAGTGTCTTCCCCAGCCAGTCCTCCAGGCGCTTTTCCAACTGAGATGAAAAACAAAACAAAAACAGGATACAGGACTGTCTCAAACAGGATGGCACCAAGGTCAGTGAGTCTGACATTGCACAGTTGAGTCAGTAGAATATGAGTAAAGCCAAAAGATTCATGACTTTAGGGACATTTAAGAAATTATTAACAACAAAAACATACACAGCCAGGCTGTGGTTGTGTGTGCCTTTAATTCCAGCACTCAAGAGGCAGAGGCTAGCCTGGTCTACAGAGCAAGTTCCAGGAAAGTGAAGGCTACACAAAGAAACCCTGTCTTAAAAAAACAAAATTCCCTTGAGTCTTTAAGATGTGTACGTAAAGAAATGTTGTCTGTAAAAGCAAAAATATATTGAAACTAAATTGAGTAAGGTGGTATGTAGTTTGTAATTCTGGCTACTCAGAGGCAGAGGTGAGAAAACTGAGTTTAGGAACTTGTAAATGCTAGGCACACACTCCATCTTGAGGTAGATACAACTCAAGAGCCAGCATGTTTACTTATTTTACATGCATTTTTGTGTATGAGTGTGCGTGCACGCTTACACACGGAGCCAGAGTCAGTTCTTTCCTTCTACAGTGTGGTACCAGGGATTGGTTGCAGATGTCTTTACCCGGTGAGCCATCTCTCCAAACTCTGCTTTGTGCTTTTTCAAGACAGGATGTCATTGATGTAGTTTCAAATTCGCTATATAGAAGACGGAAGGAAGGCTTGAAATCCTAATCGTACCAGTTTTCTACTGCTGGGATCACATATGCAACACCTAGTCCAGAAAGTCTTGCTCTTTAAAAAAAGATTAATTACCAAAAGATCTGTTCTAAAACCTTATTTATACAAGCAACACTGAACATACTCCACAAGTTGTGTATTTATGTAAATTTTATACATACATACGTGTGTGTGCATGTGTGTGTGTGTGCGTGTGCATAAAACAATTGAAGAAAAAGCCATGAGAGGGAGCAGCTGGAGGAAAGGGAGGGGAGTAATATCATTATATTTTAATTTTTTAAAAAAAGTGTAATCAGCTGGGCAGTGGTGAGGCACGCCTCTTTCTAATCCCAGCATTTGAGAGGCAGAGGCAGGCACATCTCTGCGGGTTTGAGGTCAGTCTGGTCTACAGAGTGAGTTTTAGGACAGCCAGAGAAACTCAAACTCAAAAATCCAAAAACACAGAAAATAAAAATAAAAATTCTCACAGTTTAGATGACTGAATATGGTATTTGAAGTGTATGCATACACTTTACAAGTATTATAAGGCCATCAAAATAAATTAAAAAAAAAAAAAAATGAGAGTGGGGGACCGGAGAAAAAGGCTCGTGGTTAACCGAGCGTGCTGCTCTGGCAGAGGACCTGGGTTTGGTCCTCAGCACCCACATAAGCCATGTTTCCGAGCTATATAAATGATTACTGGAAATGCAAATACTCTTCAGAAGACCCAAGTCCCGATCCTAGCGCACATACTGGGTGGCTCACAACTGCCCATAACTCTAGCTCCAGGAGACCCGATGCCCTCTTCTGTCCTGGTTGGGCGCCTGCACACACATAGCACACATAGCACACAGGCTCACATCCATGTGCCCTCATGTACACACACGCACACACGCAGACATATACACACACAAAAAAAAATTAAAAAATAAAAGCTGGGCATGGTAGCACACACCTAAAAATTAAAAAAACAAAAAACACTGGAGAGTGGCTAGTTGTGTGTGGCTGCAACAACAGAGGGACGCCTGACTCACCTTAGGCAAGTCTAGAAACAGGTGCTTCGAGGTCTTCACCACAGGGCAGGAGCGGCAGACTTTGCACTGGGGTTTCTGTAAAGAGAAATTCCAGCGGTTGTAATCCTGGATTAGCCTCACCGTTCAGAACAAGCACATCCCTCCAACTGTGGACTCCTGTCAACAGAGATTTGTGTGTGCACACTGCTGTAACATCTGCTCCTGAGACTCAGGTCTCTGCGCACCCAGTCCTTGGCAGCAGTGAGCACTCTCAGTACTGGCCGGCAACAGAGCACCGTACTGTACTACTCAGCTTGCTTGATCTACCAGGGTGTGGGGCTGGGATGGTGCTGTTTTAATATATTTATTCTGTGTGTGACGTAACCATGTGGAGATCCAATGTGTTTTTTCCTCGTCTGGGTTTCTAGCAAGTGCTATATCTCCACAACCATCTTGCCAACCCAGAGGTATGAAGGTGAGACACAGTGTCTCAGCTCATCCGAAATCCACATCTATTTCCAACTGCTTCTTTAGAAGTCTATAGGTACCTCATGCTTTGCAAAGCAAACATTGCCATTGCATCCAGCTCTGATTCTTGCCTATGTGCACAGATGGCACTAGACATGCCCATCTTCCCTACTGTGTATTACTAGGGTTCAAAACCGGGACCTGACTCCTGTTAGCCAAGTATTCTACCATGGATCGACACCTCCAGCACACGCCAAGAGGCCTCTTAGCTGATGCACTACGGCCGTCTAACACCCGATGTGCTACACGGTACTAGAGCACACTGATCTTGTTAGTGTCCCAGCCTCCAGGGCTTTGTCCTCTTTCCCTAGCCCATCGGTTTTCCAACATGACAGCTTCCCACTCAACTAGAGCAACATCAGAGCTTCACCAGCGTCCTCGCAGGCTTCCGTGGTCGGCTCTTGCCCTCAGACTTGAGTCTGTCCAAGTCCTTTTCCATCATTAGCTACAGCTACACTGACCTGTTCTCTTCTTGTGTTTTTTGTAGCCCAGGCTGCCTCTGCCTCGAGTGCTGTAAATAGAGACGTGCCTCACCACACAGGGTTTACTCTGGCCTTCTCAGCTTTTGGCTGACTCTGGTTCTTTACATGTCCAGGTCTCTCTCTCCTTTTTTTTTTTTTTTTTTTTAAAGACAGAGTTTCTCTGTGTAGCCCTGGCTGTCCTGGAACTCACTCTGTAGACCAGGCTGTCCTCGAACTCAGAAATCCGCCTGCCTCTGCCTCCCAAGTGCTGGGGTTAAAGGCGTGCGCCACCACTGCCCGGCTGGAATCTTAACCCCACTTGTACCTCAAGTGTTTCTTGTCATTCTCAGATTCCAGTATCAGCTCTAATAAGAAGCCTTCCTTACCCACTTAAACCTTAGAACTCATCTTCCAAGCCGTTTATCCCACCCCATTCCTGTTTAGTTGTAACCTCTTCCTATTAGATAAAAGCCTGTCTGTCCGTTCCCTCATTCCCAGTCTGTAATTGGCCTATTAAAAGGATTAAAAAACATTTCTAAAATAAATAAATATGTAAGCCAACAAACGTAGACAAGAAAACAAAGTATTAAGTAAGAGAAAAATGAATAATCTTCCAGCTGTGGTGGCACATGCCTTTAATCCCAGCACTCAGGGGAGGCAGAGGCCAGCCTGGTCTACACAGGCAGTTCCAGGACAGTCACCTAGCACTGATCAGATGGCCTAATGCTAAAGCAACCTGTCTCTGTCCCAGCCCATGCTAACTACAGTATAACTGCCCAGACAGAAATCAGCACAAGATCTTAAGTACTAAACAACAAAGCCCTGGGCAGGTGGAAGTGGCACAAACTTTTAATCCCAGGACTCAGGAGGCAGAGGCAAGAGGATCTTTTGTGAGTTCCAGTCCAACCTGGTCTACAGAGTAAAACCCTGTCTCTAAATAAATAAACACCCTGAAGGTCTGTCTTTTAGGTATAGTTGTATGCGCATCGGAGCCCTCAGCTCCCACAGGACAAGCCTGTGGAACCCTTCCCCGTTCTTCTCATAAATAGAATCATTTTATTGATAAATAATCAATAATTGTTCCATTTGGGCTTCCTTGAGTTCTTCCTCTTACCTTGAGCTCAATGGCGTTGATGAGCTTGCCACACTTGTCACACTGGTCACCTCGGGCCTCTTCATAGCCACAGAAAGGACACACTCCCTCAACAAAACGGTCAGCCAGGAAACGTGCACACTGCTCACACCGAAGCTGCTCTACAGTATCTTGCAGCACAAAACCCCGTGTCAGCAACCTCTGGAAGATGTCCTGGGTGATTCTAGCAAGGTCAGCAAGCAAGGGGTAAGAAAAACCAGCCAGACAAGTGTGGACCCCTTCCTCGGCTGCTCTAACCAGAGACCTGACCTCATCCAGGGGGAGGCCCCCACAGTGAAGGCCTATTCCTAGCCAGAGCCCACTGGATACGATCATGGTGCTCTCCCAATTCCAGCTGCCCATACAGATTCTTCCCACTTTACAGTTCCCTTCTGCCGACTCTGTATTTTCATGGCGTTTTGGTTTGTTTCATTGGTTTTGAGAAAGGTCTCACCAGGCCAACACCAACTACCACTTCAACTCCTAGTCCTCTGCCTCCACCTTCTAAGTGCTGTCATTATAAGTGGGTGACTGTATCCAGCTGAGTTTTACATTTGTATTCAGGTCTTCATTCAGCAAAAGGGCTGAGGTACACACCACCACCAACTGTCCACCTGTCTGTCTGTAGCTTCTAAGGACTTGATCAGGCAGAGGAAGAATGGATGTGTCATAAATATATATAAATAGGGAGGAATTGCTGTAAGACTCCATGCTGGGCATGGTAGCACATACCTGTGCTTCTCAACCTTTGGTAATCTGAGGTAGGAGGATTGCCACAAGTCTGAGACCATCTTAGGCTATACAGTGAGACCCTGTCTTAAAACCAAGACTCCTAGGCAACCAGAGGGAGGAGGCAGTAAATGGAAAGGAAATCAGGAAGTCCTTTCCCTTCACGTTCTCGGGTCCGGGGTCCTTCAGGCCCCACCCAGTCCCTGTCCTGCCATCCACCGAGGATGCTCAGGACCAAAGCCCAGGCGGTCATCCAGTCAGACTGTTGACTCTGTACTCTTTGTACCCCTAGCTCCCTTCAATCCATGTCAGCCTCATTCTCAGGTACCTACTTGGTCTGCTGAGGAGTGGTGGTGCGACCGAAAGTGTCGAACGATATACTGAACCATCGGTAGATGTCAGCATGGATGGCATGGTATTTGTCACAGATCTCCTGTGGGGTTAGCCCCTCCTCCATGGCCTTGGTCTCTGTGGCTGTACCATACTCGTCCGTGCCACACAGATAGAGGGTATTCCACTGGCGAAGGCGAGAGTACCTAGGAAGAAGTGGTGGTCAGAGGACGACTCCTCCAGTCCCAACCTCTGAGGCATCCACTTCCCTCGGAGCCCACTCCGCCCTCTGCAGGACTCTGGCTCCACCTTGCAAAGACATCAGCACTGAGCACACAGCCGATGATGTTTCCAAGGTGGGGGACATTGTTGACATAAGGGAGGGCACTCGTGATGAGCACATTCCTTTCTCCAGGCACAGGCAACCTGGTAAAAAAGAAGAAAGAGACTAGTCCACAGCAGTGATGCAAATATCAAAACAACAAGCATACAGAATAATACTGAAGGACTAAATCCAGGTGCCTCAGATCAAAGTCTCTCCTCCCAGGGAGCCAGAGCTATGATCCTGGACTTGCTGGTAAGGGCTCTGCTCAGTCAGCAAGTGTCAGCTACAGCCTTGTATACTGCACACACCCCGTCGCAACAGCTCCCTCTCACTGTCAGCACCTTAGCTCATTCTCAGGCTCAAGCTCCCCGGGCACCGACACAATTCTCCCTGAATGTGTCTGTCATTCACTTCCCAGCTCTGCCCTCTGCTTACCCAGTTCAGAGTTATTAGGACCGTAATCACCACCTGACACCATTACAGCTTGTCATCCCCACACATGAATCAAACCAAATCCCCAGACCCAGGCCAGGTAGTGGTGGCATGCGCCTTTAATCCCAGCACTTGGGAGGCAGAGGTAGGTGGATTTCTGAGTTCGAGGCCAGCCTGGTCTACAGAGTGAGTTCCAGTACACAGAGAAACCCTGTCTCAAAAACAAAACCAAACCAAATCCCCAGACCCTACACAGACCCGGCAGGCGACGTGGCCTGCCCATAACCCAGCACTGGAGTAGAGGCACAGCTTAGACACAGCATCAGTAAATAGCAACACTACAACAGCCATAACCACGTGCTTTCATAAAAGTTGTTTAAAACTCATGGATGCCTTGGCAGTGGTGTCTGAGACACATGGATCTCAGAGTTCGAGGCCTGTCTGGTCTGCAGAGCAAGTTCGAGGACAGCCAGGGCTAGCTACTTCTGGAGAGATTATTTCTGGAATTTTTCCATTTAAAATTTTCAGACCTGGGCAGAGCTTTAGAAAGCAGAACTCTAGAGGTGGAATCTGGTGTGTGACTATTGACTAGGCTAGTACAAGGTACAAACCACAACAAAGATCTGAAGGAGAACAAGGACAGTAGCACGGCCCAAGACAGCCTGGGCTGCTGAGGCGGTGCAGGCAGCAAAAGGGCTTGCAGTGCAAGTCTACCATACTGAACTCCATCCCTGCATCCCGAAGTGGACGGGGAAAACTGACATCTATAAAACTGGCTCTGACCTCTACACACATACGCTGATATGTGTACATCTGCATCTCTTACACACACACACACACACACACACACCACAGAGTAAGAAGACAACTTAAATGGGTATGGTCTTTATTTTTGTAGTACTGAAGATTGAGCCTAGATCCTCATGCATGCTAAGCAAAAACTACCACTGACTCTGGGCCTTTTTGCTCGATTGGTGGATGGTTTTTAACGATAGGATCACTATATAGCTAAGGCTGGTCTAACCTGTTGGTCCTCCTGCCTGATGGGACTAACCTACTTATGACACCACAAGTAGCTTCCAGGCCATCATTTTACCTTTTAAGACAAAGTCTAAGTAAGTTGCCTAGGCTGTCTTGAGCTTGAAATTCTCCTGCCTCAGCCTCTCTAGTAGCTGGAATTATAGGCTCTGCCAAGGGCAGCTGGCCTCTCTAGGTAAATACCTTAGCCTGAATGAACATATAAAACAGTACATCTCTTGGTGACCTGTTAGCCAGTACACACATTCGAAACAGTGTATCTCTTGGTGACATAAGAGCTAGTACACATGTGAAACAGTGTATCCTTGGTGACATGTTAGCCTGTACATACACATGAAACAGTGTATCTCTTAGTGGGCATGGTGGCACCTATCTTTAATCCTAGCAGATTAAAGGTAGAGCCTTGGAGGCAGAGAATGACAGAGCTCTGTGAGTTCTAAAGCAGTGTGCTCTACAGAGTGAGTTCCAGGCCAGTCAAGGTGGAAGCGGGGAGAGCTGTAGATAGGTAAGGGGTTGCTGCTCTTGCAGAGGATTCCCAGTCTGATCCCCAGCACCCACCTAGTGGCTCATAACCATCTGTAACTCCAGATGAGCTCTTCTGACCTCCATAGGAACCACGCATGTATACAGTGCATATACATACATGCAGTCAAAACACTAGGACACATGAAACAAAAACAAACAAACCCCATTATTTTTGGAGTGGGGCAAGAAAGCCTGAGCACACATGTGGAGGTCAGAGGGCAACTGGGAACAGTCCGTTTTCTCCTTCCACCTCTCTGTGGGTTCTGGGCATCACACTCAGGTTGTTAGGCTTATGCAAAAAGTGCTTTACCTTGCAAGCCTTCCCACTGGTCCCTAAACCAGTAACACTTAGCTGGGTCTGGTGGTACAGTTCTGTTGTCCCAGCATGAAGGTGACAGGACAAGATAATAAAAGGTCATTTCAGCACTGTGAGTTTGGGGCCAGCCAAGGGTAAAAGAGATTTTTCAAAACAGAGAGGCCTTCAGTCTCATGATTTATTTTTTCCTCACAGCACCCCACTCTTTTCCTTCATGGGACTTAATTAAAGTTCATAAATACAGGCTGGAGAGATGGCTCAGTAGTCAAGAGCACTGACTGCTCTTCCAGAGGTCCTGAGTTCAATTCCCAGCAACCACATGGTGGCTCACAACCATCTGCAATGGGATCTGATGCCCTCTTCTGGTGTCTGAAGACAGCTACAGTGTACTCACATACATAAAATAAATAAATCTTTTAAAAAAAAATTTGAATTCATAAATACACAACCATCAATTTTGTAAACTTCTCTCTATCCTACTGGAATCAACATTCCATGAGCAAAGAGGGTGAGCCTGCTTTGTTACCTGGCAACAATTTCCAGTTATGAAACCAACCTCATTCTTGGTGTCTACTCACACTGGATGCTGCTGGGGCTGTAGTGGAGGCAAGCTTTGCAGGCCCTTCTCCCAAGCAGTAACAGCTGTGATGATGTCCTCCTCAGACAAGGTAGCCAGCTCCTCTTCCTATCAAGAATAAAGATGAGGGGGGGCCACAGGGTAAAGAAACTGACTTCTTGCTCTCTACCAACTAAGAAGGTGGCCACAATCAACAACTGCTTCCTAGGTACCTTCTACCTAAGGCCCTAAGGCTCTGTGAGGGTGCCATGCCCAGCTCCAAACCTCAGGCTCATTGCTGACAGCTCTCCCCTCAGGAGCCAGGGGCTGTGGCTGTTTTTGGAGGTAGGGACGTAGTGCGAGGACACCCTTCTGTCTTAGCACAGTCTCTGCAGCTCGCTGACATGGCTCCTGGGTACTCAGCGTCTGGAACCAGCTTTGTAGGGCACCCAGCTCCTCTGTGGGTATAACAAAAAAGAACAAACATAAGGATCAGATTGTGCAGGCAGAAGTGGACCCCTTCCCTCTGAAGGTTTCTCCACGCTTTCCCCAGTGACCCCGACATCGGCTACAGTTTCCTCATCAAACTGCACCTTGAAGTGAAAACTCAATATTCTACTGTTCTACAGCCCTGTACCAAGCACTCAGGTTTGGAGGTGAAATGAATGCACAATTCTCACCAGGGAGGTAAGCTGGGTCTTGCAGTAAAGGATACAGTGCTCCCCACAAAACAATGTCAGCTAGAGATTCTATGTCCTAGTTGGAGAAAGAAAAAAGTACACAGGTAAACTATATTTCCCAATGGTAATAACTAATGTTTGCTGCTCTTCTTTTTTTGTTAAATATTTATTTTTATTTATATGAGTACACTGTAGCTGTCTTCAGACACACCAGAAGAGGGCAACCGATCCCATTACAGATGATAGTGAGCCACCATGTGGTTGCTGGGAACTGAACTCAGGACCTCTGGAGCAGTCAGTGCTCTTAACCACTGAGCCATCTCTCCAGCCCTTCCCCCCCCCCCTTTTTTTTTAAGCCCTGGCTGTCCTTGCCAGTCTGACCTTACTTGCAGAGATCTGCCTGCCTCTGCCTCCAGAATCCTGGGATTAAATGCATGTGCCACTGTTGTGGATAGCCTTGGGGCTTTTTGTATTCTGCTAATTCTGCCCTCCTGTGAGGGGCTTCAGACAAGGAGTGAGTTACACCTGTGACTTCTTATGAACCAATCCCCTAATGAATAAAGGAGCCAATCACTGGGCGAGTAGGAGGGACTTCCAGGTCGGAGAGAGGAAGAGAGGAGGAAGAGAGAGAGAGGGTCCTTTTGGAACAGGGACAGCATTTAGGTAAGATGTAGCTACTAGAGACTCCTGGTATCATGGTGGATCCGAAAAGATTGGCCCCAGAGGAATCAGACTTTCCCTATCGAGCTGGGTGGCGAGATCGTGGAGCTCTCAGTCAGAGCTCCACGAGATGAGAGCAGGTCGGCCACTGCCTGCCTGGCCAGCCCGCTGGGGATGAGAGAACCAGGGTACAGCATGGGAACATGTGCTACCCGTTCCTTCATTTTAATATTTCCTGCAACACGCCACCACACCCAGATTTTCATTAAGCTCATGCACTGCACCTGTGTTTGTTTGTCACATAGCTCTAGTTTTGAACTTCTTCTGATCCTTCTGTTTCTACCTCCCAAAAGTTAGGACAGGGGTGTACCACCATGCAGAGTTTTTATCTTCTGTGGGCCAAGGTGAGACAATGTGTGCTTTCTAACATAATCCTCGAGATAACTCTAAATAAGGCAGGAGTTATCACTTCTATTTCACAAAGAAAAAAAAAACAAGGACTAGGTGTGGAATATGCCTTTGATCCCAGCACCTGGGAAGCAAAGACGACAGGCATGCCTCTTGAATTTGGGGCTGGCCTGGTCTACATGGTGAGTTCCAGGACAGCGGAGGCTAAGAGAACCTTTTCTCAAAAAACAAACAACAAAAATTAAGAATTAGTGAGTTTAAGTAATATGTCAAAGTTACCATGCTAATAATTATTTGTTGGGGTCTGAATGCACTCTTCCCACTAAGTCCTACACCTTCCAAACCCCATTTCAAGCCAACTCACCCCGGCCAGGAAAGGAGAGTTTTGACGGCTCAAGCTGTGATCAATGTGAGCCAGGACTCTCCGAAGTGAGCCAAGTACATCTTCCCCTTTCTTGCCTTGAACCACTAGACGGTGTAGGGCAGCAGACAGAACTGGCTAAAATGCAGGGGAAATGGGTCAGGATGTTCATACAGAGGAAGGGCAGGCTGCCCTCCTGCCCCTTGTACATGGACTCACCTGCAGCTCTGTTGCTTCCCATTCCAGCCATTGGTTGGTAAGATCATCTTGTTCTGAGCCACATAATAGAAAAAAATATCTGCCCAGGGAAAGAAAATAAGTTAAAATTGAAGGGTTTGTCTAGTTCGTTTATGAACTGCAAATAAGGTCACAAAAAGATCAGTGAGGCCAGCTCTGATCCAGCTACCTCCCCACACCAAGAACCAATACTGACCGGCAAATGGCACTAGCAGAGAAGAGGTAGTTGCCGCTATCCAGCTGCAAGACAGGGACCTTAGGCCGGGTAAGGAATGGTACCACACACTCTGAGACAGAGGAAAATGGTGAAAATCAGAGCTTAAAAAAATAAATAAATAAATGATTTGACGTTACACTGTAAGAACACCAATAGGAGGGTAGGTTTGGAATATGCTAGAGTGAGGCCAGCAAGTGTTCAGTTGAGGCTGCCAACTGGAAACAACAGGTAGTCGACAGAGAAGTATAGAACAATGCTGCAGCCAAGCGGTCACGGTGAGTGAACAGAACTAATAGAGCTGGGAGAATTTGACAAGAGAACTCTTAGAAAGTCACCCCAAAAATTGGCTGGGAATAAGCGATAAACGTTAATGACCGAATGTGCACATGTCTGTATTGAGGAAGGAGGAAGGGGATTCCGAAAAACGACACAGGGGTAGTCGGAGGTTATCACGAGAGTGACCGACCGAGAGGAGAGGGAGCTGCGTGATAGGTGGGAGGGAAGGTTACAAGACAGCGGAGTGAGGCAGGATCCCGGAAAACTAACGTGAGGCGAGAGTAAAAACGAGGCTTGAAGAGTACAGTGAGGGTAACTAAGGGAACTAACTTAAGAAGGGTCATGGAAAGAAAGGATGGAGTGACCAAAATTAATGTTGAGTCGATTGGGGGACGGGCACTGGAGCCTGGCAGACAACTGTGAGATGAACGCCCGTCACCCGCCGCCCACCAGCAAGCCACATCAGTACCTTCGGGGCCTACGGTGCTGATGAGCAGCTCCGCCCGACCCCGGGCCCTCGCGGCCGCGGCCAGCACAGGCAGGCTCCCCGGGGAACCCTCGCTCACGAACAGTCTCATCGCGACTCCGAGCCCACGCTGATGCAACCGGAACTGGCCTCCAGTTTCTGGGTTAAGCTGCAAGGTAGGTCGGGAAATGGAGTTCTGTGTCGGCCAGACGCTCGCGGTCGGCTCCAGCGCGATTACAAAACAGGAAGTGGTTACCAACGAGACCCGGAAGTCGTCGCGATGCGGGCTAGCGCGGCACTCTGAGTCCGCCGCTCCGAGAGGATCATTTGAACCGTTGAAGCCTCTGCTGTAAAGCGAGCCGAGGGCGGCGACTCGAGTGGTGGCATTTTCTGATTCTGTAGTGGTCGTTAAAGTGGTGATCGTGATTGCCGTTATTCGCATTCGCCGTTTCAAGTTGTTAAGGATCGGGATTTTTAATTGGTGTGTGTGCGAGGAAGCGGGACCGTGGCAATGCATTTAGCCGCCGAGCCTCCTCTGTCTGTAGTCAGTGTTTTAAGAGCTCAGAGGGCACGCACGTTTAGTCCCAGCCCTTGGGAAGCAGATCCAGGAGGTTCAGAAGTTCAAAGTCATCCTTGACTACACACCGTGTTCCAGGTTAGCCTGGGCTCCTAGAGGACCTGTCTTTATTTAAAAAAAAAAAAAAAAGATTAAAAATCAGTTTTGTAGTTTTGGGGAATTACGAGCAAACTTTAGTGTCAACTTGGAAATTAATGTGGCTATCCATCAGCCACAAAGGATGCGGCTAGTGAAATATTATTACCTAGGAATTGGGAATGTAGTTTAGTTAATGTTTGCTTAGCGTGTGCAAACCGCTGGGTACACCCCATACACAACACTTTGTGTGATGGTGCACCCCTGTAAAACCAGCGTTGAAGAGGTGGTGATAAAATGATCATAAATTCAACGTTAGTCTCTATCGAAAGCTAGCCGAAGCTACTAGAGATCTATCAGTAAATCAATGAGGGGGCCTGGAAAGATGGCTCAGACTCCTAGCATTTGCATGATTCACAGTTGTCTGTAACTTGAGTCCTAGGGTCCCTCTTCTGGCTTTCATGATTACTGCATGCATGTGGTGCAGTGACCTACCTGCATTCAAAACACCCATACAAATAAAAGAAAAGGGATTTGGTAGGACACTCCCTTGATTCCAGGACTCAGAAGACTAAAGGCAGTTGGGTCTCATTGAGCTCAAAGCTAGCCTGGTCTTCATAGACCTAGTCTCAAAAAAAAAAAAAAAAAAAAGTGTGTGTGGTTTTTGTTTTGTTTTATTCTGTTCTTAATTAAAAATAAGGGGTTGAGAGATAGCTCAGGTTAGGGAGCACTTGATGCTCATGCAGAGTGAGGACTGGGATCAGGTTCCAAGCACACACACAGGCAGCTCACAACCTTCTGTAACACTAGTGCCTCTTCTGGCCTCCTTAGACCTGCACAAAAATGGTACACTCAACTTGCAGGCAAAACTCATACAGACACTCACAAAACCAAGCCCTGGAAAAGATATAAAAGTGAAATGGTACTAGCCTCCTGTTTATGTCTAGCTAGACAATCACAGCAAAGGGAGATGAGAGCGTATGTAACAAAAGGTCAAATTGAGGGGAAGTGAGAGATTTCACAATAAAGCCAAATAAACACATGCAAAAGGGATATCTTATCTTTTAAAAAACTTAGTATGTGGCTCTCTGCTCCTCCCCGTTCCCGAGACAGTCACATCTTCTCATGCAGTGCCAGCCTCGACCCATAGATACAATGGTGTGGTGGATTTGGCCGTTTGGGCATCTAATTACCAGGCCTGCCTTCTCCTCTGCATCTGGCAAAGTAAAGATTGTTGCCATCAAAGACCTCTTCATTGACCTCAACTTCATGGTCTAGTATGACTCCACCCATGGCAAGTCCAACAGCACAGTCAAGGCTGAGAATGGGAAGCGTGTCACCAATGAGAAGCCCATCACCAGCTTCCAAGAGTGAGATTCTGCTAATATCAAATGGGGTGAGGCTGGCCCTGAGTATGTTGTGGAGTCTACTGGCATCTTCACCATCATGGAGAAGGCTGGGACCCACTTGAAGGGTGAGGCCAAAGAGTCATCATCTCCACCCCTTTTGCTGATGCCCCCATGTTTGTGATGGGTCTGAACCATGAGAAATATGACAACTTACTCAAGATGTTAGCAATGCATCCTGCACCACCAACTGCTTAGTCCCCCTGGCCAAGGTCATCCATGACAACTTTGGCATCATGGAAGGGCTCATGACCACTCAGAAGACTGTGGATGGCCCCTCTGAAAAGGTGAGGTATGATGGCCATGGGGCTGCCCAGAACATCATCCCTGCAGCCACTGGTGCTGCCGAGGCTGTGGGCAAGGTCATCCCAGAGCTGAACGGGAAGCTCACTGGCATGGCCTTCCATGTTCCTACCCCCAATATATCCGTTGTGGATCTGACATGCCGCCTGGAGAAACCTGCCAAGTATGATGACATCAAGAAGGTGATGAAGCAGGCATCTGTGGGCCCACTGAAGGGCATCCTGGGCTACACTGAGGACCAGGTTGTCTCCTGAGACTTCAACAGCAACTCTCACTCTTCCACCTTGGATGCTGGGGCTGGCATTGCTCTCAATGACAACTTCATAAAGCTCATTTCCTGGTATGACAATGAATACGGCTACAGCAACAGGGTCGTGGACCCCATGGCCTACATGGCCTCCAAGGAGTAAAACCCCGGACCACACACCCCAGCAAAGACACTGAGAGCAACAGAGAGGCTCTCGGTTGCTGAAGAGCCCCTGTCCCAACTCGGCCCACACCACTGAGCATCTCCCTCACAGTTTCCATCCCAGACCCCATAATAACAGGAGAGGCCTAGGGAGCCCTTTCTACTCTCTTGAATACCATCAATAAAACTTACTGCACCCCCCCCCAAAAAAAAACAACCAAACAAACCAGTATGTGTGTGTGCACGAGGTGGGCATAAGCCATGGTGTTTGTGTGGCGGTCAGAAGACAACTTTGTAGAGTTGGTTCTTACTTTTCTTTGCTTTTGTTTTGTTTTTTTGGAGACACAGTCTCTACATTATGTAGCTCAGGCTGTGCTGGAACTTGCTATGTAAACCACACTGGCCTGACCATTACAGAAATCAACTTGCCCAGGCTTAAGGCATGCACCAGCACACTAGGCTCATCTTCCATCCCTGTGTGGGTTTCCAGGATTTGCATCTTTACCTAATAAAAGCCATCTTGCTGGCTCTGAAAACAACACAGGGTGGCCAGATGTAGTGGCACATGTTTTTTAAGGTTTATTCATTATGTACATGGTGTCCTGCCTGCATATATGCCTACACATCAGAAGAGGACACCAGATCTCACTATAGGTGGTTGTGAGCCACCATGTGGTTGCTGGGAATTGAACACAGGACCTCTGGAAGAGCAGCCAGTGCTCTCAGCCTTCTCTCCAGTCCCTTCCCACACCCTCACCCCCGAGTGGGGACTGAGATTTTGTGTGTGTCTAGATCTCTGTGAATTTGAGGCCAGCCTGGTCTACAGAGTGAGTTCTAGGACAGTCAGGGCTACCCAGAGAAACCCTGTGTCGAAAAACCAAAATAATAACAATATCCGTTGGACATAATGTCTCTCACACCAATAATCAGCATTCAGGTGACCAGGACAGAGGATTGCTACAAGTTTGAGGCCAGTTTAGGATACAGAATGAGCTGGAAGGGTAATCTGAGATACACAGTGAAACCCTGTCTCAGCAGACCCCATCCAAACCAAAATAACACTAAAAGGTGCTTGCCTCAAGCTACCAGGACCCGCAAGGTGGAGACAACTTCTGAAAGCTTTCCTCTGACCTACACACACCAAATAAATAAATGTATAAAAAATAAATGAAGAAGCTGGAGAGAGGGTTCAGTGGTTAAGAGTGCGTACTGAAAAAAAAAAAAAGCCGGGCAGTGGTGGCGCACACCTTTAATCCCAGCACTTGGGAGGCAGAGGCAGGTGGATTTCTGAGTTCGAGGCCAGCCTGGTCTACAGAGTGAGTTCCAGGACAGCCAGGGCTGCACAGAGAAACCCTGTCTCGAAAAAACAAAAAACAAACAAACAAAAAAAAAAGAGTGCGTACTGTAGAGATCCCTTGCAGAGGATTGGGGTTCGTAGCATTCACACTGAGAAGCTCACAACTGTAATTCTAGTCCTGTGGGATCTGATGCCTTGTTCTAGACTCCACAGGCACCTACATTCATACACACATGCCCTCACTGACACACACACGCACATGCCCTCACTGACACACGCATGCACATGCCCTCCTGACACACGCACGCACATGCCCACATAAGCACACAGAGACAGACACATAATCCAAAAAATTATTTTTTTAATTTTTCAAGATTCCAGACTTTCTGATGCTAGACAATAAGACTTGGGGAGAGGAGAGTGCCAGGCCTGGTGGGACAGGCCTGTAATCCTGGGACACAGAAGGCAGAGGCAGAAGAATTGAAGAGTGAGCTCAGGGTCAGCCTCAGGCTATAACAGAAGTACTAGGCCACCCAAGGATATAAAGCAAGACCCTGTCTCAAAAACATGAAAACCATGGGGACTGGAGCCGTGGCTCAGGGGTGAGAACATTTTCTCTGGCTGATGGTCAGGGTTTGGTTTCCGGCACTCATGTACACTCATGTAAATCTATAAAATTAAAAAGCTAGACACGATGGTATATGCCTATAAGTTCAAAACTTGGGAAACAAAGGATCAGGAGTTCAAGGTCATCTTCACTTACATAGTCAGTTCAAGGCCAGCCTGGGCTACTTGAGACCCTGTCCCCAAATCATATTTTTCTCTTTAAGATAATTGTTATGTGCATAGATGTTTTGATTGCATGTATGTGTGTGCTCCACGTGAATACTTGGTGCCCCATAGAGGTCAAAAGAGGGTGTTGGATCTCTGGAACTGGAGTTACAAAGGGTGATGAAGAGCCACCATGTAGGAACTGAACAGCTGGTGCTACTTTTAACTGCTGAGCCATTTCTTCAGTCTTGAAGCAAATAATTTTTTTTTCTTAGAAACAGGAGGACAAGTTCCAGAGCTTGGTCCAGAGATTCAGACCAGCTAAGTTCCACAGCAGCCTGAGCCACATAGCAAGACCCCTTCTAAAAATCCAAGGACTAGCTGAGGTGGCGGTTTTAACCCAGCACTCAGGAGACAGAGGCAGGCAGATTTCTGTGAATTTGAGGCCAGTCTGGTCTACAGAGTGAGTGCCACGTTAGCCTGGTCTACATAGACCCTGTCTGTTTTTTAAAAAAAGATTTATTTATTTTATGTACATGAATACACTGTAGCTGCCTTCAGACACACCAGAAGAGGGCATCGGATCCCATTACAGATGGTTGTGAGCCACCATGTAGTTGCTGGGAATTGAACTCAGGACCTCTGGAAGGGCAGTCAGTGCTCTTAACCACTGAGCCATCTCTCCAGCCCCAACCTCTCCTGTCTTTTAATAAAATAAAATAAATGCAAGGACTAGAACGTGACTTAGTAGGAAAAACCCTGTCTGCTATACAGAAGGCCTTGGGTTCAATTGCCAGCAAGGAGGGGGGAGGGGACTTGGAAAAATACAAATTTCAGTATTTGATAATCAGTTGAATCACTGTGAGTAGAGAGGGAAAAGACAAGAAGCTGCTGGGCTTCTGCATACACAACTGGGCACATGCTTTTCTATCAGATGCTGGTACTGTCTCTACCACAGAGACTCTTATCACACCGCACTTTAGTTGTATGAGAGAGTCCCAGTCCATATTTATCATCATAATCAGCACAGTCCTGCCTAGCATATATATTAACAAGGAGTCAATAGATATTTATTAAATTTAGATCTAACTGCTGAATACTGGCTCTGGAAGTGTTTTAGTTAGGGTTTTCCTGCTGTGAGCAGACACCATGACCAAGGCAACTCTTATAAGGACAACATTTAATTGGGGCTGACTTACAGGTTCAGAGGTTCAGTCCATTATCATCAAGGTGGGAGCATGGCAGCATCCAGGCAGGCATGGTGCAGCAGGAGCTGAGAGTTCTACATCTTCATCTGCAGGCTGCTAGCAGAACACTGGCTTCCAGGCAGCTAGGATGAGGGTCTTAAAGCCCAAGCCCACAGTGACACCCCTACTCCAACAAAGCCACACCTCCTAATAGTGCCACACCCTGGGCCAAGCATAGACAAACCATCACAGGAAGAGAAAGAGATTTGTAGGGAAGGTTGACATGTTCAATTTAGTACAAACTGAATCTGTAGTGCCTGTGAAATTCTTGTGGAGTTTTTAGGCAGCAAATAAGACCAGAGACCCAGAGAAAGGTCTGGACTGGAGCTGTAGTGCATAACAGGACACAAAGGCCATTCAAGAGAGAGCAAGATCTCCAAGGGAACAGGAAGGACTCAGCTCAGACAGGGCTTTGTGGTTTACGGAACAGGTGGGGGGTGGAGGAAGCTCCTTCCTCATGGTGCAGAGAAGCAACACCCCTAAGGAGAACAGCAAAGGACAGCAGCAGAGATCAGTTGGGCTGTGTGCCACTGAACTGTCAAATAGCTTCAGGATTAGTGTCTGTGCCAAAGTGGAGGAGTCTCCTTGGAAAGGGGGAGAAGTGAAAGAGCAAAGATCACTTGTGTAGACAACTCCAGGAACTTAGAGGAAGGGCAGAGAGCAGAAGGCAGAGGAGAGATGGAGAGGCAGGCTGTGCTCTGATACTGGTACTTTGAAGCGGAGCTTTGACCTTCAGCCTCTCAAACACTGGGATTTGCAGGTATGAATCCCCACTCCTGGTAGGTACTTGATAACTTAAGAGCCTGGTAAAAAGGACATTTTCATAAAGAGACAGAGGAGACTTGAAAAAGTTTCAAAGTCAATAAAAGTGGGGGGAGGGGGCTGGAGAGATGGCTCAGCAGTTAAGAGCACTGGCTGCTCTTACAGAGGACCCAGTTTTGATTTCCAGCACCCATGTGGCAGCTCTTAACCTCTGAGCCATCTCTCCAGCCTCCTGTGTTTTGTTTGTTTGTTTGTTTGTTTAGACAGGGTTTCTCTATGTGGTTGTCTTGGAACTCACTTTGTAGACTAGGCTGCCTGGAAGTCACAGAAATCCAACTGTCTCTGCCTCCCAAGTCTGCGAGTAAAGGCATGCACCACCACACCACCCCACCTCCAAAAAAGTCAATGAAGATGTGCACACCTGCAATCTCCATATTCAGGGTGCTGAAGCAATGGTTGCCATGAATTTGAAGCCAGCCTGGGCCATGTAGTGAGCTCCAGGTCAGCCTCAACTGAAGAGTAATACTGAGCGTTGTTTGTTTGTTTTATTTTTGTTTTTTTTATTTTTCCAGACAGAGTTTCTCTGTATAGCCCTGGCTATCCTAGAACTAGCTCTGTAGATCCAGGTGGCCTTGAACTCACAGAGATCCTCCCGCCTCTGCCTCCCAAGTGCTGGGATTAATAATATTGGCTTAAAAAAAAAAAAAAGATAATTTTTGCCAGGCATGGCGGGTGGTTTGTGCCTTGAATCTCAGCACTGGGAGGCAGAAGCAGGTGGATCTCTATGAGTTTGAGGCTAGCCTGGTTTACAGAGCTAGTTCTAGGACAGCCAGGGCTGTTACACAGAGAAACGCTGTCTTGAAAGACAAACAAACAAAAAGATAATTTTAAATATCTGAATGAACAAACGGGTAAAATCAGCCTTTGGAGGAGGAAAGGAAGAGATGGGTGCGTGCTTTCCACGCAGGGACTAGAGGGAACCTGAGGAGGAAGGTTCTGGAGGATGAGGACTAATTTGCCAGAGCTCAGATTGTGTCAAGGGGGGAGAGCTGGCTGTCACCAGAGGGAAGAAGCGCTCACTCTCTACTCCAGCTCCATAAACGGAAACTGCCTTACACCACTCAATGAAGGAAAAGCAAAGAATTGAGAAGTGTAGCTTCTGACTGTTGGCATTCCCAGGCTGGTCAGTCCCTCTGCCCACTAGGGAGAGGGTGACATCAGGTGACACCAGTCTCCAACCACCTCTCATGACACTTTTATTTTTTGAGACAGGGTCTCACTATATATCAATGGCTGCCCTGGAACTCACTATGTGATTTTTTTTTTTTTTTTTTTTTTTTGGTTTTTCGAGACAGGGTTTCTCTGTGTAGCCCTGGCTGTCCTGGCACTCACTCTGTAGACCAGGCTGGCCTCGAACTCAGAAATCCACCTGCCTCTGCCTCCCAAGTGCTGGGATTAAAGGCGTGTGCCACCACTACCTGGCTCACTATCTGATTTTTAAAAAACATTTATTTATTTATATTTATTGTGAGTATACTGTAGCTGACTTCAAACACACCGAAGAGAGCATCAGAACCCATTACAGATGGTTGTGAGCCACCATGTGGTTTCTGGGAATTGAATTCAGGGCCTTTGGAAGAACAGGCAGTGCTCTTAACCACAGAGCCATCCCTCCAGCCCTAGAACTCACTATGTAGGCAATGCTGGACTCAAACTCACAGAGAAGCAACTGCCTCTGCCTCCTGAGTGCCGAGTTTTAAGGCATAAGCCACTACTTCTGGCTACTGTGCCATGTTTGCATGGTCTCCAGTTGCAATTAGTAAATTTCCTGCGTCATCAGTTAAAGTCTGTTCCCTTAAGCTACTCATGGAGCCCACTCTTTTGTCATTTGTAGTTCTTGACAGTTACTTCCACACAGGAGACAGTCCTCAGCCAGTTCTTGTTAAGAATAGAAATAAAAAAGTTGGAGAAGCTGGGCATTGGTGGTGCACGCCTTTAATCCCAGCACTTCGGAGGCAGACAGGCGGATTTCTGAGTTCGAGGCCAGCCTGGTCTACAGAGTGAGTTCCAGGACAGCCAGGGCTACACAGAGAAACCCTGTCTCGGAAAAAAAAAAAAAAACCAACAATAAAAAGGTTGGAGAGATGGCTCTCCCAGAGGATTTGCGTTGAATCCCCAACACCCACATGACAGTTCACAGCTACCTGTAACTGTAGATCCAAGGGATCTGACCTCCTCAGGCACTGGACATTTGGATGGTGCCCAGACATACACGCAGATCAAACACTCACACATAAAACAAGAATGCAAACTGTTGGAGTCCTCTAATAAACCTGGGGACCCCTCCAAGAGGTTGATGCATAGATCGTGTCCCCTAATGTGCCCTAGATAGGGCTGAAGGTGATATGCACCCCTCTTTTTCTTTTCCCCTCGCTTGTTCTTAGTTTTTCTGGTTGTCTGTCTGCACAGGAAACACAAAGTGTGAGGCAGTTTGGGTCACGGGAACACTGAGGCTGTGCAAGCTTAATAAAGGGTCATACCATAGCCTTTCCTTCGTCATTAACACCTGTACTTTTGCCTGTGTTCTTCTCTTGGCCTGCTTCCTCCTCCTCCTCATGGTCTTCCTGTGTCCAGCTCAGAGCTCCCAACAGCATCCAGGATCAGGTCTTTCTGAACCTGGAACGTCAGGTGACCTCCACAAGGTATCTAAAGGAAAATTACCAAGCGAGGTCATCTCAGATTCCCGGCCTTGCTAGCTACGTAGGCTGCTGACCACATCCTCTCTCACCTTCTTTATATACTTCCTCATCAACACATCACACAGAAGTTCTGGGCCCCCAAACCTGTGCTGATCTCTCCCACTCTTCCTCTCGCTCCAAGGGTCCTGTACACATACACACACACACACACCAGTGCTCCTAGAATCATGTCCCTCTGTATGGAGGCACCCGCTCCTATTTCCTTCTGCAACTTCAGCAACCCCCTCTTCCTATAGGTGACAGTGCCAACCACCATGTTCTCAGGCCGGTGGTGGCCAAGTATTGGGGGAAATCCAAGACTGAGTCTACAAATCCCTTCTCGGGGACCCCAGCTCTACGCCCTCTATCCGTTCACTTATACAGGGGCAGATGGCCGGGAGGTATCTCTGGCTGAAGGTGACAGGTTCCTACTGCTTCGAAAGACCAACTCAGACTGGTGGTTGGCAAGGCGCCTGGGAGCACCCCCCAGCTCTCGGCCCATCTTTGTTCCAGCTGCATACATGACAGAGGAATTGATCTCCTGCCACAACCCAGCAGACACTACCCACAACAGCTCCCTCTGGACTCCCGGTAAGTGAGCTGTGAGCCTTCGCCTTCCTGACTCTCTGGCCTGAGAGGCTTGAGAGCATTACTCTGACTGACCTTCTGCTGACTCCTCTTGCTTTCCTTTTATAAGCCTAGTTCTCACCCACACCACTATGGTGTCCCTTTTACCCTCTTAGCTCCAAGCTGTCCAGGGCTCTTGCCGTTTCCAGGCAGCCTTGCCCTGCATTCCTTGACAATTCCCAAGGTCATTATCTGTTCTTCCCTGCCACTCCTCCTCCACGTCTTCCTTTCCAGGGACAAAGCTGTATCATGGCTCCCTGGAGGAGCTCTATCTGTCTCAGGAACCCCAGGTTGCTTCTGGACAGCCTCCTCACTGTCCCCACAAAATGTGCAAAAGCATCAGCATGACCAGCATGAAGCCCTGCTCCCTGAAACCCTTCAAGGAAGGGTCAAGAGAAACGTCTGTCTCCCAGGACTGCTGGATGACAGAAGCCAGTGTTTCTGTGGTGAGTTACAGAGCTTCCTCCGAGCGTGGCTCAGAGCTTGATCTGTAGCCTGCACAACAGGACAGACAGCCTCCCTCCCTTAAGTACTGAGGGTGGGAGAGGGGGACACAAACAACACCCCTCCCTTAAAGAACTGAGAAGAGGGGAGACGGGGACAGAGTATAAGATGAACACCCTGAGGAAAGGCTTAGGTGCTCTGAGAAGACCCTGCAGGAACCAGGAAGAGTGGCTATAAGCAGAGTAGGAGGTGAGAGAGGACAGCCAAGTTACACAGGCCCTGAGGGGACTGGGTGTCCAGAAGGAAAGTCAGCAGACTGCTTTTCTCCTGTTCTAACTCCTAGCCCAGGGCAAGGTCTGTCCTATGTTTTGTCTTCAAGTCAGGACAAAATCAAGTTCCTTCTAAAATTGAGGGCCTTGGCCTGCCCCTCCCCTTCCCTCTCTTTTGTCAGTTGTATTTTGAGCCAGGGATCTTACTCCATCTTCGGCCCAGCTGACCCAAACTCTTTATGTAGTCCAGACAGACCTCAAACTCCAGTATTTGTCCTGCCTCAGCCTCCCAAGCGCTGGGATTACAAGCAAGCCTGGCCCATGCACACTGTCTTTCACGAGTGTGTAACAAGATCTTTCCCTTACACTTCCCCAGTTCTAGAGTGGTCTCTCACTTCTTGGTGTCTTCTTTTACTCTCAATGGCATGAGAAAGGGTCACTCTATCCTTTCCACCCCCCCCAAAAAAAGCCTGTTCCCCTTTCCTGCAGCTCTGGGGCGGGGTTGCATGGGGGTGGAGGGAAGTTGGCAACAGGAAGTGAGGAGAAGAGCAAAGACTGGTGAGGGGAAAAAACTTTTTAAATAGCAGCCGGGGGCTGGGGTTTCTACCCGCGTACCAGGGGCCCCTGGCCCAGAGCTGATCGTAAGTAAACTGGAGAGAGATTGGGAGGGACGGAGGGGGTTGGGGGTGGGGTGGGGTGGGGCAGAATAACTATCTCCTCCTTCCCCGTTTCTTGCTTCTCACGCAGGCAGGATCCCAGCCCTTCCTGTCACAGCTCCCTGTGTACTGTAATCTGGTGGGCTTTCTCCGATATCCAGGGTCCCTGTCCCGAAGCCCTTGCATCCCCTCCCATGCCCCACGTGAGGCTGGATGGCTGGGAGCTGCTCCCAACAGAATTCTAAAGAGAAAGGCAGTGAGTGCCTCTTTCTTCAGCTCTCAAACCATTGAGACATGGACCCCAAGGAATTAGAATTACCCCAAGAGTCTTATGCTGGGGAAGTACAAGGCTGGGGTCCTGATGCCAGCCAGAAAAGGAAGTTGTCTCCCAGGAGGACAGTTCACACTGTTCTGATACCTTGACAGTCCTTCCTGCAGCAGAGACGGAGCTGGGACAAATATGAGCAAGGGCCATACCTTAACTAGGACTGCTTAATTACAATTACCTCTTTCTTTTTCTCTTTCTTTCTTTCTTTTTTTTCAGAGACAAGGTCTCACTATGTAGCTATTAGTTCTGACTGCCCTGAAACTCACTATGTAGACCAGGCTGGTCTTGAACTCACTGAGATCCGCCTTCCTCTGCCTCCCAAGTGCTGAGATTGAAGGTGTGTGCCACCATGCTTGGCTTTATGATTACCTCTTGCCTCCTGTTCAAACCTAAACCTCATGGTAGGACCCCAAAAGCACAACTTGGGATCATTGGCTCTATTTATATGACTGCTTTGCTTCTCACTGTGGCCACATTTTATCTGTATAGGTGTTTGGCCTGCATGTATGCTTGTATGATTACCACATGCATGCAGTGCCCTCAGAGACCAGAAGAGGGTGTCAGACCTCCTGAAACTGGAGTTACAGCAAACTTTAGCCCTAATGAGAATGCTGTAAATCCAGCCAGCACTCGCCCCGCCTTGCTCTGCCCCTCCAGAAGGCATCCAGTGCTCTTAAGCAACAGAGCCATCTCTCCAACCTCACATACATCTTTCTCTGTCCTTTAGTATTGTCTCTTCGATTGGTTACTAGGGACAATTAACAGAGCTTAGATTCCTCCTCCTTGTCCTCGTCCTCGTCCTCCTCCTCCTCCTCCTCTTCTTCTTTTTGGTTTTTTGAGACAGGGTTTCTCTGTGTAGCCCTGGCTGTCCTGGAACTCATTCTGTAGACCTGCTTCTGCCTCCCAAGTGCTGGGATTAAAGGCGTGCGCCACCACTGCCCGGCTTAGAGCTTAGGTTTCTAGAGCTTCCAGGACACAGACTTTGGCCCTAACAATGCGCACCTGGACCCCACCTAGGGATGGTGCTCGTGTGCCACCCCTCCCCTCCTTTCTATACCAGTGTCTCCTCCATCTTCTTTTCTTCGTTTTTCTCTGGGGCTTTCAGAAGGTCAGAAGAAAGAGAAAATTGTGAGAAGTGTTGAGGTGCCATCCAGATGTTGCTTTGTCTCCCCCTAAACTCAGAAACCTGGCTCCATGGAGCAGACAGAGACTTTGATTAGGGACAGCGGTGCCCTGCAGCCTCAGGAATGGCTGGATCCACAGGTGAGAACTCTCCCACTTGTCAGTCACCCGTTTGAAAGTTAACTTTTTATGACCTTTCCCCTATTCCTTCTAGAGCCTAGGCCCTCCAAACTGAAGGTTCATCTTCCTGTTTCAATTTCCCATCCTCAGGGTTTACCAAGCCTCAGCCACGGCATACCATGGCTTGATCTCTCGGAACAGCCGGGAGCCTTGAGGCCCTGTCCAGCTCTGCCGCAGCTCCTGGATGACCCCCACGTGAGTGTTTCCTGTCTTTGAATGCCAAGATCCTTTCTGCATAACCCTGCAACACCTGCCCCTCTAAAACATTTTCTTTCCGGGTGCTTGCTCTTCTCCAGTCTCCCCCACCCCAAACTTTAATGCTCCCCACTTCTGGTAGATAGATCCCTTAGAAACACTGGCGTCTGTGGGTGGCACAGGATGGCTTACAGACAGTACTTCATACCTTTCCCAGGAGGAAAGGTCAGGCCTGCTCAACATGACCAAGATTGCTCAAGGAGGGCGCAAACTCAGGTGAGAACTCAGAATAGGCCAGGGGTCTGGGCTGGTGGATTCACAGGGTTGAGAACCGTGGTAATGGTGCGGGGAGCTCCAGGTCAAATTCTAAACCGACCTTTAAACTACCTCTCCTCCCTCTCCTCCCACACAGGAAGAACTGGGGCCCTGCTTGGGTGGTGTTAACTGGTAACAGCCTTGTGTTCTACCGGGAGCGGCCACCGCAGTCTGCACCCTCCCAAGGCTGGGTGAGTATCTGCCAGAGGGAGCTGCAAGGGTTTGGGGTTACTCGTTTGCCTCAGGCCGACTGAGGCGGGTGGGGGGTGGGGGTGGGGTGGGAGGGAAAAAGGAAATGGAGAGAAAGGTACAGGAAAGAGGAAGCAGTTCACCTCCCCGGAGAGGAAAGCGATGAGGAAATAAACTCAGTTTCTCTCGTAATTGCCAGGCTCCGGCTGGGAGCCGGCCAGAAAGTAGCGTGGACCTGCGCGGAGCGGCCCTCGCCAGCGGGCGCCAGCTGTCCAGCCGCCGGAACGTCCTGCATGTGAGTGCCTTCCGCGCGTCCCCAAAGACAGGGTGACCCGAGGGCGCTCTTACACTCTCCTCCCTAACACACCTTCCCCACCACCACCCGGCTCCCCACCCACCCCCCCGCCCAGATCCGCACGGTCCCCGGCCATGAGTTCCTGCTGCAGTCGGACGAGGACACCGAGCTGCGAGCTTGGCACCGCGCGCTGCGGGCGGTCATCGAGCGGCTGGTTAGAAGGGTGCAGACCCCGGAAGGCACCCGGGAGGCGAGACTCGGGAAGGGGGGACTCCCTTGGGCCGAGAGAGCGAGGAGGCGCAAAGGGAAGGGCTATGGATATCTATCGTACAAGGCAGTCTCCCGGTGGAGCCCTGCCCTTGACTCGTGCTGGAATGTGGGGCTCTGGCATCGAGGTAGGGGTGCAGATGTTCTCCTGTCCAACCTCCCACCCCGGCCGCCCGGGTCTAGGATCGGGAGAACCCCTTAGAGCTGCGTCTGTCTGGCTCCGGACCCGCCGAGCTGGCGGAGCTGAGCGCTGGTGAGGATGACGAATTGGATTCGGAACCAGTGTTCAAGTCCCTGATGCGGCTTGGCAGCCGCAGAACTTCCAGTATGAAGCGGGCTGGAGCTGGCTGGGCTGGGGTGCAGGGAATGGGTCCTCCCCTCCAGCTCACTATCCTGGGTTTTGCAGGTCGGTGTGCAGAGGGCACTGACCAGAAGAACCGAGTGCGGAACAAGTTAAAGCGGCTAATCGCCAAGAGACCAACCTTGCAGAGCCTTCAGGAGAGGGGCCTGTTCCGAGGTAGGGTAGGCTGGGCCACTGGGGCGCTGCTCTTCCTACCGGCTTTACTAATGTCTTTATTTTGTGTAGATTTTGGTTTTCGAATTTTATTATTGTTGAAACAGGCTTTCAGTATTTATACCAGGCTTTACTCAAAGTTGGGCAATCCTCCTGCCTCAGCCTCCTAAGTCTTGTAGGGATTACAGGTAAGAGGCACCATGCCTGGCCTGATAGTCTGTTTTCAGGATATTTTCTATTCCTGATCTTAGCATTAACCAAAATTCTATTGAGGCTCAAAATAGAATTTCCAGCACTAGATAGATTCCAGTCTGAGTCTGCCCCTGCTTTTCTCGTACCTCATCGGGTCAGAGGTTGTTTGAGGGTCAAAGGGAGGGCCTCCTTGCCCCCAGGTAGCAGCCAATTCTCCACCCCACTCCCTTCCTCTGCAGACCAGGTTTTTGGCTGCCAGTTGGAGTCACTGTGCCAACGGGAAGGGGACACCGTGCCCAGCTTTGTCCGGCTTTGTGTTGAGGCTGTGGATAAAAAAGGTTATTTTTCCAAAGACCCTTCCCCAAAATCTCCCCTTTGGAGCCCTAGGTTCCTGTCCTGTCGCCCCCATCTCTGCCTTCCTCCTGACCACTCACATACACTCTTTAGAGACCTCATCTTTGTCTCCTAGGTCTAGACGTAGATGGCATTTATCGGGTGAGTGGGAACCTGGCAGTGGTCCAGAAACTCCGCTTCCTGGTAGACAGAGGTGAGATGACTTGGGAGGAAGTAAGAAGGTCTAAGAACACCACCCCCAACACCTCAGAACCAAGAACGGTTCTGAGTGTGGGAGTTGGAACCGCATGTCTAAGTTACTGGTTTCTTGTGTATGTTACAGAACGGGCAGTGACCTCTGATGGGAGATATATGTTCCCAGAACAGCCAGGACAAGGTACTTACATGGGAAGCCCCTAGACTCTCAGAAAACCAACTTTATGCCCCATGTCCTGCCCCTACAAAGGCTGTCCCCACCCTTTCCTTTGTTGTCCTACTGTGGACCCTCATCACATTCTTGTGACCTGCTTTGACTGTATTTCCCCAGAATTCCTAGCCTTTGAATCTAGAATTCTCTGGCTCTTCTGAGCCTTCGACCAGAGGAACCTCTTTTTTCTCTTCTAGAAGGCAAATTAGATTTAGACAGTGCCGAATGGGATGATATCCACGTGGTCACCGGAGCCTTGAAGCTTTTTTTTCGGGAGCTGCCGCAGCCTCTGGTGCCTGTGTTGTTGCTGCCCCACTTTCGTGATGCCCTTGGTAAGGGTTGAGAGCTTCAGATAACACTCCTGTCATGGGCAGGCATGCAGTAAAGAATAGAGCAGAGGGGCCCTTCTGGCTTTTTACTACAGGGATGAGACATAATCTCTATGCCAACCTGAGTTGTCCTCAGGGGGTGGGGGTATGTGTGTGAATGTCTAGTGGGCTGAGCCGAAAGGGTTCTGTGAGTGGCCGTTGGACTTTGTGGGAGAGTGGAGGGCTTTGGCCCTGCGGTAAGGTAAGCTTACCATGTGTAAGGCCCTTACTTGAATCTCTTGTACCAGAGAGAGAGAGCCAGACAAATGATATCATCCATGGACATGGGAAAGAGTGAATTTACCCACCCTGTGGTAGCCCTTTCTCTAACCTCACTCCCTGTCCTTGCCATTGCCCTCCCTAGAACTTTCTGAGCCAGAGCAGTGCCTCTCCAAAATACAGAAATTAATAGACTCGTTGCCGAGGCCCAACCATGACACTCTGCAGTACATCCTGGAGCATCTATGCAGGTCAGGGAGACTCAGCAACCTTGTTCATCCTGGTGAGGATGGAGCGGGTGTTCACTAGGGACCCTGATCAGGAAGGGTGGAGATTGGGAGATACTGCCTTGTGTCCAGACCTTTGGCTAGCTCAGCCAAATGAAGGAAATGAACAGAAGATAAGAGGAGGGTTCTGTGGGAGAGTAAGAGGGATGCTTTTCCTTCCCTGGCCTCAGTCTCCCATGGTGCAGTGGTTGCTCCCTTAGCTGAGCTGTACTTGGACACTTTTGAGTGTGCACCTCCCACAGTGAGCAGAGGACACTAGGGGCTGTCCCTACAGCTGAGAGCCAGGCACTTCTACCCCACTTGTGCCTCCAGACTGCATCCTGAAGATTTCTCCACTGGCCCATCTCTGCCCTCTGTTAGGTCTGTTCTCTGTTAAGCCAGCATGCAGAGGGATTGCAGAGTGACTGGCTCACACCTAATAGGGCTGTAGTGGTCTGTAGTGGGTACTTACCGCTTCTCTCCCCTTCCTTTGGCTTTGCCCTCAGAGTGATAGCACACTCAGATAAGAACCGAATGACCGCCCACAACCTGGGAATTGTGTTTGGACCTACGCTGTTTCGGCCTGAGCAGGAGGGCTCTGACATGGCAGCCCACGTAGTCTACCCTGGACAGCTGATCCAGCTGATGCTCAACAACTTTGCTAGCCTCTTTACCTGACTCAGGTGAGGAAGAGGAAGATGCTTCATGCAATTTGTCAGCTGGCCTCTGGAGAGGGCTGGCGGGTTTTCTGTCCTGAAGATGTCCGTAAATGTCCTCCCAAAGTACACTGTTCATTTCCTGCTCAAGTCTCACCTGTGCTCCTGGCTAAGCGGGGTTGCTGAAGAGGAAGGTGTACGAGCCCACTTCTGCTCTCCCCGGCACGATGCATGACGCTTGTTCTCAGCATTCCTTTATTGTCAGGAAACTGTGTCATTATTAAAGTTTTTTGGTTTTGGTTTTTTTCCTGGAACGTACATAGACTAAATACAGCCTCCAGCCCAAACCTCCCTTCCCTGGGCACCTCATGTAACCACTTAGGAAACATGACCTGGTTGGGGTTCCTTACCCTTTCAGGCACTAGAGTTGAGGAATTGTGTCTCTCCAGGCAGAGACCCCAGTAAGACGCTCATGTTACCCACTGCCATGTTGGGGGGCCCAGAGGGAGGTGGGGTGTTTTTAGAGCTGTCCCCATGCTCATGGGACGGAGGAGGGCTCAGCCCCTGGGCCTCATCTAGGATAGCCACAAAGTCCAGCTGAGTGTTGTCCAGGTCAAGAGAGTCCAGAGGGTTACACACCTGCCCTTCGGGGGGAGGGTACAAGGCAGGACCTGCTCCTAACCTGCCCACTTCAGGATGGCCACAGCTGGAGTTAGTGTCCCCCACCTTGAGGGGCCCATAGCAAGGGGGTAGCGGAGGCAGAAGCCGGGGCGGTGCTGCTGGTCTTTGGGAAGGCCTGTTTACTCCCATGGTGAAAGTTTCATGGCATGGTGAAGGGGCAGGATAGGAGCCTGATTTGTGATTGGCCAAAGCAGGTGCAAAGCCAGATCCATATGCTGCTGCTGCTGCTGCTGGGGCCTTGGCAGGGCTCTGACTAACTTGGGAACCCCCCAGAAACTTGGGGCTCTGATATGGCAGTTCCTGGTTGGGGAGCCCTCCCCGGCTTCTGCCCTCCCACAACAACTCCTGCTGCGACTGAACGTAATTACACACAAGCTGAGCTTTGAGCTGTCCTGCGGAATGAGAGGAGGGGTTGAAACTGAGGCCAGGCCTGGGTTCTGATGAGAGATAATCATGGGGAGGCTGAGGATAAGGACCTGACTGGGGATACTGGGGCGGAGGAAGCTGGGGGTGGTGTGAAAACAGAGGTTGTGGGCCTGAGGACCCTTCACTGGGGTGGGCATTGAGGCAGTGTGCCAATCCAGTGGAGTCAGACCCCACTGGGCACCCTTGTTCTGGCTTTACCTGCACTTGTCCATAATGCTCAAGTCGAGGACACTGGCTATAGGCCGCACCTGGAGCCTTAGTGTTAGGGTACACCCCAGCATGAGAAGGAAACTCACCCCATGTTTCTGGGGTGGGATCAGGATAGGAGACCTGCTGGGCACAGTGACCAGGGCCATAGTTGGTTGGTGGACCAGGCCCAAGAGGCAGGGAACCCGGACCCCTTGCTTCATAAGGCTCAGCCGCTGCCCCCTCAGGCCCCCCATATCCCAGAGTATCAGCAGAGGAAAAGTCCATGTATGGGTTCAGACCATTGCCTATCATGGAAGTTCCAACCTCTGGCTCCTCCTGTAGCCCCCTAGTATCCATAGCAACATTTTCGCTGATGCTGGGAGGCTGCGGCGGCGAATAGACAGAGGTAGGGAGGTGCGGATCGAAGTTCCGTCCCATTGCCACACTAGGGGGTGTATGGACACATCCCAAACTCTTGAACCGTTGGACTCTGGCTGGAGCTGGGTGGTCAGCAGCCCGGGCTGGGTCACTAGCCCTCCGGGTGACCCCTGCATTGGAGTTGTATCCCGGGTACTCGGCTCGGCTTCTCCAAGGAGGTACAGGAAGACCACCCATCTGATCCAGGCTGTGAGCTGCAGTGGGTGGGGTGCCAATCCCCCTGGCTGACGCATATCTGGCACGGAGCATGTAGTGCTGGGCAGGTGTGAGGCCAGGTAGTGACGATGCCCCATTCTCTGGTGGGGATCCGGGTGGGAAAGGAGATGTCAGGGAGGACCTGCGGCTGACTGTGTAAGCAGAGCTCATACTGCTGGAGCTGCTGCTGCGGCGGTCAAGGGAGACTGCGGGGCCCAGACGGCGGGACACAGGTGCGCCTGCAGATGACAAAAGAGGGGAAAGGGCAATGGTTGGGAGCCCCTTGATTCTCCCCCTGCCTATCCCACAGGATATAGCCTGAGCCTGGAACCTCCACCCTAGTTACGCTGTCTCTCTCCTCCTTTCCCCACACTTATTCTGCTTCTGCTTTGGCAGGGTTTCTAGGCTGCCATAGTTTGAGCATTGCCTCACGGTCATAGGGAGAACATACCATAGATGTACTAAACCCGCCAGCCTACAGCGGCGGGACTAGCCGTGTGCACCACCACAGCTAGGTCTACATCATAGTTTTCTGGTTAATGGAAGGAAAAATGTCTTCAAGAAAGGAGGCTACTTTTCAACCGATAAAAAGATGCTAATGTGGCGGCTGGAGAGATGGCTCAGCAGTTAAGAGCACTGACTGCTTTTTCCAGATTTCCTGAGTTCAATTCCCAGCAACCACATGGTGGCTCACAACCATCTATAAGGGGAACTGATGCCCTCTTCTGGCATGCGGATGTATATGCAGCAGAGCACTCAACAATAAAAAAGGGGGGGGGGGGAAGAAGGGATGCCACGTGGCAACGCAAAGGGGCAACCTCATCAAAACAGCCTCAGGGCAGCAACACCTCCCACATCCGGGTCTCACCAGCGTGGGTTAAGCTGGGTAGTTTGAGACCCCGAGACCCTATTGGCCGGAGCTGATGCAACTGATCTAGCCTGAGGTTCTCCAGGCGGCGAAGGGTGGAGAGTCCAGTGGCTGCAACACAAGGTCCTTCATCCAAGCTGGACAAGTCCTCAGTGCTGCCCCCTGCGTTGCCGGCCATCTCCACGCCGCTGTCCGTGTTGGCCGCGCTGCCTGCTGGGGAGTGGTCACTGCTGCAGGAGGACTGTGCGCCAGGGCTCTGCTGTGGCTGTGAGGGGGATGAGAACAGAGGCTGGCAAGCGCCCCCAACTCCCTCTTGGTGAGCGGCTGAAGCCCAGTGATTTTGACGCTGAGGACAGGCAGGAAAGGAAGGGGTTGGGAGTGGGGGGCACACTAAGTGGGCAAGAGGGTGAGAGGTTAGGGTAAACTAGAAGGAGATGAGAGGACCTCGCTGAAGTACAAACTCTCGAAGCTCCATTCTTGCGTAGTCCTACAACCCTGACAATTTCTCCTTGCCTGTTTCCTTTACAAGACTTTACAACATAGGGGGCTGGAGAGATGGCTTAGCAGTTAAGAGCACTGACTGCTCTTCCAGAGGTTCTGAGTTCAATTCCCAGCAACCACATGGTGGCTCACAACCATCTGTAATGGGATCCAATGCCCTCTTCTGGAGTGTCTGAAGATAGCACGGTATACTCACATACATAAAATAAATATATGCCAGGGCTATACGGAGAAACCCTGTCTCGACAAACAAACAAAGTATAAATATATCCTTTAAAAATACACAAAATATGTACGTCAAAGGCTTGGAACTATATAGTTAAGTGTTATCCAGATGCACCTCCCCGACAATGTGTTGGACCAATTAAACAATTGACGATTACAAACATCTTTAGATTTGGGGTCACCCATGGAGCAACACTGAAATTAGAGGCAGGCAGGCTGGGCTGGCTAGAGAAGACTGATGTGCACAGGAGGAGATGCTTAGGACAGAGCTTGAAAGTCGTCAGCAGAACATGAGGAGATATATAGGCTTCCTAGGCTGGCTCACCATGGCACCCTCGGGCACAGTCAGTCGGCTCTCTTCCCTGCTGGATCCTCCTTCCCTTTCCCGCTTGGGCTCCACTGTGGAGAGGGACTGTACCCGTGGCAAGGGGCCATCCCCTCGATGCCGCTTGGTCACGTGGGCATCAGGACCGTGCACTGTCTTGACATGTTTGCGGAGTGAGCTGGGATCTGTGTAGCGCTTGGTGCAGCCGGGGAGCTTGCACACATATGGCTTCTGTTGAGTAGAGAGCCAAGCTAGAAGGCCAAAGGACCAAAGCAGAAGAACCCAAACAGAACGGGGGGGGGCGGGGGGGTGAGAGCTCTGAGACAGGTGAGTGAGGGCGGATGCACAGCATCCCAGGAAGTAAGGGGAGCCCTCTGGTGGAGGAAATCGGGAGAGGCTTATAGGAGGCTTAGGAAAACAAATAGTAAGTGACTCTCAAGGCTGTGAGGCCACCTAAATTCAGAAGCTGAAGGAGTCGTCAGGGGTCTACTTTAGGCTGACTCTTTGGCTGGTTAGACCAAAGTGTGGCATGTGGGAACTCTGGTTTCTCACCTCTGTGGAGAGAGCCCTGGGTTAAAGGGCTCTTTATGAGGAATACTTAGGTGGCAGCTTCTCATGTCCCAGGGGTAGGAGGTATCTCAGTTTGAGCGCTCACCTCGTTGGAGTGGGTCCGATTCTGGTGCTTGGCGCGGTCACTGGCATTGCTGAAGGCCTTGCTGCAGCCTTCTTGCTCACACATGTAAGGCTTCTCACCCGTGTGCGACCGAAGGTGTGTCTTCAGGTTTTCAAGGCGTGAATAGGACTTCCGACAGCCTTCAAACTGCGGGATGTGAAGGGGCCAAACATGTTCTCAGACAGGACATGGAGGTTTAAGGATTCACACCAGAGAATATAATTTAAAGTGGGAGAACATGGGGACCTAGGAGAATCCCAGGATTAGGACATAAGGACAGACAGGAGTTAGAGGCAGAGGGAACCGGAAACAGCACAGGGTGAGGGACGGCAGTGAAGTAGTGAGCATCTTGGTGCAGGACCTATCCACTAGGCAATGAAGTAACAAGAGCACTAAGTGATTCAAAAGTGTTTTATTTATTTTACTATTATTATTTTGCTGTTTTTGTTTTGTTTTGTTTGAGACAGGGTCTTACTGTGTAGTTTTGGCTAGCCTTGAACTCACTATGTAAACTAGGTTAGCCTCAAACTCACAGAAATATGCTTGCTACTGCCTTCCAAGTGCTGGAATTAAAGATGTTCACCACTATGCCCAGCACATGCTTTCATTTCTTTTAAAATCAAAGGGGGTTGGGCAGTGGTGGCGCAAGTCTTTGATCCAAATGCTTGGGAGGCAGAGGCAGGCGGATCTCTTGAGTTCAAAGCCCAGCAGCCAGGGCTACATGGAAAGACCCTGTCTTTAAAACCCAATAAATAAATAAATAAATAAATAAATAAATAATCAAAGGGAGAAATATGCTTTTTGATCCAAAACTTTATTTTTTTTTGTTGCTTATTTACTTATGAGATCCAGTTTCACTGTGTCACCCTGTGAACAGCCTGGAGCTCATCGTGTAGCCTGGAGCTCATCGTGTAGACCAGACTGGCCATAGATTCAAGAGTTCTGACTACCTTTGCCTCCTAAGTGCTGGGATTAAGGGTCTGTGCCACCAGGCCTGGCTTGGTTTTTGTTTCGTTTTTAGAGTGCTCTGTCTGCATATACAGGTACATGCCAGAAGAGGGCATCAGATCACGTGGTCATGAGCTACCTTGAAGTTGCTGGGAATTGAACTCAGAACCTCTGGAAGAAAAGACAGTGCTCTTAACCACTGAGCCATCTCTCTAGTACTGTCTTTTTGGTTCTTTGAGACCTAGCTTCAAACTCTTGACCTTCCTGCCTCAGCCACACAACTGCTAGGGTTACAGGTGTGTACCACCATACCAAAAACATATTTTAGGGCCAGCAAGATGCCTCAGTGAGTAAAGGTGTCTGCGGCCAAGCCTGACAACCTGCGTTTGATCCCCAGAACCCACGTGGTGTAAGGAGACAACTAAGTCCTGCAAGTTGCCCTCTGACTTCCACATATATACCGTGGAAAGCAAGCCCCACCCCATAAAATGCAACATAACATTTTAATATTCACCATTATGTTCAGCTTTCTATTGATGCAGTCTTCAGCAAGATGTTTAACATTTGCTTTTGAAGGAAAGGAGTTAGAAGACAAGTCAACTAGGACCCTGCCTTGATTTGGCACCAGTAGAGGGAGGGATGGGTGCCTTACCGTGCACTTGTGTGGCTTCTCGCCCGTGTGTCTGCGCATGTGCACCACCAGCATGTATTGGGCCTTGAAGGGCCTCAGCTCCCTGGAGCAACCTCCCCAGTGGCACACGAACTCCTTCCGTTCCCCGTGGATATGCTCACTGTTGATGTGCTGAGGAGGAAGAGGAAGAGGCTTTCCAAGGTCCCAGATCCTGAACATACCCTTCCAGACCCGTACCCAGCATCCTCGGCTTTTCCTCTTGGGGGAATAGGGGTGGGGAACAAAGTTCGCCCCATATCTCAGGTCTTCTAACCTACTAGAGCAAAAATACTCTGGGCTTCAGTCTGCAGGACTGAGAATGCAATCTCTGACCGCAGTACACTTGAACTTCCTGTCCTTAGCTAGACCTCACAGTTCCATTTAGTCTCCTTCAGGCTCTCACCAACCCTCTGTTACCCCCTAGGGCTCACATGCACCAGCTGCTCCTGGGAATCGAACTCCTGGCTGCAACCATCCCAGCGGCAGTCAGTCTCATACACAGACTCAGGCTCAGGTTTCTCCTCTCTCTCCAGGTCCTCCCGTCCGTCCAGCATCCCCAGCAGGTGATCCTAGGGCAAGAGAGACAATCCTTAGGGTCATTTGTGTGGCAAGTTTTGATTCCCTCAGGTCTCAGGGGGAAAGTCCTGCCCCTCCCTTACCTGTGTGCCTGTGGAGTTGGGGCTAGACATGTCCCCTTCCAAAGGTTCTTCTGGGCACTTGCCAACCATCATGTCCAGCTCTGACTTCAGCTTCCCCAAGGGAAGAGGTGAGGATTGAGGGTGGGATAGTCAGAAGGGAAATCATGCCAGGTCTTCCTGCTCTACAGACCCCCACCCACCCAAGGAGCAGGATCCTGTGAGTGAAGACACTCCACAGCCTGCATTAGTGAATGGAATGAACAGAGGGGTGCTCTCCTCTGGGAGACTCTGACTCCATGTTCTTAGTACCAAACACTTTTACATCTGCTGTCTTCTTTCACCTGCCCCTCCCCCCCATAAGTCTCCTATCCACTTATCGTGAGCTGAGGAAGACAACATGGAGGGCCCCACCTGGCAGGTTGCACGTGGTCCCCGGGGCTGGGGGTGAAGCATCATTGAACCCCGAGTGGAGTCATGTGGAGCACAGGGCTGGACTCCATAGGGAGATGAAGTTCCTTTTTGGTGACTCATCTGAGGTGGGAATCCTAAAGAAGGGCTGGTGAAGAGGAGGCTGTTAGTTAAGAGAATCAGTCCCTGGGAGGCCTTGCTCTGTTCTGCAGGTTTCTGGAAAGCTTGGTTGAAGAAGCCCCGGGGAAGGTTCTGAAGAGGGTTCCAGTGCTTTGGGGGTGCGGGGGGATGATTAGAGTTGGGCTGGAGGTTTGAAGGGTCTGAGTCTTCTAATGGGTTTCAGTACATATCTTAGGGGCCTCTTAATTTGAGGCTGCCAGCACCTCATGGTGCCAATGGAGAGATGGCCGTAGGAACCGCCTGGAGATGTACAACGAGAGTTGATGAAAGCCACGAGGGAGCTGGGTGAAGTACGGATTACAGTTTGCAGGTCGAGGCTGGCATCAGAGAGAGGCGAGATGGAGAGAGCCCGCTTCTTTGTCAGTTTGACTGAACTCCGAGGGGGAGGAAAGAGTGACCCTAGGGCAGGAGACAGGAGTTAAGATGAGTAAAGGGGGCTGGAGAGGTGGCTCTGTGGTTAAGAGCACTTGCCATTCTTCCAAAGGCTCTGACTATGATTTCTAGCAGCCATATCAGGCGATTCACAACCATCTATAACTCCATCTCCAGGGATGGCCCCACACCACACCCTGGGCCTCAGGGAGGGGGCCAGGACACATGCATACTCACACAGACACAGACATATATACATTGTTTAAAAAAAATAAAAGTAAAATGAGGGGGAAAAAAGATACTGTAAAGTACGCGTATCCCTGTACCTGGTGGGTGGGACCTCACTCAAAAACCAAGCTACATTTACCTTGCTCTGCCTAGATCCTCTTGATTGTTTTCTGATCCCCTTTGTCTCTGGATGGTTCTTCCCTTGAGTTTGGTCCTTGCTTCCCCCACCTTTTCCCACAGAGCAAGTCCCAGAGGGGCAGAGGGAGGGAGTTCTCACCTTCAGTGCAGTTGCTGGTCTCTCTGGCAGACCCATAACCCTGGGACCCTGACGTAAAGTTGGCTTGGTGGCAAAAGGGCAGACCAGAAATTCCTGGAAGGAGAGGTAAGCTGGAGCTGGGCATTTGAATGGGGGTACAGGGCTTACCTTGAGACCCTACATAAGATATGATCCCAGACTCCAAATATACATGGCCTGGGGGGTCTCAAAATCCTTCTGTAGACAGGAAACTAGCCTGCGGTAGGGATGGGTTTGAGAGGAATCCTGGAGTTAGGTGAGACATCTGCCAAGTCCTCAGGGACTGGTAAATGTATTTACCTTCTGTTCCCATGCTGGGGACCCCTTGGCTGGGGAGGGGTCGGAGACAGCATGGCTCACCATAGCTATTGACTTGTGGCGGAGTCATTGGATTGAACATGGTGTCTCAGCGAAGGATGAGGGGCCCTGCAGAAAGAATGTAGACCCTCCAGTTATAAAGATGGAGAGAAACAGAAGATAAATGACAATTTCAGACACAAATCCTCGGCCAGTATGTTCCTTGTGCCTCTAACCCCCATCTCAGAGACTGGTCATGGAAACCAACAACGTCTTTCAGCTGCTTTAAGAAGAAACATCCCAAAGAGTGGACAGAAGCAGCTGGTCAGTCTTGGGGGTCTTTTGGGGGAATTAGGTAGGAGCTCCACAGTCTCTTGAATGTTAGGGACTAATAGATCCAACGCAAGTTCTAGGTGATTTTAATGCCATGAGCTCTCTACTTGCTTTTCTTTTTTTTTTCCCTCTACCGTTTCTTGTTCTGGCCATGGGCCAGCTTTGAGGTGTGTGATGGTGGAACACACGGAAGGTCTGACTTCATGCCCAGGGCTGCCGGCTCACGCCCAAGACCTCCTATGCAATCTCTCCAGTGTCCAGTAGAGGGAGACCTCGCTTCAGTCCAGATTGACTGGTGGGGCCAGAAGAGAACACAAATGATCTGTCCTCTCAGACAGAGAACTGTGTGTGGGAGGGAATAAGGCTTCAGAGCAGAGCGTCTCCCAGTCTGTTGAGTAAAAAGGATGGGAGCTAATGTCATTCTGAGGCGGTCTGAATGTGGGTCTACCTATCCCTTTTGGTTGGGGGGTGGGGTGGGATTGGGAAGGGATTGTCAGGAAAGGCTTAACGAGAATGAGAAGACGAAGTCCTCTATTTGAAAGACGTTAGAGGGAGAGGAACTGGTGCGAGGTCAACTTTTCCTCCTCAACAAGTTCGAACTCCATTCCAGGTTTTTCGGTTTTCCGGGAGCAGAGGGTGGGGTGGGGCGGGGTGGGGTGGAGAACCACCGGGAGCGGGCCGGCCGGCGCGGTGGGTGATCCCGGGATGCTGGGATTTAGGGTGAGGGCGGGGTAAAATGGGGAACGGAACCCGGACCCTACGACCCAGCCTAAGTGCTGTAGCCTGGGCTACCTTTGCTAACTCCTCCTTTTCCAGCCGAGACCCGGATCCCGCATCCAAGACCTCCCAGCTCGACACTGGCACTAATGTCGGGGGTGGGGGCACAGCTGGCTGGCAGCTGGGTGAGGGGGCACGTCTCCCGCCTCTCTCTTCTGTGACTCATTCAAGGGAAGGGGAGGACTTGCAAAGGACCCCCAGACACGAGATGTTCCTTCAAAGTTGTCACTCTTATCTTCCTGTCCCATTGCCCGACCGCTCCAAGGGACAGGATGAAAACGGGGCGACAGCCCCCTTCGCCCACGCGAGCCACCGCCTACATTCATGCTACTTGAAGAGGTCGCTAACTTTTCCAGTTTCAGTAAAGGTTTTCTGGACGGGATGGGAGCACAAGAATTAGCCGGCCAGAAACCCGAACCATCTTCGGTGTCTATTTTCTAGAGTCCTCTACGTACCCCTTCTCCCCAACTCCCTGGAGTCAGCCCCACCCCCTTCTCCCGGTCCCGCCTTCCCCGCCCCCGTGCCTTCTCGGCCCACCCAAGTCGCCGCCGCAGGCTCTGGCTGCAGACGGCTCAGCTTCCCCGCCCGCCTGGGGAGCCCAGAAAAGCGAAGAGGGGGGGTGGTGAAGGGTGGAACATTCTTCCCTCTCTCAGCCATCCTGAAAGCAGGCAGTGGCGCCCGGGGGGGGGCACTATTGGAAAGTGGGGTCCCTAGAGTGGAATGGGAAAGAAGAAACCAGAAACTAAGAAGTGCCTGTGTAAATAAGGTGTGCGCGGAGAGGACACCTTGGATTCCTGAGTATCTTCGCCGGCTTCCTAAGGGTTAACCCCGATAGACCCCCGGGAACCCCCTAGTGACGTCAAGAGCGAGTAGGAGACGTCTGTCCGGCGGGGATGCCCAGGGAGATAATGGAGGGGGGTCCTTCTGAACCCCGCCCCCCTAGGGAAAATCACCCGCGTTCACGAACTTTTCTCCCAGAAAACTGCCCATCTTTCTCCCCATATTGCAAGGAAAGACCAATACCATAAAGTCCCTGGTTCTCCAGATGCCCCAAACCCTCGGTCTCTACGGAGTTTCCTTTCCTTGATGCTGTTCCCAAAGCTAACTGTCCTGGGTTGATTGTTTCAGGGTCATGGGGCCTGAAAGAGGATTCAGAGCGGGGAGCAAGGGCAGGCAGGGTGGTCTGAGCCAGAGGAGGGGCCTCGGTCCCCAGCTCCCCCTTGGGCGGGGGGCCAACCGGGATACACAAGCTGGCAGTAGCCAGAGGTCCCGCTCTGCCCCAGTAGGGGTCTCCTGGCGCCTGGTTTCAGCTGCCCCGGTGGTCCTGAGGTCAGAGGGTCAAAATAAGGTCTCCCCAGCTCTTGCTCTTCCTCAGGGCCCTACCCACAGTCCTTGGGACTCAGAAGTCCAGAATTCCTAGGGATTTTTCTACGGCCTACACTGCATGTTAGGAAACCCACCCAGCCTCCTTCCAAGTCTAAATCCACTCCTTTGCCCCCAAATCCCATGTGCACATCTGTCACAGCCACAGGTTAGGAGTCCAATCCCAGCCCGGCCCTCAGAGGTTTTGTTGCCTGGCTCACACCTACTCCCACCCCACTGAGCGCTCCCTTCTTTTGCGGTGGGTCCCGTCTTAGAAACACTGACGTCTTCCAACGGCGCTCAGAGACGCACCTGGAGTTCCCTCTACCACGCAGACCTCCAGCCGGCCGTCCCAACTGCCTCTTCATCCCAACCTCAAGAAAGGGAGAGGTTTCTAATATGTGGGAGAGGCGCGGACAAAGAGACCTGAGACAGATACAGACTGTCAGAAAGAAAGAGATGCGGAGAAAAGGAGGCACAAATTAAAGCAAAACAAGAAAACATCCAAACTTTCTAATAGCTCGCCTCAAACTCTCCCACCCCATATTGCCTCTGCGCCCCAGGTCTCCTTCTGGGATAGGATGAATCCCTAGGCGTCAGAGCATCTCCTCGGTCCCCTCCCCCATCGCTCCCAGGTGGTCTCCCGCCTGCCCCCCTCTTACCTCCGTCGGGGCGCAGGGCTCGGGATGCGTGGTCCAGGGCTGGAAACTGGGCTGGGGGGGGGGAGGTGTGTGGCGGGGAGGGGGGTCACAGGGCCACTGCAGCGCAGCTTCAGTGCCACCCCACCCCCCCAACCTGGCCCCCAGCCCTCCCGCCGGCTCAGCCCGCTGGGCCGCGAGCCGGGACCACCCGCGAGAAGCGCAAACTTTTTTTTCCCCTTTGCAAAAACTTTTTCTCGCTCTTGCCACCCGCACGCCGCCGTTCTTCCTGCTCACTTCCCTCGTTTATCCTTCCTTCGGGCCGTTGTAGAAGATGAGCTGGGTGGATAGAAGCTATAGAGGGGGTGCCGGGCTTATGGCACCCCCAGGACCCCCAGGATCCTCCCCCTCCCTTGAGGGACCCTATACTGCCTACTACACCCCCCCCAACACGCTGCTCTTGGTGGACAGTAAATCCCGGCGCGGATCCCTGGATCGGCTGTCCACGAAGAGGATCTGAACGAGAGCCAGGAAAACATTGAGGAAAATATTGCGCGGCGGGAGAGGGAGGGGGATAAAGCTCATCCAGAAAGTTAACCTTGAAGGTCCAGCAGCCAGCTTTCATTGGTCATAACTGAGCATTCTCCATGTCGCGGTCTGTAGACCAGCCTCACTTCTTTGGATGGAACGTGGAGGATTTGGAGAGTTGGGATTTGGGCGAAAGAACTTGGGTTGGCTGTGGGAGGGGAGGGGAGGGGGTGCGACCTATGGAACATGATGGAAGAACACGGACTGGAGGTCTAAGTGCAGGATGTGTGTTCATAGATCACTGAAGACAGAGGTACTCTGTCTAGAGAGTACCTCTCTGGAGAAACTCCGTTCTCCATCTCCAAATTCTGAACATAGTTGCCACCTCCACGCCGCTCGCTTTTCGCGCCCTCTGCTGGTCGTCTTAGCACATGGCACTCCTCGGAGTCGAAATGATTGCACTGGCGAACTTAAGGAAATTTGACAGGTTCCTGTCCCCAAAGCCCAGTTAGATGTGCCAGGGAGCTGCGTGGGCTCAAAGAAACAGAAGGGCACACCAGGAGAGATTGCGAGTCCCTTAAGGTAGTGCCTGATCGGGGAGTACCCTGTCTCTTTGAATCTGTGTTACCATGGTGACTGGACACTGGAGAGTGGGCCGCTATTTCGGCTTCGCACCTGAGAAAGAAGCAAAAGCGTGGCGGGGTTAGGGGTGGAGGTGGAGGGAAGAGTCTCCCCTCAAACAGATCTCAGATCTCTCACGCATTAGCGCTGTTTTAAACCACCTTCTTGGGTCTGCAAGGTAAGCGCATTTTTGTTTGTTTGTTTGTTTTTTGTTGTTGGTTTTTTGTTTTGTTTTGGTTTGGTTTGGTTTGGTTTTTCGAGACAGGGTTTCTCTGTGTAGCCCTGGCTGTCCTGGAATTCACTCTGTAGACCAGGCTGGCCTCGAACTCAGAAATCCACCTGCCTCTGCCTCCCGAGTGCTGGGATTAAAGGCGTGCGCCACCACTGCCCGGCAAGGTAAGCGTGTTTTTAAAAAAAATTCGGATGAAGAGAGGGACATGTATGAGACCTTACAAGTTCAAGTAGTAATTGTCAGGGTGGGAACAGATACAGAACAAACCTGCCACTCCATATGACTGACAAGTTACATCCATGAAATTCTAAAGGGACTCATAGCCAGGCCAGACCAGTAACCACAGAGAAAGAGCTCTACATGTGTCATGTGACTCACTTTGCACAGATGGGCAATTTTGGAGCCTTTTGGTTTCAAGACCCCTCTACAGCCTTCTGAATTCTGTGGGGAGGGAAAGACCTTTGTGTTTTGGAGACAGACTGTTAACTCAAGTAGTCCAGGCTGACCGGGACTTCACTAAGGAGCCCAGGCTGACCTCAGACCCCCAGACATCTGGGCCTCAGCTTCTCCAGTGCTGCGGTGATAAGCACAAACTGCAGCCCACTTTCTCCTGTATTTACTTGAAAAAATTATTTTATTGCCAGGCTGTGGTGGCGCACACCTTTAATCCCAGCACTCGGGAGGAAGAAGCAGGCAGACAGATCTCTGAGTCTGTCTGGTCTATAGAGTTAGTTCCAGGACAGCCAGGGCTACACAGAGAAACCCTGTTTTGAAATACGTATGTAATTTTTATAACATTAGTTTTTTATAACTATTTATAACAGTCTTGCATGTATGTGTGTTGCACATATTTCTGTCATCTGAGGAGGTCAGAGGGGAAGGTCGGAGCCTCTGCAAGTGGAGTTATGAAAGATTGTGAGCCACCATGTAGGTGCCAGGAATTGAACTCAGGACCTCTGGAAGAGGAGTAGGTGCTCTGAATCACTGAGCCATCTCTCCAGCCCCTGATTGGAGGGTTGATTGATTGATCGATTGATTTTGAGACAGTTTCTCCATATTAGTCCTGGTTTACCTGGAATGTTCTGTGTAGACCAGGCTGGCCTTGGCTTTACAGAGATTTCCTTGCCTCTCACTTCCCAGTGGTGGGATTAAAGGCATGTACTACTATGCCCATCTTTCTACCTTATTTAAAGTTTTTATTTATTTTTTCATTTTGCTTATTTATTTTGTGTACTTGTGGCAGAGAGTGCATTTCAGGGCTGTCTTTGTTCTATTGCTCTGATCATGGCAATTATTTTTCTTTTCTAAAGATTTATTTACTTATTATATGCAAGTACATTGTAGCTGTCTTCAGACACTTTTTCTTCTCTCTCTCTCTTTTTGTTTTTGTTTTTCGAGACAGGGTTTCTCTGTATAGCCCTGTCCTGAAACTCACTCTGTAGACCAGGCTGGCCTCAAACTTAGAAATCCTCCTGTCTCTGCCTCCCAAGTGCTGGGATTAAAGGTGTGCACCACCACTGCCCGGCTAGGACTCAGTTCTCTTAGGCAACTGTCTTAGTTACTGTTTGTTGCTGTGATTAACACAGCATGACCAAGGCAGCTTATCACAGAAAGTGTTTATTAGGGGCTTACAGCTCCAGAGACTTAGTCCAGGACCATCATGGTGGGAACATGGCCACAGGGCAGGCATGCATAACACTGCAGCAGTTGACAGCTTACATCCTGAGACACAGCCAGGAGGCAGAGGGAGAGCAAGAGTGAGAGAGAGAGGGAGAGCGAGAGCGAGAGCGAGAGAGAGAGAGAGAGAGAGAGAGAGCGAGAGAGAGAGAACTGGGAAGAAAGAACTTGTGCTTTTGAAACCTGAAGGCCTGCCCCAGTGACACACCTCCTTCAACGAGGACACACCTCCTCATCCTTCCCAAACAGTTCCACCAGCTGGGACGCTGGAACCAAGTGTCCATATAAATGCACTTTGGGGTCTTTCTCATTCAAAATAACACAACTGCTTGTGGGAGCTGGTCCCCTCCTTCCAATACGTATTTCTTAGCGATTGAACATACATACAGGTATTAAGGCTTGGCAGGTCACCTTGACCTGCACAGCCATCTTATCAACTCTCCATTAGGATCATAGATGTGCGCACCCTGGGATGTTACACTGGTATCAAGGAACAAACACAGGTTGTGCTGTGCAACAGACACCCTACCTGACGAGCTTTAACTTAAAAAGAATTTAGATGTTGTGATGGCTGTTCCTGGTTGTCAACTTGACTACATCTGGAGTGAACTACAACCCAGCAATGCAGGGCACACCTGTGCAAGCAGATCTCTGAGTTCAAGGTCAATCTACAGAGCAAGTTTCAGGACAACTAAGCTTAGGCAGTGAAGGAGTTGGAAAACAGAAAGCTAGTGATAATGTAATAGGACTAGGGGGCCATGTTCCAGTTCAAGTAAGCAACAGAATTCAGCAGCTTTGGCCATGCGGCTCTGGCTTTAGAATCAAGAATAGAAGGAACTACTGGGACAATTGATGCTGGTTAGCTGGAGCTAAGAAATTAGTGGTGATTAAGAAGAGACCAGCATCACTGAGGTGAAACCTTCTGGGAAGTGTTTTCTGAGAGAACCAAGAAGCTGTGTTCCAGAGATAGCCAAGATGTACCTCCTGCTGCAGCTGGACTTGGTAATATAAGAATCACCCAGGTGGTACTGGTTTTGAAGGCATGAAGGCATCATGAAGAACAGCTGAGGCCGGGCACTGTACGAGCCAAGGGAAGACCATTGGTGAAGGTACAGCCTCAATTGTAGCGGATGACCCAGGATGCGCAATCAAGTCGAGGCTTGGCACCATGAAGAGAACCTGTGAGAGGCTATTGGTGAAGCCTAGTTGCAGAGGAAGATCCCAATGTGGAGTCAACCTGAGCCTAGAGTGCTACAGTGGGCAGAGCTGGAAAATTGATGCAAGCCATTTTGAGAAGCTCAGAAGATTGTGTGTAGATCCCAGACATTGGAACAAGAAGCTGTGGCATTGAAGTTGCCTTGGGGATCCAAGATGTTAGAGATGCCAGGGCCGTGGGAAACCTATTGAGGAAAGCTGCTAACAGGGAGTGGAACCAGCTCAGGAGAAAGAAGTGTGCTGCAGTCAACAAAGATGAAAGGAGCTGGAGATCTGAAGAGAGCCTTGACATCAGACGTGGAGATGCAGAGTTTGTTGTCCAGCTGGTTTCCTGTCTTGCTTTGGGTTTAAGTGATTGAATGGATCTCAGAAGAAACTTTGAACTTTGGAATTTTAACATTGTTGAGACTGTTATAGACTGTGGGACTTTTGAAGTTGGAGTAAATGTATTTTTCAATATGATTTGGCCGGGTATGTGCCCCAGAGACTCATGTGTTTGAATAAAGCCTATGGGGCCTAGAGAGTGGAATGTGGTGGTTTGAATACGCTTGGCCCAGAGAGCGGCACTGTTAGGAGGTGTGGCCTTGTTGGAAGAAGTGTGTTACTGTGGGGGTGGGCTTTAAGACCCTCTTCCTAGCTGCTTGGAAGACTGTCTGCTCCTCTTTGCCTTGGGAACAAGATATAGAACTCTCAGCTCCTCCTGCACCATGCCTGCCTGGACACTGCCATGCTCCTGCCATGATGATAATGGACTGAACCTCTGAACCTGAAAGCCAGCCCCAATTAAATGTCCATTGTAAGAGTTGCTGTGGTCGTGGTGTCTGTTCCCAGCAGTGAAACCCTAGCTAAGAGAGATGTATTTATTTGACTTTATGTGCATGAATGTTTTGCCTGCATCCATGTATGCACACTACATTGATGCCTGGCACCTGTGGGCGTCAGAAGAGGATGTCGGACTCCCTGGAACTGGAGTTATTGATGGCTGAGACACCACTTGGAGGCTGGGAACCAAACCAGTCCTTCACAAGCAAGAGGCTCTCTTAAAGCACTGAGGCAACTCTCCAGCTTCTTTTTATTTATTTTTAGTTATTACTTTTTAAATATAACATGGCTTTTTTATTAAAATATTGAAAAAATAGGAGTCTCTAGGGCTCTGACAGCAGGGAAACAGACCATACACACTCATGGTGTCTTCATTCTCTTCCTGGCTATTCTTCTTTTCTGGACCCCACTCTGTAACAGGCTGGGGCTCCTGCTCACCAGAGACAGCCATGCTCTTTTCTTTGGCAGGGCAGACTGGGGGGACTTTCTTACAACTTCTTTTGTGCTGAGAGCCTTCTGATGATGCTTTTTGCTTTCAGGCTCCATGGGGGACACAGGAGTGGCTCCATTCGCCTGTGACAGCTTCTCTTTTTTCTTCTGTTTTGGGGTCTTGGTAGGGGTGCTGGGGTTTAGGGTGGGGTTATTGGGAGCTGGACTCTTGGCCACAGTTATCCCATTCATCTGGGACTGGGTGCTGGCCTTCACCCTCTTCCTTTTCTTCTTGCCTGTGCTGGGAGGCTGGTCTTTACCTGTGGCAGCAGGTGTGGCACCCTTTGTCACTGCATCCTGCTGTGATGCAGCCTTCTTTTCAGGCGTGGTGCCCTCAGATTTAAGTTTCTTTCGGGTTTTTTTTTTTTTTTTTTTTTTTTGTCTCAGGCAAGAATCCCTTTTTCTTCCGCTTGAGTTAATGGGGCTCTGGGTGTCGCTAGGAATATCCTTGGCATTCTTCTTTTCTGACTTTGGACGCTGGACTCCTAGCACCCTCATGGCCTGCCAGTAGATATTGTAGAGGTGATTAGAGCCAGACGAGTGATTCCCTTGCTGCAGGCTTTGCTGTAGTCTCTGCTGCTTGCTCTGAAGCATGCCCAAGAGAGCAGTGAGGTCCACAGACAGCTTCTTGTGATTGACTATCCTGAAGAGAGTGTTCAGCAGCTCCAAGATGGATAGCTCCCACTTCTTTTTAGTTTTAATTGTGGGGTATGTACATGTGAGTGTGTGTGCCCTCAAAGGGAAGAGGCATTGGATCCCCTGGAGCTGGAGTTACAGGTAGTTGTGAGCCACCAAATCTAGGAATTAAGAATTGAACTGAGGCCCAGTAGGCACTCCGAACCACTGAGCCTTCCCAGTACTCCTTTCATATTTAAGAAAAAAAACTACATGCCTTTTAAAGCATGGCTTCTGCATGTCAGCATCGTGTTAAAATGTAAAAATGGAAAGTACACATAGCCAGGTGTGATGGTTTATACCTTTAATTCCAGGGCAGGAGAGGTTGAGGCAGGGGGATTGAGAGTTCCAGGCTAGCTTGGGCTGTTTCCAAACAAACAAAACAAAACAAGGTGTGTGTGTGTGTGTGTGTGTGTGTGTGTGTGTGTGTGTGTGGTGGAGATGTGGCTCAGCCATTAGGAATGCTTGCTTCTCTTACTGAGGACCTGAGTTCTGTTAACTAGCACTCACAGGCAGCTCACACACGAGCTCTCACTTTAGTTACGGGAATCTAGTGCCCTCTTCTGACCTCCACAGCCATTGCAAGCCAGTGCAGGCAGAAGACTCGTACACATAAAATAAAAATAAAAGAAATCGTTTAAAGGAGAGAAAGGAAAAGATCATATAAGCAATGTTGTCATCGGCTGTATCATATAATACACTCTGGAAAGACTCACTGTATGTTTTTGTTTCTTTCTTTCTTTTGCTTTGAGACAGGATCTCACTCCATAGCTCAGGCTAGCCCAGAATTCCCTATGAAGGCTGGTCTTGAACTCGCGGTGGTCCTCCTGTCTCACCTCCTGAGAACTGTAGTTATAAGTGTAAACCACCACACCCTGCCCCACTGTACAGGGTAAAGATAATGATAGCAAATGAAAAATAACATCTCGGTATGATTATGAAAAGAGTTTTGAACCCCCTGAGAAGGCCTCAGAGACCCCCTGGAGCACCGAGGTCCCCAGACCACCATACTGTGCTTCTGGCCATTTTAAAACCCCGTACACAACTCTTGGTTGCTTTTCTTTCTCGCTTTTTATTAAGAAAATACAAATGTATGTCATCCACGTGGGTCCTGTCCTCGAGGGGAAGCTAGAGAACGTAAGGGCTCAGCACCCCTTTTTACTGACTCTCAATTCCAGGGCTTCCTAACACCCCTCCCACCTCAGCACCTGCTCTTCTTCCTCTCTACCTTGTCAAAGCAGGCAACACTCCGGGTTCTTAGCCTGTATGTTTGTCTATTCCTAATCTGCCCACCCTCTACTTCCTCCTTCATTACTTGAGGAGCTTCTTTCTCGGGAGAGACTAAGCCGTTTTCCCCTGCATTCTTCCTTCCCTCCCACGGCATTCCCTGCTGTCCTGGAACAGGGCTTGATGTAGGAAATGGTGCTGGCCAGGCAGTCCCTTGAAAGGAAACACTTTACCCATCTGTCCACATTTGAAACAGCCTGAAATAGGCCGGAATCTGGGACAAGAAAATGCCCGTTTAAGTTCCATAGGGGTCAAACCCAGGCATACTGCTACACAGCCTGTTGGGTGTCAGTATGGATCCGGAACTCGTGCTTCCAGACACAGGACCCTTGCTTGGGAACCCCCAACTTGAACCTCGAGCTTCACTCAGAACCTTCAGGTCCTCTTGCTAGCTGCAGCCACAGGCCTCTACTATCATGTCTGGCACATCGGTCTTGACCACATTGCCATTATGGTCAAGGTAGAGGAGGGAGAGAGGCCTTCGAGCAGTGGGGACGCAGCAGGAAGAACCCGCAGGCCAAGGGTTGTTGGCTTTGAGGAGGCTAAAGACAGCAGAATGGAAGGAGGCAGCAATGCCAGGGCTGCCAGCCAGGTGGGGTGGGCACTGCCCACTGCAGTAATTCAGCTGGTATCCCTCCGGCTGCAGGATCCAGTCTCGCCACCCCAGCTCCTGGAAGTCGACATAGTGGTCTCGCCTACAGCATAAGGGGGTCTCAGGCTCGCAGGTGGGAGTCCTCCTCCTGGCCCGGCCTGCTCCGGGTTCATTAGCTCGAATCTTAAGTTCCAAGAAGGGTCGCTGCTGTTCCGCTGTGTCCAAGAGCAGCCAGGGCAGTCTGGCAGCAGTGTTGTTATGGTCCAGGGGTCTGAATTCCAGTTGGAGTTTCATGACTCCAGATTCCTCACTCCACAAGCCGCTAGAGGGCAGAGTCAGGGCGTGCCAGCCGGAGGAAGTGGTTTGGTGCTCAGCTAGGAAGGTGCGGGATCCTCGGCACCTCGTGGTGCCGCAACGGAAGATCCTCAGATACAGAGTGCCCGGAAAAGAGGGGGGCACATGCAGCCAAAGGCGGGCATGGTACAGGTGGTGGGACCAAAGAGGGGACAGCTGGAAGGTGAGCATGGAGCGGTAGGTTGAAGTGGATTTATCTGCTCAAACGACAAAATAAAATAAAGCAAAGAAAACCGTGAACAGAGACAGAGCTTCTCTCTGACACTCGGCCACCCTGCCCAACCGTGCCTCACACAGACCTCTGCACAGAGCCTGGACTGCCCGTGTCCTTAGCTCTTCTTTCTCTTGCTACACCCCACTCCTCCTGCCACCCTTGCAGGCCTCTCCTTCTGGCTCCCTTTCCCTGTCTCTCTCCCCTCACCCACCTATGATGGTAGCAAAGCTGATGACTTTCTCTCGGTTGCCAGGGACCATGCTCCTGGGCTGTAGTCTCCGGAGGGCTCTGGTCAGAGCTGCCTGGGGCAGAGAGCGAGTTATTCTGGGACGGCTGGTTAGGTGCAGCCCTTCCAGGATTTGCTGCTTGGCTAGCTCTAGGACCAGAGCGCGTTCTCCTTGGGGTGCCAGTGTTGGGCCCCCACAGGACGGGCAAGCGGATCTTGTACGCTGCACCCAGACCAATGCCCACAGCAGCATTGGCCAGAGCTGGACCTTTGAAAGCCCCATGCTCCAGGTAGATGGCTCTGAGTTGAGAACCTCAGATGGATGGCAGTTTAATGAGTCTGATTTCCCAAAGAGGATACAGCAGCAGCAGTAGCAGCAACAGCAGCAGCAAACCAGTGTCACAGCTACCTTTGACAAAGAGCAGACCGAGCTACTTGTCCTTGATAGCCTGGGACTCAGGAATACTGAGAGTAGATCATCTTGTGGGTAGCTATGTTTGACCCTCACAGTTCATGACTGACTACTGAGCAGGGCCTCTTTAGAGCCAACTGCTTGGGCTCCCTCACCTAACAGTCAGCCAGCAGACTTACCCTCTGAACCTTAGGATTGGCCAGCTGCGCTGCCCATCAGGCCCCTGCAGGGGGTGGAGGGCTACCCCGGGACTCGAGTTTCACCATCTGGGTGTGGTGGCTTGAGGTAGGGGTATGGGGGGGGGTGCAACGTGGACATGCATGATGCAAGAAAGAGGATGATTTCACGCTATCAGTTCCCAAGGTCTGGGACTCAGATGAGGGAGTCCATAGGAGCCAGGTGGGGATGGGCGGCTCCTCAATATGCCCTGATTTCCTAGCTCGAAAACTGGAAGTTTCATGGGGCAGCCATGGATTCCAGTGGTTAGTTCTCGGGGTCTCCGTGTCAGAAGAAGAATTCTGGTCCCCATTTCTAGCATTGAAGCTGGGATAGGGTGAGAGAGGTTTTGGAAAAGGGCAATTTAAAAAAAATGGAGTCCTCTTGCTCAGGCCAAGGTAGCAGTGCCACGAGACATAGAAGTTACCTTTTGACCCTGCCTGTGCTGGCTGCCCAGAGTCCACCTGGGGGAGGGCCAGAGCAAGGGGTGAAGGCATGCTTCTGTGATGTCTGGGGAAACCCAGAGAGGTGGGGTGGTGATGCAATCTTACAGCAGGGCAGAGTCCATCAAGGCTGGCAGAAGGGCATGAGCCTTTGAAACACCTGTGCCCAGGAACCACTTGTCTTTAGGGTACTGTAGGAATTGGCCAAATCGAGGCATCCCAGGGGTGGTGACAGGCTTCTGATAATGTAGTTGGAAAATGGAAGTTTAAGGGACCTGTGGGACAAAGGAAAAGCACAGCCACCTCAGCTCCTGGTCATCCCAGGCCTCTGGCCACAGTCTTCATGGTCTTTGATTTATTTTTGCGTGTTTGTTTTAAAGATTTATTTATCTTATATATGTGAGTATACTGATGCTATCTTCAGACGCACCAAAAGGGGGCATCAGATCCCATTACAGATGGTTGCGAGCCAACATGTGGTTGCTGGGAATAGAACTCAGAAGCTTTGGAAGAGCAGCCAGTGCTCTCCAGCCCTTGTTTTGTTTTTTAAAGATATATCATTTACTTTATGTGTATGGGTGTTTTGCCTGCAAGTATGCAAGTAAACTTCATCCATGCAGTGGATCCCCAGAGCCCAGAAGAGAATGATGGCTGTCCTGGAACTGGAATGACTGTGGTGAACTGTCCTGTGGGTGCTGCTGGGAACTGAACTTAAGTCCTCTGCAAGAGTAGCTAGTGCTCTTAGCCACCAAGCCATTTCTCCACAGCCCCGGCTTTGTTTTTGAATGTGTGTGTGTGCACATGTGTGTGGAGGTTGGAGCACAGCCCTGGGTGCCATCCCTAGGAACATCATCCACCTCCTTTGAGACAGAGTATCTTGTTGGCCTGGAACTCACTAATTAGACTAGACTGGCTGGCCAGTGAGTCCTGGGATCACCTCTGCCTATGCTCCCCCAAGGCTGGATTGCATTTCTTTCTATCTGGGCTCTGGAGACTCTGATGCAGGTCCATGTGTTTACAAAGCAACAGCTTTGTTTCCCAATTTCTGACCTACCCCCACCCCACATTACAGGCTCTCTATGTGTAGCCCTGGTTGTCCTGGAACTTGCCCTGTAGACCAGGCTGGCCTTGGACTCACAGAGATCCACCTGCCTCCTCCTCCTGAGTGCTGCCATTAAAGATGTGTGCCACCAGCACCTGGCTTGTTTGTATGTGTGTGTGTGTGTGTGTGTGTGTGTGTGTGTTATTTTGTTTGCTTTGGTTTTTGTCTTTTGAGATGAAGTGTTTCTATGTTGCCCAGGCTGGCTAGAACTCCTGGTGTAAATGATTCTCCTGCCTCAGTCTTCTTCTTATGGTGAATTACTTTATTTTGTTGTTATCATTGTTTGAGACAGACTCTCCTATAGCCCACGCTGACTTTGAATTTCCTCTGCAGCCAAGGATAACCTTCAGCTCTCCGTGTTGTTAAGGGTAACCTTCAACTTCTGTTCTTGAGTGCTGGGATTAAAGGCATGTACTGCACCCATCATACCTGGCTTTTATTCGGTGCTCAGGATTGAACCCAGGGTTTTGTGCATGCTAGGCTAGTGCCTTACCACTGAGCTTCGTAGCCAGCCCTGAGATGCACACCTTAAATGGGAGTGACCTTCTACCTCTGATACAGGATAGTATCAGGTTAGCCTTTCTCCAGGGGCACCAGGTTTGTTAAGAACATGGGTGGCCTTAGGGAGAAAGCTGTGAGCAGTGAGGGTGTGTGTGACTTAGGGGCCCTAACCACTCTGCCTTCCCCTTGTTTAGCTGGCAGTGCTGCCTAGAGAGTTCTAGATCTGGACCAGGGGAAAGGGATGCTTTAAGGGCTGAGCCTCAGTACCGTCAGTGTCCACCATGGGGCAGTGCTTTGTCACTGGACAGCAGCTGACCAGAGACTCCTGGGGACAGAGATGGAACTGCTGTTGAGTGGAAAGATAAGGGATCTGTCTCATGGGCTCCCTTAGGATCCTGCCTCCCTCACAAGCAGTGGACAGGGGCTGGCTCCTCTGCTTTTTTGTCTCACTGTTACCAGAGAGCCAAGGAGGTCCTCAGGACTACATCCCTACCACCGTTGACACGCGGCAATGGAGCCAAATGTCTGAGGCCAGATTTCCTAGAAATTCAGGGCACCATGGAGTGGAGAAGAGAAAGAAAGGCTTAGGAGACATTTCTACCCACCTGCATTTCTCCCCAGGCCCCGAAATATATTCAAGAGTTTTGGCTACTGCTCCCTAGAGCTCTCAGTTCCCTCTCTGTTGGTTGCTACAGCTGAGTGACAGCCTGTTGGCCCCTGAAGAATGGCCCATGAGACTGCAAATGACCATCCCTAGTGGTGCCTTGGAAGGCTTGTGCCAGGAAACAGGCTCTGGGGAAGTCACAAGAGGTGGCTGTAGGAGTCATCCACGATACCTTCCCCAGCCCCTTGTGTGGTGCCCATGGCTTCTAGCTCTTCCCATCCTCTTTGCTGTTGCGCCTGGCCCAGTCCTACCTCCCCACTGACACTTACGTCAGAACTTAGCTATAAATACGATCTTAGCATCTTAGTCACTTTTCCCAAGAAGTGCTTCCAGGTTATAAATACCCAGGCATCTGCCACACTGCCCGCCTTGCCACCAGGTTGGGGGCTGGGGGTAGCGTCGGGTTTGAGAGTGGGGAAGGAAGCAGAAGAAGCAGGGCCACTTATTTGTCCAAAGGAGAACAGCCTGAGAGGTTCTAGAGGATGGAGGTTCAGGGAGAAGACATGTAGAAGAGGCTGGCAGAGCATTCCATTCTCTCTCTCTCTCTCTCCATGTCTCTCTCTCTCAAAAAGCAGAGCCAAAAAAGAAAGAAAGTGAATAACACGGATGCATGCTTATTTTTAAATACGCTATTTTGTTCCTTCACAGCATCCACTCAGAAAATCTTTCATTAAAATACTGGTTTCCTCCACTGATGAATTGTTTGCCCTCTCCTTAAAATTCTGCCCATCAGGTGAGTGTCTCACTTTGCCCTGCCCTGGTCTTGGTCCTGGGCACCAAAACTGTCCGTATAAAGGAAGAAATTGGATCTGAGAGAGGAACAAAAGTGGGGCACACTGATAAAAGGGAGGGGAAGAGGTACCGTGGAACCTCTTTAGATGGAGGGCAGACAAGTCAAAGGTGAGAAACCCCGCAGCTGTGAGTCATAGCTCCCTGAAAGATCCCTTGCAGGTCTTCTCTTCTCCATTTCCATTGCAGAGACCTCTTACCTGGTAGGAGGGGCGTATATGCTGAGCAAACACAGACAGCACATTTCCCAAAGGACACATGGGTTTTGCGCAAACCTGGCCTTGGGCTGCAGACGATATCGACCCCATGGTTCAGGGCTGTCCAGCCAAAGGGGTGGTGAAGAAAGGAAGGCAAAGGACAAAGATCACCAGATCTGGGGAATGCTGCACTCTTTCTGAGGCCTTCCTCTTCTTGTCCCACTAGAGCCTCCAGGCAGGACTCGGGGTAAAGCTCTAAGAGTGTGCAGAAGGGAGGTGAGACAGAGCTCCAGCCACCAGCTCTGAGAATGCCTCTGTCCCCAGCCTGTGGCCAGTGCTGGCTCACTGGATGATTGATTATTGATCAGTCTCATCTCTTGGAGTGAGTACAGACAGAGATGAGATCCAGGCAAAAGCTAGTTCATTATTAGCCATGGCACCTTTGAAAGGCAGTTCTGAATGGAGGATGGAGGGCGGCCTGGAGGAGGAAGAGGTGTGAAGTATGGGACGGATGGGACAGCCTGGCTGGAGAGGTCCATGTGAAGAAAACTAATGATCTGGGGTATCAGGGCACATCCCAAGAGGAGCCTCAGACCCTTTGAGCTATCTCAGGAGGACTTAGTGAGAGAGTTACAGAATCATAGGCAGGGTTAAGGGAACCAACAGAAATGATGCTCAAAGCTAGGCATGGTGGTGAAGACCATTAATCCTAGCAGAAGAAGGTAGATCTCTGTGAGTGTTAGGCAAGCCTGCTCTACACAGTGAACTGTCAAAAAGAGATGTTCAAATACCAGGGACTAGACAATGGAGATGCCATCAGGACTCCATAGCATCGAGACAATGATGTGACATGGACACAGCACAGCCATGGTTACATGGCCTGTAAATAAGTGGGCAGCAGACATAGGAAATATTCTTTTATTCTCCCTTCTTTTACTCTGTGACAAGGTCTTAACAGCATAGCCCAGGCTAGCCTAGAGCTAGCTGGTGTCAACCTTTAGGTAGATCTCCTGCCTCAGTCTCTCGAGTGCAGTGCTATAATTATGCATGTGAACCACTATGCCTAATGGAGGTTTTCTGTGTCATGCTAGGCTTTAGTTTCCAACCCGAGTCTCTCTTTGGTCCAATTCAGCTGGAGAGTTCGGACAATGAGGCTTGGTATGTCACCTCCAAGGGCAGAACAGGGCAGAGAACTCTAGAAGCTGTGCAAACAGTATTTAGTAGCACGTCTGGGTGAGGGTCTTAAGATTTGAGAGATGAGCCTTGCTTTGGAAGGCAGCAATATAATCTTTGGTGAACCTGAGGAAGGGGTTCTCAGAGAGCCATAGAACTCAAGGGGAAACACTAAGGCATGTCATCGTGGAGTAGGAGCCATTGGGTGGCAGGTCAGGGAGGCAGAGTAGATTACATAGTTGACTAAGAGCAAGCTAAGGGTGTATTTGCTGGGAACGAAATGATATTGCTTGTGGTTGGCAGTGGATTAGCTCCTGGTCTAAGGCTGAGGATGTGGGTGTACTGGGTCAACCACCTCCAAGGAGAGAGAAAGGCTGTTGGTCATGAGTGACTCTCTTTAGAGGTGAATCTCCTGGAGTCAACGGAGGGACGTCTGCATGTTTAAAAAGAAGGTGATAACATTCTGGACAGAAGCGGGAATAGAGTCACCCCTTCCTGAGGAAGGCCACTCTACCTCAGGCTGCCTATATCACACATGAGCTAACTACACCCACAGGCCTCTACTACCATATCAGGTATATCAGTCTTGACAATGTTGCTGTCCTTGTCATAGTAGAGTAAAGACAGAGGGCGCCGAGATGTAGGCACACAGCATGAGCCTCTGCCGGCGGTGCCAGCAGCTGTGCTGGCTTTGAGTAGATTCAGCACTGCAGTGTGAAAGGAGGCAGAGATGCCAGGCATGCCTGCCACATGCAGTGGGCACTGCCCGGTGCAGAAGTTCATGGCATAGCCTTCGGGCTGGATGATCCAGTCATGCCAGCCAATCTCACGGAAGTCTATGAAGAACTCTTGTCGACAGCACATCTTGGACGCCCCCTGGCAGTTGATACCTCGACGGCGTACCCGACGCTTGCCCTCAACCCTTACCCGGGCTGCCACAAAGGGCCTGTGGGAAAACCCACCCAGGATCAAGGAACTGGGGGCCACCTGGCTTTCAGGTACCAGCTCCAGAGTGAGGTGCCCCTGGCTGCAAGCAGTTTGAGCTTCAGGTCCCAGGAGAAGCTGGTGCCAGCCGCTGGTATCCACCTGCAGCATGTACTGGCTTGTCAAGGTGAGGTTGGTGTCATATGGTCTCAGCACAAGAATTCTTATATTCACGGGCTGGGTGGCATTGGGAGGGAGCTGCACGAAGAACATAAATCGGGTCTGCCGGACCTCCACGCCACCAGCAGTTCTACTAGAGAAGTGGAACTCGAGGCGGGTCGGGTTGATGCTAGAGAGGCCTGTAAGGATCAGAAGCCATCATGAAGTCATTGCAGCCGTTGGAGTGTCAGCTCGACCAGCCTCTATTCTCAGCATACATTTCTTCTCCCTCTGTTTGAGACGATGGCTCATGCAGCCCAAGCTAGTTATAGGCTAAAACACACACACACACACACACACACACACACACACACACACACAGAGACACACCCAGAGACATACATACACACAGACACACACCACAGACACATACACAGACACACACACACCACATACAAATGCACACACAGACACACACACAGACATACATATACAGACACACATACATACACAGATACACACACACACTTACAGACATATACACATACAGACATACACACCAATACACACACAGAGAGACACACACACACAGACACAGATACACTACAGTGTGGCATCACTATGCCCAGTTTCTGTTTTACTTTATTTTAACTGGTTATTTTTCGTGCTTGTGTATGTGTACATGTGTAGGGGAGTGGAAGCACACATAAGACAGCATACATGTAGCATACATGTAGCAGTTAGAGGAAGTTACAGATGACTGTGAACCACTGTGCGGGTGCTAGGCATCAAACTGAGTCCTGTGGAAGAGCAGCCAGTGCTCTCAACCACTGAGCCATCTCTCCATTTCCTGTGTTTATTTACTGTGTTTGGAGACTGTGTCCTATATATCTCTGGTTAGCCTTACTTTCTATGTAGCCAAGGCTAGTCTTGAACTTTTAATCTTCCTGTCTCTATCTCCCAAGCTAAGGTTATAGGTGTGTGACACCACACCTGTTTGCTTGCTTGCTTGCTTTCTTTCTTTCTTTCTTTCTTTCTTTCTTGTCTTTCTTTCTTTCTGGTCTTTCTTTCTTTCTTTTTTGAAACAGGGTTTCTCTATATAGCTCTGGCTGTCCTGGAACTCACTCTGTAGACCAGGCTGGCTTTGAAAATTCAGAAATCCACCTGCCTCTCCCTCCCGAGTGCTGGGATTAAAGGCGTGCGCCACCACGGCCCGGCTACCTGTTTTCTTTTAATAGTGTGGATGAGTGTGTGCATGAGCGTGTGAGTGTGTGTCTGTGTGTGTGTAAGTGCCTGCAGAGCCCAGAAGAGGGTGTTGGATCCACTAGAGCTGAGGTTAAAGGTTGTTGGGACACCAGATATGAGTGCTGGGAACTGAACTTAGGTCCTCTGAAAGAGGAATAACTAATGGTTTGGTTTTTTTTTGACACTAGGTTTCTCTCACTATGTAGCCCAGGCTTTCCTGGAACTCCCTCTGTAGACCAGGCTGGCCTGAAACTCAGAGATCCACCTGCATCTGCCTCCTGGGTGCTGGGAGTGACAGCTTAGCCATGCCCCCAGCTCTGAGAAGAAGATGTTATACTAACAAATACCTAAAAATTGAGTGGCTTTGGAAATGAGTGGAAGAGAAAGGATTTGGAGAAGGAGGTTAAAGAGTAACCTGGATTTCCACCAAGTATAGAGGGCAGCTCTGGTAAGAGATCAAAAAATGGAGAATTATTGGGAGGCAGAGGCAGGTAGATCTCTGTGAGCTCAAAACCAATGTGGGGTCTGGAGAGATGGCTCAGCGGTTAAGAGCACTGGCTGCTCTTCCAGAGGTCCTGAGTTCAATTCCCAGCAACCATACAGTGGCTCACAACCATCTCTCATTGAGATCCAATGTCCTCTTCTAGTGTGTCTGAAGACACCTACCATGTACTCATATAAATAAAAATAAATAAGTATATCTTTAAAAATAAACAATATCTTTAAAACAATAAGTATTAAAAGACAAAAAACAAAACCAATTCAGAACATAGCAAGTTTCAGGCTGACCAGGGCTGCATAGTAAGACCTTGTTTGTTTGCTTGCTTGCTTTTCTTTCTCTCTCTCTCTCTCTCTCTCTCTCTCTCTCTTCCCTCCTCCTCCTCTTTCTTCTTCTTTCTCTTTCTCTTCTCCCTTCTTCCTGCCTCCCGAATGCTGAAACTAAAGACATGTGCCACCATGCCCAACCATAAGACTCTGTTTCAAAAACCAAACCAAACAAAACACCCAACCAAAAAAAAAAAAAATAGTGAAGACTCATAAAGTCTGATGCTTCTCAGAGGTGAGCTAAGTGGTTATAACTACAGCCATAGTAGAAGAGACTGGAGGGGTGGCTCAGAGATTAAGAGCAATGGCTACTTTTCCAGAGGACCTGGGTTCGATTCCCAGCACACACACACAGACAGAGAGAGAGAGAGAGAGAGATGAAGTTAATCATCTATAACTTCAGTGAGAATCCAATGCCTCTGCTGGCCTCTGAGAGCACCAACCATGCATATGGTGCACAGACATACAGGCAGGCAAAACACCCACACACGTAAAACCTTTAAAAATTGGTGGTGGAGCCAGGCATGGAGGAATACATTTATGATCAACCCCAGCACTGGAGAAGCGAAGGCGAGAGACTGTTGTGGATTTGAGACCAGTCTGGACAATCGAATGAGACTTTTTCCCGGAGTGGGGGGACTGTGAGTAGAAATAGGGATGGAAGAAGAATTCTGCTGAAAGCTCAGATGGAAACAGAAATGTCTGATATCATACTGGAAACCGGGATAAAATCCATTTCTGTTACAAAGGGGTCATTAGCTTGGCTGAACTGTCATAAGGTTTTATGACAGACAGAAATGAAGGAAGGTGAACTTGGATCACCTGTTATCGAGGACCAAGAGGAGAAGAGGTGAGTATAGTCATCTGGTGGGAAAATGTCTTCACAACCTTTCTGTTTCAGTTTTGCTTTTTTGCTACATGGTCTCATGTGGTCTAGCACTCACTATATACTAGGGATTAACACTGAAGTCTTGATTGTGTGGCCTCCACTGCCTGAGTGTTACAGGTGTGTGCCAGCACCTGCTGCGGAGGGAGCTCAGGGCTTTTCCTGTGAGAGGAAGCACTCCTGTCCTGAGACTCACCTACACTTGGAGTTCTCACTTGATTTCCTTCCGGGATTTCCTTTGTTCCTTCAGAGTGAAGGTTCTTTAACTGCTCCAAGGTCTTCTGTCTTTGGTTCCTTTAACTCTGTGACAAAAGGGATCCTTAGCCTTGCTGTGAGTCGTCATCAACATAGTCTTTATGTGAGTGATTCTCATGTAGCTAGGTCAGGTCAATTTGCGTATGGAGACTGGACCTACAGATTCGGGTATCGCCTATATTTATAACTGCTTAGTGGTGGCACACAGATGTCCTGCCAACACATCACAGTCCAGCCGCTCTAGCCAGAGGATCACCATTTCTCTCTATTCATCTTTTTTTTCTGTGTGAATTTCACCAATGGGATGACTCCTTGCCTCTACAAACCTGCGATTGCCTCCTTCCCACATCTGGTCCTTTACCAGAATGATTCTGAAGGGTAGTAACGCTATCATCTTAATTTTTTTTAGGGCTGAGATTTTGATACACATTCCTACTATGTAGACAAAGATGGCCTTTACATTTTTCATTAGCCCAGGCCTTGAATTTATGGTGCCACCGCCAGGGATTAGAGAGGGTGTGTGCCACCATATCTGCCTGGACCTGCCTTTATTTCTCCATTCTAACTGCCCATTTCCCCATCGCCTCTCATCCTCCCTACTGAGGTGTCTTTTTCTCAAATGAAGGAACCTCTACCTACTTAGTGCTGGTATTACAGATGTGTGCAGCAGCGTCTGACTTTCCTTTCGTCTTTGTAGTGCTGGAAACGGATGGCTAAGTTCTATTGATGGAACATTTGCCCAGCAAGTACGAAGCCTGGGGTTCAATTCCCAGCAATAAAACAAGATGAGGTATCATATGTACATCCATAAAATCCCAGTACCAGGGAGGTAGTGGAAGCAGGGGGATCAGACCTTCAAGGTCATCTTCAGGTATACAGGGAGTTCAAGGCCAGTGTGGGCTACATGAGACATTGTTGAAAGAACAAAAATAAGGGCTAGAGACACGGCTCAGTAGCTCAGAGCATTTGCTATTCTTCCACTGGACTCAAGTTCAAATTCCAGCACCCACATAGGGTGGCTCATGTGATGGTTTGTATATGCTTGGGCCAGGGAGTCATACTATTAGGAGGTGTGGCCTTGTTGGAGTGGGTGTGTCACTGTGGGCTTTAATACCCTAGCTGCCAGGAAGAGAGTATTCTGCTAGCAGCCTTCAGATGAAGATGTAGAACTCTCAGCTCCTCCTGCACCATGCCTGCCTGGATGCTGCCATGTTCCTGCCTTGATGATAACAGACTGATCTCTGAACCTGTAAGTCAGCCCCAATTAAATGTTGTCCTTATAAGAGTTGCCTTGGTCATGGTGTCTGTTCACAGGAGGAAAACCCTACCTAAGACAGCTCACAACCATCTGTAAGTCCAGGTCCAAGAGATTCTGACCCCTATGGCTTCTATAGGCACCTACCCTTACATGTGTGTGTGTGCGCACACATACACACAAAAAAATTAAAAACAATAAAAATGAAATCTAACAAACAACGGGACAAAGCTCAAGAACTTTGACTGTTACATCATTGGTTCCCAATGACCAGCACCTTCAAACACTCATGGCTTTAGATAATACTTTTTTGTTTTTTTGAAGATTTATTTATTTTATGTATATGAGTACACTGTAGCTCTCTTCAGACACACCAGAAGAAGGCATCGGATTCCATTACAGATGGTTGTGAGCCACCATGTGGGTTGCTGGGAATTGAACTCAGGACCTCTGGAAGAGCAGCCAGTGCTCTTAACCTCTGAGACATCTCTCCAGTCCCATGTAGTACTTTCTTATATAGGGGTTCTGGACTTGCAGAGGGTTAGCCAGTGAGACATTAACAAGCACTTTGATAGCGATTTGTACACTGAGATCGTGGGCTCTTAGGAACCAGAGATAGTGTTTTCAGTGATGAGAAACCCTTCAAAAGGCGAGCCTGGAGGTTCAGGGACCATCACAGACATTCAGGTCCCATTTGGCCCTCAGCTGGATACAGTAGCTTTAGTGTCCTCAATTATATCACCCGGCTCATGAGAACTGTCCAGTCAACCTAAGTCAAGACAAACTCAGGAGGAAAATGAGCTGCTGTGAGACAATTTGGTGTGCTAAGTGTGATGGCTCCTGCCTGTATTCCTTGTAGTTTGGAAGCTGAAGCAGGACGGTTGTCGGAGAGTCTAGGTCAGCCTCACCCTACAGAGTGAGATTCTGAAGAACACACAAAGCCAAAATAAGACAAAACCAAGCAAAAAACTATGTTAAAAATATAAAAAGAGGGACTGGAGAAATGGCTCAGGGGTTAAGAGCACTGATTGCTCTTCCAGAGGTCCTGAGTTCAATTCCCAGCAACCACATGATGGTTCACAACCATATGTAATGGAATCTGATGCCCTTTTCTCGTGTGTCTGAAGACAGTGTATTCGTGTATAATAAATAAATAAATAACTCTTTAAAAAATATATATATAAAAAGAGGGCTGGAGAGATGGATCAGCGGTTAAGAGCAGTGACTGCTCTTCCAGAGGTCCTGAGTTCAATTCCCAGCAACCTCATGGTGACTCACAACCATCTATAATGGAATCCAATGTCCTCTTCTGGTGTGTCTGAAGACAGCTACAGTGTATTCATACATAAAATAAATAAATATATCATATATATATATATATTAATTAAGAAAAAGATTGGCACATTAGGGCTGTGGTGTAGTTTAAGCATCAGTTGCCCATATGTGGTGAATGGGACTTACTGCCAGGACCACAAATAAATAAGATCCCCAAACAGCAGCAGCAGCAGCAGCAGCAGACTATTTAATGTTGGTATATAATATTAACAATTCACAGAAATAGGAGTTTGTATCAGAAGTGGGGTGCTACCACCATAACCTTGTCTTGTTCCCCTTGGGACTCAGGAGCAGGCAAAGTGAGGAAGGACAGAGAAGCGACTGTTAGCAAAGACAGGGAGGGGGGGAAAACAAGGAGGCTGCCATGGAACTTGGAGATGGAGGAACTCACGTTCCGGGTTGGCTATCACCTGTAGTAACTTGGACGCCAGAAACCATTTCTAACTAAGTTGTGACTTTAGCTAGAGCGATTTCCTGGCAGAATGCTGAAATTGTCTTACTTTAGCTTCCTGTGGTGAGGCATTTCAGGACACATGTGGGGGTGGGGGAGGGTGGAGAGGTGGGGGAAATGGTGGAGGATGGGGTAGAGGTGGAGGTGGGGGTGGGTGGGCAGGGAACCAGGAGCAGTGACTCACATCTGTAATTCTTGTAGCATTTGGGATGCTGAGGTAGGAGGATTGCTGTGAGTTTGAGGCCAACCTGGGCTACTTAGTGAGTTCTAGGATAGCCTGGAACACAGCATGAAACCCTCCTTCAAAGAAACAAAATGTAATAACCACACACACAAAACCTATTCAGTTTCCCAGCAGAATTTAAAATAAAATTCTTTTCTTCCTTTTTTGGCTGACTTCATGATTATTAAAAGCCTATGCTCTTGCAGAGGACCTGGGTTAAATTCCAAGCATACATATCCAGTGTCTCACAGTTTACTGTAACCCAATTCCAAGAGATCTGATGCCCTCTGACCTCTATATAGTATACATAAACTTGTACAGGCACACACATACACATCATAAGTAGATAAATACATCTTTTGGAAGGCATCTTTCTTTCTTTCTTTCTTTCTTTCTTTCTTTCTTTCTTTCTTTCTTTCTTT
>JADRCH010000151.1:5224433-5237966 GCA_019843965.1 Rhynchomys soricoides
TTTCTTTCTTTCTTTCTTTCTTTCTTTCTTTCTTTCTTTCTTTCTTTGAGACAGGGTTTCTCTGTGTAGCCCTGGCTGTCCTGGAACTCACTCTGTAGACCAAGCTGGCCTCGAACACAGAGATCCACCTGCCTCTGCCTCCCAAATGCTGGAATTAAAGGCATATGGCATCTTGCCAGGGTAAAAGGCTCTTAAAAAAATAACCTCAGGCTGGGCAGTGGTGGCGCACACCTTTAATCCCAGCACTTGGGAGGCAGAGGCAGGCGGATTTCTGAGTTCGAGGGCAGCCTGGTCTACAGAGTGAGTTCCAGGACAGCCAGGGCTACACAGAGAAACCCTGTCTCAAAAAACAAACAAACAAATAAATAAACAAACAAATAAATAAATAAAATAATAGTTATAAAACCCAGGGCGCTGGCGGTGGAACGCAGAGTAAAAACTTGGACAAATAAAAGAGGAGACAGAAAACCCTTTGCAAAGATCCAACACCTCGTTAAGATCCAAAATTCATTTGTTTATTTACTTATATGTTTGGTTTCCTGAGTCAGAGTCTCATTATGTCACCTCAGCCTCAGAGACCTCAGTTTCCCAAGTGCTGGGCTTACCTGGCTGGCGTGTGTTTCACTGATGGCACAGGGCGTGTTATGCCTGCCGGAACAGACTACACTATTATTTAGAGAACCATGGAGTCCCCTGGAACTCACTCTGTAGACCAGGCTGGCCTTGAACTCACAGAGATTTGCCTGCCCCTGTCTCCTGAGTGTTGGGATCAAAGGCTAAGCCACCACTGCCCAGCTAATTTAGGTGATTAAGACTAGATTTTTAATACCGATTCAGCCATGAGCATCTGAGGCAGGGAAGCACAGGCAAGTTTGGTACACTGGGGCAGCCATTTTGGTTTAGTTATACATCCCCCACAGTAATGCACTTGATAATCTAGTTCTCTCCCTCACCCAGACTTGACGCACTCACCCCGCTCCCAACAACGCACACAGCAACTTTAGGCCCTTCTACCCCCTTGTTCTCCCATCCTTGAACAGTGATCTGAGTTCCCCTGCCCCTGAGAACAATCAAATTCAGAGAGTCTCCATTCAAAATACATTCCCAACATATGCAGGTATGAAGAAAGGAAGGGCTGACGGGGCTGAACTAGTTTTGGGCGCACACACAGTAGGGCAAGACTGTTCTCTATCTGATAATGGTGACCTTTTAGAGAGAGTCTCCCATTTTCCATTTGATGCCCGTGCATAATCGGGTGTGCTTATGATTAAAGTCTGATGCATTATGGGAAGGGGCACGAACAGTAGGAAACTGAATGTATGATCTAATGTATTAATCAACATAGTGAACTTATAGGAGATAGCCCTTAGGAACCAACCCCTCACAAAAGGAAACCTCAAGCAATAGCTGGAGCCTGAGTGTCCTTAGGGTTTTACTGCCACGAACAGACACCATGGCCAAGGCAACTCTTTTTTTGTTTGTTTGTTTTATTTGAAACAGGGTTTCTCTGTGTAGCCCTGGCTGTCCTGCAACTCACTCTGTAGACCAGGCTGGCCTCGAACTCAGAAATCCGCCTGCCTCTGCCTCCTAAGTGCTGGGATTAAAGGCGTGCACCACCACTGCCCAGCTAAGGCAACTCTTAGAAAGACAACATTTAATTGGGGCTGGCCTACAGGTTCCGAGGTTCAGTCCGTTATCATCAAGGCGGGAGCATGGCAGCATCCAGGCAGGCATGGTGCAGGAGGAGCTGAGAGTTCTACATCTTCATCTGAAGGCTGCTAGCAGAATACTGGCTTCCAGGCAGCTAGGATGAGGTCTTAAAGCCCACAGTCACAATGGCCACACCTACTCCAATAGGGCCACACCTTCTAATAGTGCCACTCTCTGAGCAAAGCATATGCAAACCATCACATCATGTGATCCAGTTATCCCCATTTAATCTGTGGTATTGATTTGCCCCAAATAAATTATCTTACTTCTTTTGCAAATTTGTGTGAGCCTTCATTTTTAATCACTTGGATACAAACCTGGAAACACCTGGCTGAGACCCCAGCCTCCAGTAACACGTTGAAAGTGAAAGCTTAAGAAAAGCTTAGCCAGGCTTAAGAAAAGACAGGCGGTGGTGGTGCATGCCTTTAGTCCCAAGGTTCATGTGTGTGTGTGTGTGTGTGTGTGTGTGTGAGTGAGTAGGCAGCATGCAGAGGTAGGCCTGGTCTACAGAGCGGGCTCCAGTACAGCTGGGGCTGCTACACAGAGAAATCCTTTCTCAAAAAACCCAACCAAACAAAGCAAGTCAAAACAAAAAGGAAAGTAGGCTTGGGGCTCTTCAGAGAAAGCTGGTGAGCCCATGTTCTTAAAGAAAATTTTAATTTTCAATGGAGCACCAGTTGGGGCTGAAAGGGATACAGATAATCGGAAAGACAGAGCTTAGGGCATCAGTCAGTAGAATGCCTGTCCTCCACTCTACAGAAGTACAAAAAGAAAATAGAAAGGGGCTGGGCAGGTGCCTTTGATTCCAGCACTGGGGAGGCAGAGCGAGTGGATCTCTATGTGTTAGACGCCAGCCGGTCTACAGAGAGAGTCCCAAGCTAGCCAAGGACTACAGAGTGAGACCCTATATCAACTAACTAACTAACTAACTAACTAACTAACTAAAGTAGGTAGGTAGGTAGGTAGGTAGATAGATAGATAGATAGATAGAGATAGCATAAAGGGCTCTGCACTCACTTGCAAACACAGACTATTTCTTGTTCAAAAGTAAGGACATTTTTGAAGCTGAGAGCCATAAGTTGTGACTGTTGATCTAGGAGCCAGAAGTTCCACACAAAACAGAATCAGGCCCAACCGAGGAAATAACTGTGTAGACAGACATACGTACTGGGCAGGAAATCAGGACTTTTATGGATCGGTGCTGGGCTTGGTGGCCTACACTGTCCTAGCATTTAGGCAAGAAGAGGGTTCTGAGACTGAGGCCAGCAGGAGCAGCCACAGAGAGAGGTGTTTATGAGCCAGTGAACGCTCTGTGTTCATTCCCCAAATCCATATTTGAATGAGAATGTCTGTTTTGGTTTCCGTGCCTCCTTCTTAGCCTCAGCATGGCAATAGGAGGGAGGGAAGAAGATATAACTTATCTTTAGGACATAGGCAGTGGTGTGTTAGTAAATATTTAACAGGGGACCTTAAAGCCCTGGTTTGCAGTTTTTTCTCTACTATAAATTCTTCTGTGGGGTCCAATTTCAAGGTTCTAATGAGGTATAGGTGAACCCAGGTATGTTCACCATGAGCTGTCATAAGTCCCATGGGCCTGTTTTAGGATACCACTGGAGATCCATGGACCTAGAGAAAAAGGACCAGAGAAGCTTCTGATTTAGGTGAGGAGACCCAGGGCCTCAAACCTAATGCTAATGGTATAATTGATGGGAAAGTGACACAGAGTAATCCAGAGGGAGTGACTGTGATTTGAATGTTGCTATGTTGGCTGCCCTCAGGGAACACAACTCCTGGTTTGCATGGTCTTATTCAGTTCCATCCCATCCTCATTCTGGACTTAGCCACAGTGACATGCTTTGTCAATGCCACAAAGGTAAATAAAGTGTATGTAGAAACTGGACAATCATTTACACTGAAATTGATCTGTTGGAGTCCAGCCACCATGTTTTAAAGAAGGTTGGGCTGGAATGATCAGAGGTTTCATGGGAAAGACTGCTATGGATTTTTTTTTTTTAATCTTTAATTTTATTTTTGCTTGTGTCCCCTCAAAATTCGCTTGTTGAAGCTGGGCATGTGTCTGTAACCCCAGCATTTGGGATGCTAAGGCAGGAAGATTGTAAGTGTTTGGCCAAGCTGAGCTACACCAAGAGTTTCAAGCTAGCTTGGGCTATGTAAGGAGACCCAGTCTCAAAAAAGAAAAAACAAACCATGATGAAATCGGAATCCCAAAGTGACAGTGGCAGGAGGTGTAGCCTGTGGAAGGCTACTAGGTCATGAGGGCGGAGTCCTGGAGAGGGGATTCCAGTCCTGTTAAAAGATACTTCAGAGGGTTCCCTGTGTCTCTCTGCCAGGTGAAGATTCAGAGAGAGGAAAGTCTTCCTGGACAGGAGCTGAGTCCTCTCTATTTCCTGTTCCTTCCTGGTTCTTGGCGTTCTAAAGACGTTATACTTTATTAACCTATTTAAATCTAAGCTACCCTCTCATTGTTCTCATTTATGAATGAGAAAACTGACTATTAGCTACCCAGGTCACTCAGCTAATAAGTGGCTTCTGAAAGAATGGGAACCCAGGTTAGATGGCTGCATAATTTGTGCTGGCTCTTGAGGGGGAAGAGACTAGGTGCCAAACAGGAGAAAGCAGCTAGGAGCATGGTAGAAGCATGGTTAGGAGTGCTGTCTTCCAGACTTGAGGGCGAGTGAGCTTGCAGTAGCTTCTAAAATTTCTAAGATTTTCTCATCTTCTCTCCACCATGGAAGTAATCTAATTCCCTCTTTACCCTTTATCCGTTGTTTGTTTTCTAGACAGAATTTCTCTGTGTAGCCCTGGCTGTCCTGGAACGTGCCAAGACAAGACTGGCCTTGAACTCAGAGACCGGCCTGCCTCTGCCTCCAGAGTACCGGCATTAAAGGTGTGCGGCACCATCTCCCAGCTGCAGGGCTGAATTTCGTTACCCTTTATCTTCCACATCTCTTTTTGAGTTTTTATTTGGCATTGTCTGACCTGAGGACCTGAGGTGCGGAGAGATATTATAATCTTGCTGTCTTACTTTTTCTTTTCTATTTTTTCTTTTTCATGTTTTTATTTGATCATATACGGGTGTTTCGCCTACATGCATGTCTATGCACCATGTGTGTACAGTGCCTACAGAAGCCAGAAGAGAGTGTCTGATCTCCTCAAACTCTAATTCCAGGATGATCATGAGCTGCCACGTGGGAATCGAACTGTCTTCTGGAAGAACAGCCAGTGCTCTTAACCACTGAGTCATCCCTCCAGGTCACAAATGGGGTATTCTTGGGGAAGAGGAGGTGATTGGCTAGACCCTGGAGCTAGAGGAATCACAAACCGTCTAGTAATCAACTCTTGGCCTGGGGACTTGACATGCTCACAAGGGGAGGCTTATAGGGAGAGAGGGAGAGGGGGAGGGAGGGGAATGAGAGAGAGAGAGAGAGAAAGAGAAAGAGAGAGAGAGAGAGAAGAGCAGTTTCTAAAGAAGTGAAACTAACAGTTCCCAGCTCTCAGCTCCCACCAAGTGAACCTGACCTAACTTAGAGAACCTGGGCTTGGGAGCCCCCGGTGCGCATGGGAGCCCCCGGTGCGCAGGCTGGCACAGACTGTGCGCTTAGGATGGGTTGGGCGAGGAGGAAGTCAGAAGTGAACTTGGGAGGAGACTTTCTCTTTCCCAGGGTCAGGTTTGGGGGCAGAGCTGCGGACCGTGGACCTACCTGTGTCAGCAAAGCTGATGATCTCATATTCTTGTCTCTGGTCATGCTCCAACTGGGTTTCCCGTCGAGGCCCACGGAGGCGCTGCAGCGCGGTCTGGAGAGCCCCTCTGGACACAGGCCGACTGAGTATGGGGCGCTGGCTGAGGTGCAGCCTGTCCAGGATACTTTTCTTGGCCAAATCGAGAAGCAGCTCTCGCTGGCTCTCCAGGTCAAAGATGGCACCCCAACATGCTGGACATGGACCGTCAGTTTTGAGGTTCACAACTGTGGCTGGAGTCAGGAATAGAAGAGCCAGGAGCAAGGAGAAGGCCATTGCTGGAGGACACAAAGCCTATGCTCAGGGTCTCAACAGGATTGGCTTCTACCCTGTCCTGGGCACCAGGGACCCTGGGAGGAGTGTGCCTCCGGCTGGCATGACTCCTTTTTGTCAGAGATACAGCTGCCAAACATCTGGCTTGAAAAATGAAGCCAATACAGGTGGAACTTGGCAGTATGCTCGTGTAGCCAGTGAAAGTACGGGGGTGGGGGGAATGCGTGGATTGTTTGAAGAAAGAAATGCCTGCCTCTTTCTTCTGTTGGGAGATTCTTAGCCAAATGAGTTGCCGGGCCAGGGGACAAAGGTTAGAGTGTTGCTGGGAAGCCTGGGGAAAGGGGTTGTGAGCAGAGGTAATGTCACTTCAGGGGCTAAGGCAGAACAATCACCAGAAGTCAGGACTTAACAGTCTCAAAAAAAAAAGTGACTTTTTTCCTGTGCGTGGTGTGTGGTTGAGCCAGATTCTCACTTAGCTCCGGCTTACTTTGAACTTGTTATATCATGAAGGTTGGTTTTGAACTCCTTCGTCTACTTCTCAAATCTGGTCGCACAGGCATGGGCTACTATGTCTAGTTAAAAGGGTGACTTTTTGTTGTGTCTGTTATTTGTTTGTTTTTGAGATAGGATCTCATGGTGTAGCCTTGACTGGCCGGGAAATGACTTTGTAGACCCTCCTAGCCTTGAACTCACAGAGATCTGCCTGTCTCTGTCTTGCAAGTACTGAGAGTAAAGGTGTGTACCACCTGCTTAAACGGTGACTCAAAAAATAAAATAAAATAAAACAGAGTTGCCTCCTCCCCCTTCTACTCTCCATCCTCCCCTCCTCCTCCCTCTTCCTCCTCTGCTTCTTTTTGTTTTTTGAGACAGAGTTTCCCTATGTACCCCTGGAATTAGCTCTATAGACCAGGCTACCTCTGCCTCCCAACTGCAGAGGCCACTATGCCCTGACTTTTCTCCGCTTCTTAAAGCCCACCCACCTCCATCTTCCCTCCTTGGGGCTCTCAGCCCAACCTTCATTGTTAGTTCAGGTTGGATTTTGCCCACTAAGTCACAGTTACCATCTGAAAGTTAAGGAAAGGGGAGAGAAAAGAAATGTCCAAACCAGATGTTCTTAGGGTGCTGCAAACGATTCTTTACAAGCATGTCAGTTTTATTGGCTGCAGTTTACCAAGTGACCCTAGTTTCCCCTGATAGCACACAGGCTGTTGGTAATCAACAGTCCCCTTTGAGGAGCCTTTTTGAATACAGAGGCCAAGAGCTGACACGCATACAAAGAATCACTGTGGGTGGTTACATATTAATAACCCAGCTGAAGAGCCGCTGGAGACTAGGAGAGCCTCAGGGCTGAGCTAGAAGGCACAGGATTGAGGGAGAGCCGGGGTAGGACTATCTCAGAAAAAAATGGATGGATAGATGGAAACATGGGCAGCCGTGCAAGCGGGGACTGTGCTGAGCTGACGTTGTGGGGGACATTCGGGAGTTCTCTGTCTTGATGGTGACAAGTTATCAAGACCATCCGTCACAGTGTTAGGGTCTGTGTCAGTGTCAGTGAGGGTGTGTGGAGCTCCAGCCCTTCATTCTTAGTGCACTATGCTCATCAAGTTCGCGGGCCTGATCTTTCTAACTAAAACTTTTAAAAACAATTTATTTGTCTAGCGTGCACGCATGTGTGTCCTGCGCACGTGGTGCCACAGGAATTCTGTGGAGATCTGTGAGCAACTTGCAAAAGTTGTTTCTCTTTGTCTACATGTGCATACCAAGGATCCAGCACTCCCCATTAGGCTTTACCTGCCAAGCCATCTTACCTGCCCTCTAATGTTTTTATTTTGTTTTGCTTGCTTGTTTGTTCTGAGATAGGGTCTCACTATGTAATGCTGGCTATCTTAGAACTCACTATGTAGACCAGGATGGCTTTGAACTCACAGAAAACTGCTTGCCTCTGCCTACTGAGTTCTAGAATTAAAGTTGTGAGCCACCATACCTGGCTTGTTTTTTAGACTTTTTTCTTTTTCTTTCTTTCTTTCTTTCTTTCTTTTTTTCTTTCGTTTTTTTTTCTGGTTTTGTTTTGTTTGTTTGGTTGGTTGGTTGGTTGGTTTGGTTTGGTTTGGTTTTTCGAGTCAGGGTTTCTATGTAGCTCTGGCTGTCCTGGAACTCACTCTGTAGACCAGGCTGACCTCGAAATCTGCCTGCCTCTGCCTCCCAAGTGCTGGGATTAAAGGCGTGCGCCACCACTGCCTGGCTTTTCTTTCTTTCTTTTTTTTTTAAGATTTATTTTTATTTATATGAGTACACTGTAGCTGTCTTCAGACACACCAGAAGAGGGCATCGGATCCCATTACAGATGGTTGTGAGCCATGTGGTTGCTGGGAATTGAACTCAGGACCTCTGGAAGAGCAGTCAGTGCTCTTAACCACTGAGCCATCTCTCTAGCCCCCTTCTAATAATGGCTTTAATATGTCCATGTGTTTCTGTATTTCCAATCTATTTCCGTGAGAACACATGGGGTGCCTTTTTTACTTGAATGAATAATTTATATTATTCCTATAATCTGTGCTTCCTGGCTCTCATTGGACAGGTAATGTTATCTACGTGTACAAATGCAAGGCTACCCTGCCTTCTCATTTGTACTAGAAATGGAGCCAACTGCTCCATTGTAAGAGTGTCACCTAGGACAAGATGACCCAAATGCTGTTGTTTCACAGAACTCCAGTCAGGACTGCAAATCAGAGCAGGGCAGAGCTTGGTTGCTAAGCCAGCTTTTGGTTGCTAAGCCAGCTTTCTATGTCCTCAGTAGCTAGACTGGTGGGGAAGGGATCCGAGGTCTAGATTTCTTCACCATTCACAATCAGTGCTACCTCGGAACTTTTGAGATTCCTCAGAATTTGTACCTCCGTCCTCCAAAGTAGTGAGTCTCCAAGAAAGCAATTCTGCTTCCACGTGGCAAGAACAGAGGTTGGAGGTAAGAGAGTAGGCTTTTTAAGCCAGCTGGCTTTGGCTAAAATTTGACTCTCTTCCCATGGAAAAAGAAAAGGGGGAAAAAAATCTGGAAGGGCTCGGGCCGGGACTGAGGGCTTTGCAGTGCTAGAAACATGGACTTGCACAGATGTACCCCAACTTGTCACGACTCTGAGCTGGGCATGAGTGAGAACCCCAAAAATGCTGTAATCAATGCCCTTTGGGGGAAAAAACAAGACAGAACTAAACTATCCGGTGGCTGAGATCGATAGGAATTAAAGTAAGGTCATTTATGATTCTTTAAAGAATTATTAAAATTTTATTCTAAAAAGCTTACAAATCACCACACATCAAAATTAACCAAACCTAAAGTCTATACACTTCAAGAAACATTTTATTTTTATTTGGTGTGTATTTGTGGATGTTTTGCTTGCATGTATGTTTGTGTAAGGGAGTCAGATCTTGGAGTTATAGATAGTTGTGAGCTGCCATGTGGCTGCTGGGATTTGAACCCTGGTTTTCTGGAAGAGCAGTCCGTGCTCTTATCTCTCCATCTCTCCAGCCCCAGAAACCCAGACAGGGCCTCATTATGTAGCTCTGACTGTCCTGGGGCTCACTGTGTAGACCAGGATGGTCACGAGCTGACAGAGCTCCACCTGCCTGTTCCCCAGGTGCTGGGATTAAAGGTGTGTGCTGCTATACCTGGCTAACTTCTTTTTTAAAAAAAGGTTTTGAAATTTTAGTTGCACCATTTCTCCCCTTTTCTTTCCCCCTCCAATCCTCCCATGGATCTCACTCTTCAGGTTCTCTCAAATTCATGGCCTTTTTAAATAAATATATTTATTTGTTAAATATATAATTTTAAATTTATATAACATATTATTAATTATATATATTACAGTCTATATTAATGTATAATATATGGCATATATTAATATATAATATATTATATGGTATATAATATCTAACAAATACAAATGATATTAAATACAATATATAGTATATCGTATATAAAATATATTAATATATAATGTGTATAGATTATATAATCTATCTATGTCTGGGTTGAGATCCTGAGAGCTTTCCCTCCTCCATGTTAACATGGCAATTGGGGTCATCATTGTTTAGTGCTTTTTAGGCAGTTGTGTCGATGAGACTTATGGATTCAATGAACTTCTACAGAGAATTCCAAAGCAGTGAGGCTTCATACTGGATTTTACATTTTCATTCTCAAATATTTTTATGAGCCTCAGTGTGTAGTCTGGCCTGCCTGAAACTCTCTATGTAGACCAAGCTAGCCTGGAAATCTCTATATAGACCAGGCTGGCCTGGAACTCACAGAGATCCATATTTGGCAACATTTTTTTTTTTTTAGTTAAAATTTTTTTTTTAAGACAGGGTAGTGGCTATTCGGTTGTCAACTTGACTATATCTGAATGAACTACAATCCAGAATTGGAAGGCTCACTTGTGATCCTAACCCGGAGGCTGGGAGATACAAGTTTCTGACCTGGATCTTGGCATGGAGATCTTGAGGCATAGTGGCTATGAATCCCCAAAGACTAAGGCAGGGAGATCTCTGAGTTCAAGGTCATCTGGGACAAAGCAAGTCCCGGATCCAGGTGTGGTGGCACACACCTTTAATCTGGGCCACACCTTCTGCTGGAGACCTACATAAGGGAAGAAGATTCGCTCTCTCCTTCGCCTGCTTGCCTTGTGGGACTGAGCAACTGCTAGATCCTTGGACTTCCATTCACAGCTGCTGCTGACCATTGTTGGGGAGTTGGACTACAGATTGTAAGTCATCAACAAATTCCTTTACTATATAGAGACTACACATAAATTCTGTGACTCTAGAGAACCCTGACTAATACAGACAAAGTCTCATATATCCCAGGCTAGCCTGGAGCTAGCCGAGGATAACCTTGAATTCTTGGCCCTCCTGCTTTGACTTTCCAAGTGCTGGAATCGCAAGTGTCTCAGTTACATCTCCAGTGCTGTGATAAAACATGACCAAGGCAACTTGTAAAAGAAAAGTGTTTAATTTGGGGCTCATCATGGTGGGAAGCAGTAGGTGAGAGCTTAGATCTTGATCCACAAGCACATGAGGGAGAAAGAGAGGAGGAGAGATCAATTCAGAGTGTATGTATATAGGCTTTTAAAACCTCAAAGCCCACCCAGTGACACAGCTCCTTCAGTAAGGCCACACCTCCTAATCCTTCCCAAACAGTTCCACCCACTGGGGACCAAGCATTCAAATACATGAGCCTATGAGGACCATTCTTATTGGAATCATGATAGACAAGAGCAACCATAGCGAGTTTATAACTTTATTTGTTATGAAATACCAGTTTAAGATGGACTGTGGGTCCAGGCCTTCAATCCCAGCACTCAGGAGGCAGAGTCAGGAAGAGTTACAAGCTGACCTGGTGTATGTACACAGTGAGTCCAAGGGTTAGCCAGAGCTAGTAGTGAAGTGCTCTCTCGCTCTTTCTCTCCCCCCCACCCCACCAAAAAAAAAAAAGTTTAAAAAGATTTTGAATATGACTCTGATAAAAGTACTTGGCTAACATGCAGGTCTAATTCCTATTTACTCCCCACCCCCTGCATTGCTACACACCTTTTAATTTTACTTGTCTTTTTTTTTTTTTTTTTTTTTTTTGGTTTTTTGAGACAGGGTTTCTTTTCTCTGTATAGCCCTGGCTGTCCTGGAACTCACTCTGTAGACCAGGCTGTCCTAGAACTCAGAAATCCACCTGTCTCTGCCTCCCGAGTGCTGGGATTAAAGGCGTGCACCATCACTGCCCGGCTTACTTCTGGCTATTTTAAATACACAGGGTACTGCTATGTTGCCAAGGCCACCATTGAACTTCAGGGCTTTACCAGTACTGTGTGCACAGTCTCCAGAATAGTGTAGCCTATGTGTGCCTGATACCATGCCTGGCTTCTTCCTGTTACACTTCCCACTAATTCCTTTTTGAGACAGGGCCTCTCTGTGTAGCCCTGGCTGTACCAGAACTTGCCGCGTCAACCAGGCTGGCTTCGGACTGGCATCGGATCTCCTGCCTCCTTCCGTTCAGTACTGGGATTACAGGTGTGTGCCATCACTCGCAGTGAGTGCCACGGTTAAGAACAGGCTCTGAAGACAAACTCAGTTTGGTATCTGGGACTTTGAATTCCTAAGCCTCAGGTTCTCACATCTATTAAACAGCGGTAAGGACGTATTGTCCTGAGGACCACAGAGATGTTAGCCCATGCCACATTTCCATCACCGCCTCCTGCCATCAACTTGAACGGCTGGTACTTGATGGGCTTTGAAAAAAGATAAATTGCCTACCTCTTCACTGCATGTAGGGCAGTGCAGAGCCTTACCTAGCATGTACACATCTCCATACTAAGAATTCTCGCCACACCCCCCCCCCCCCCCCCCCCGCATCCCCTCCCCTCTCTCCCTCCCCCTCCCCCTCCTCTCTATATGTATGTATTCTGACTCTGTGTATGTGCATCGCCCTGCGATGGTTGTGAGCTGCCATGTGGGTGCTGGGAACCAATCCATTTCTCATGAGCAACCATGCTGTTAATTGCTGAGCAGGGTCTCCAGCCCCCTACCCTGCTTCCTTAAGGTTCGTAAACCAACACGAAGTATCTACCACACAATCACTAAATAGATTGATTCTATCTAGAATAGAAAAAATGGGGGGGGGGTTAGTATTTTTTAAAAAATAGTCCTGGCTGTCCCAGAACTTGCTTTGCAGAGTGCGTTAGGGGAGGTTAGAAATTTAAGATGACTATTCCAAATAAAAGAACTGCATCTTTGAACTTTTATTCCAGCACTGTGGAGGCAGAGGCTGGAGGATCTCGTGAGTTCGAGTCCAGCCTGGTCTACAAACAGTGCGTTCCAAGACAGTGAGGTCTACATAGAGGCACCTCAAGACCAAAACAAAAACCATAAGCTTTATTTTGGGTGCAGGAGTTGCAGTCCTAGCTAGCAGTGGTGGAGTGCGTCCGAGATACCAGCAAGAAGTCTGAGGGAAAAGGATTGGGGAGTCAGGGCCCACCTGGGCTACATAGCAAGCCCTCCTCTCCCCCTGCCCCTCCCAAGTTACCGCCCTAATTAAAGTCCTTGAAATGCAGTGCACACGAAGGCCGCCTCGGCCACAAGCTGAAGTCTAGAGTGGCTCTGAGAGCGACTTCGGGACCCGCAGGGCTTCCGGACCCCTGAGGGCAAGCGGTGATAAAGGCAGCGGGTCACGCGCGGGAGCGCGCGGCGAGGAAAGGCGAGCGGAGGCGCGCTGAGAGGAGGCGAGGGCGCGCAGCGAGGGGAGGCGAGGGGCGCGCGCGCGCCGAGGGGAAGGCGCGCTCTGGTGCGGGGGGGCGCGCCGACCAGGGAGAGCCCGCGGGCCCGAGGAGGCGCACACAGGAAGCAGGGACGCGAGCGGCGCAGGACGCGCTGACGACCACACCGTACGTGGTGACGTAGCGCGCAGGCCGCAGCGGGGGGCGGACTCCGGGCCTTTCTTCCCCTTCTGCTTCTCCCCCTCCCCCCTTTTCTCCCTCTCCGGGTTTGGGCCCCTTCTCTTCCCCTCTCCCCCCTCCTTCCCGAGCCCCCTTCCCCTCCCCCGCCCCGCTCCCCTGCCTCCCCGCCCCGGGCCCGGGGAGACCCCCTCCGAGGAGAGCCCGCCCCCAGAAGCGCGCCGCCGCCGCCGCCGGCCGTCGGGGCCGAGCCGCAGCCGAGCGGCCGTGGGCCCGGGCGGCGGGCGGACACCGGGCGCCCTCCCCGCGCTGGCCCCCGTGAGGTGAGGCCACCTCGGGCCGGGGGGCGGGCGGCGCGCGG
>JADRCH010000151.1:5253276-5273338 GCA_019843965.1 Rhynchomys soricoides
TGGGCTACCTCAGTGTGGCTCTGCAGACATGGTTCAGCAGTTAAGAACATGTGTTCCTCTCTCCAGGAACCAGACACACATGGTGTACGTACATACACGCAGGCCAAACACACTATACATAAATAAATCTAAAGCCGAAATACAGCAGTAAAGAGCTTGCATAGTGTGCACAAGGCTTCAGACTCAATCCCTAATACCACCAAGACACAATAAGTGCAAATAACATCTTAGCATTGTTAGGAAACTGGTTTGATATCTTAGATCTCCTAACTGTTGTCCTAGATAGATGTGCTGTATACTCAGAGATGCTGAGGTGAGAGGGAAAGGCATAGTTTTATTTTATTCATCTTTTTTCTTTTTCTTTTTTCTTTCTTACTTTTTTTTTTTTTTTTTTGAGACAGTGTTTCACTATTTAGCTTAGGCTGTCCTGGAACTCTCATTCTGTAGCCTAGGCTGGCCTCAAACTCACAGAGATCTGCCTGCCTCTGCGTCCTGAGTGCTGGGATTAAAGGCGTGCGCCACCACTGCCCTGCATAAAAGCATAATTTTAAAGTTGACTGCACATACTTTCTGAAACTGATGGTTTCCTCACAGTGAGAAGAAAATGTCAGTCAGGGTGAGAGCACAAAGCACTTCCTCAGCAACACACAGCCTCCCTGCCAGTGAGAAGCCATGGAGCAGTTTTAAAGAGAAACAGTGTATGCTGGGGTGTTGCCTGCAGAGATTATAGCACAGCTATATTTTGCATGGACATTCTTGGCTTTCTGGTGGTGAGGAGGCCAGTGGATGTGCCGAGGTTGAGCACTGACTTGGTCATGTAGGCACAAAAGGCTCAGCTGCATGGAGCAGGGCAGTGGCTGACATGGCCTTCCTGATGCAGTGCTGACTGCAGTCATCTGTGTGTTGGCTGCAGGCTGCAACACAGCCACTGCCCACTGAGGCAGCCACAGCTTTCCTCTCAGGGAATGCTGACAAGCCAAACACCAGGAATGTTCTAGACTCTTGGACATGAAGGCGCAGGCCCATAATCCAAGCCCTTGGCAGGTAGTGCTAGGAGGAGCATGGGTTTAGGCTAGAAACCTGGTGTATGTCTCAAAACCCACAGTAATACTAACAAAAACAAACAGGGAAAAGAGAAATGCAGTAATCTCTTGTGCGAATATCTTCCAAAGGTCATCATTGCTAACTTCTAGTACCACAGATTAGTATCACCTGTGTTTAAGTTTCACACTAAAAGAACCATTTATCCTGTTTTGTGTATTGTTTGTTCAACCTTGTCTTTGAGATTAATAAATATAGTTTCGTATAGCAACGTGTTTTCTTTATGATTGCTTTATAATAGTTCATTGTGGCCGGGCGGCACACGCCTTTAATCCCAGCACTTGGGAGGCAGAGGCAGGCAGATTTCTGAGTTCGAGGCCAGCCTGGTCTACAGGACAGCCAGGGCTACACAGAGAAACCCTGTCTCGAAAAAAAAAAAAAAAAAAAGTTCATTGCCTACCCATACCGTTTTCTATTTGGTTGTTTCTAGTTTGGATTATAATGAATAATATTAATAGGAATATTGTTATATTTTATAACATTATTATTATGTGCAACAAATTCATTTGCAATGGCTGTGTATGCCTTGGAGTATTGTTAGGTTAGTAAGTATTGCCAGTTTTCCAAAATTACTATATTAATTTATTATCAGTACAGCTATGAGAGTTCTGATTGAACTCTATCTTAAAAATTATATATGTTTTGAGATAGGGTCTTTCTAGGATGACAAGCATGCGCCATCATGTGGAGCTACTCTCCCTCCCAACTTTTGTCCTTTTTAAAGTTATCATTGGAATAAATATTTTGGATCAATGGATGAAGGATTTTTTTCTGTGATTTCCTTGCATGGCCAGGGATTGATATTTTGACTTTGCAAATATTTCCTAAGTTATCATCATAATACTATACATCTCTTGATGCTGAAAAGATTAGTTTTTCTTTCAGGTAATTTTGGTATTTATTTTAAAATTCATAATTACTGAAGTTAACACTTCCTTCTTTTGGGGGGCCCCTTTCTAGGTTTGCCATGGCTGATTGTCATTTGCAGTTGCTAATGTGGGCCTGAAGTAACTTTTTTGGGGGCTGGGGCGTGGGCAAGTCTCCAATTAAAGACGGCAAAGGAAGGCGCCATAGTAGGAGGAGTCTGGGCTGGAGTTGTCCTGAGCAGAAGTGTTTTCTATGAAGTGCACAAGAGCCTCGAGTAAGGCTAAGATGTCATTGATTTGCTCGTCTATCAGGAAGAATCATCAAGAGTCCTAGGTGACTTGGCAGTGTCACCTTGTATGATGAACCCCTTGCTCTGCGTTGGTCTCTCATTACAGTTTCTGTCACAGTCCATATTGTAGAGGAGACAGTGCTGAAGGTTCAGATGGCTTAGAGAAGTTCAGAACAAAGATCTAGGTTATAAGAAATGCAAGCAAAACAAACTGGGAAGAGGTCTGAGAGGTGCTACTGTGGGTCTTGAACTGGGTCTCTTAGCATATTAATATTTAAAATTGCTTTTAACTTTGTTTTTTTTTTTTTTTTTTTGAGGTTAAACTTGTTTCATAAGTGAGATGCCATACCAGCACTGGACTCATGGAGACTGAGCATTTATTCAGGTAATAATACCTAACATTTGTGAGAAGGTGTTTATGTGCCAAGCCACAGACTAGAGTGTCATGTTGTCTTCCTCACTGGCCATCTCATAGCCCCGTGAGGCTGGAAAGTGTGCTGCACCCACTTAAAAGGTAAAGACGTTTCAATTCAAGCAGTAGATCAAATGAGTTCAACTGAGTTTAAAACAGAAATTCTTTGCTACTTCCCAGGGAGAGGTGAAGGTGATTCGGGGTAGATTCAGTTACTTGTTCGCACCAGTAAGTGCTAGGGTTTTCATTGAACTACTGAGACTTCTTCTCATTACCACTAGTGAATGTGGCAGACTTTAATCTCTTAAGAAAATTTTCTTTTTCGATGTGTACAAGTGTTTGCCTGCATGTATGTATATGTGCATCATGGATGTGCCAGGTGCTTTTGAAGGCAGGAAGAAGAAATTGCTTTCCCTGAAACTGGAGTTAAAGATGGCTGCGAGCCATGTAGGTGCTGGGAACTGAACCCGAGTCTTATGGAAGAGCTGTCAGTGCTCTTAAGCACCGAGCCATCTTTGCAGCATCTTAGCTGGTGTTTATAACCACCTTCCTCTTCTACCCATTCTGTGTTTTCTGTACTAAGTGCAGGTTTTGCAAGCTGTCCTGTCTATTAGGCAGCTCAGGAGGTGTGTGAGGCTTCCATGGTTGAGGGTTGCTTCCAGAGACTTGAAGATATCCTTTGGCACAAAAGATTAGAGTTTTAATGAAGTCTTCATTTATCTTTTTTTCTATTTTCATTTTATGTATGTGAGTGTTTTGCCTGTGTGTATGTCTGTGCTCCACATGCATGCAGTGCTTGAGAAAGCCAGAAGAGGGAGGGTGTTGGATCCCCTGGGACTGGAGTTACAGATAGTTGTGAGCCATTATGTGGGTGCTAGGAATCAAGCCTGGGTCCTCAGAAAGAGCAACCAGTGCACTTAACCACTGAGCCATCTCTCCAGACCCCTCCCCGCCTTTTTTGAACCTGTTTCACCATGCAGCTCTTGGCTAGCCTGGATTCATTATGTAGATCAGGCTGACTTCCAAGTCACACAGACCTGCTGCCTCTGCCTCTTGCTTCTGGGATTAAAGCCGTGTGCTTTGTTTCTTTTCTTTTTTTTCATTGATGAGTCTCTTGTATGAATGAAGTCTTAGAATCCATGAAGAATTTGCTTATTTTTTCTTTTAAATTTTTATATATGTATTTGTTTGTATGTGTGTGTGTGAGGGAGAGAGGGAGCGAGAGAGAACGAGAGAACACATGTGTGAAAGTGCAAGAGTGTAGAGGTCAGAGACCAACTTGCAGGCGCAAGTTCACTGTGGCTTCTGTGGATGGAGCTCAGGTCGACACGTTGGTGTGGTACCACAGACTTGGACGTGCTGAGCCATCCCAGCAGTCTGTTGTGTTTCCCTCTAAGAAGGACCTCGGTCTGCGTTCAGTCAAATGTAGTTCACAGAAGGAACAGAGAGAGGGCCTCCCAGCACTGTTCGAGGTTATCCTAGCTTTAGCACTACTTTTTTATGGTTGCTTGCTTGGTTTTCTGAGACAGGGTTTCTCTGTTGTAGCCCTGGCTGTCCTGGAACTCACTCTGTAGACCAGGCTGGCCTTGAACTCAGAAATCCTCCTGTCTCTGCCTCCCGAGTGCTGGGGTTAAAGGCGTGCACCACCACTGCCCGGCAGCACTACTTGTTGAAGACATGATACTGAATGATTTTACTATCTTTGTCAAAAATACTCTGCCAGAGATGTTTGCTTTTTTCTTTGTTTGCTTTTGTTTTTTGATTCTTGTTTCTATTGGTCTTTTAAACAAAAACAGATTTTAATACAGATTTAAAAATTATGTGTATATGTTTGCGTTTCTGTATGGTTATGAGTACATGAGGCCGGAAGAGAATGTTAGATCCCCTGGAGCTGGAGTTAGACATTGGTGAGCTCTCAGATGTGAGTGCTGGGAACAGGGCTAAAGGTGCTCTGCAAGAACTGTAGATGCTTTCAGCCACTGAGCCATCTCTCCAGCCCTGGTCTTTGTTTGTTTTATATATAATATTATATATATTTTAATGTGTATGTATACTTTGTGTGTGCATGTGCTCTATGTGTGAGTGTGTATGTGTGCTGTGTGCTCTGTATGTGTGTGTTCCTCTGGAAGAGCAGGAAACATTCTTAACCACTGGGTCATCTCTCCAGCCTCTTTCTTTTTCTCTTGTCTGTCCTTAAAGACAGTGTCATATTGTTTAAATTGCTGTACTTTGTGGTTGTAAAGTCACACAACATGAGTCTCTCTACTTTGTTAAGGACCCCTTGCAGTTGCACATGAATAATTATAAACATTGTCATTAAAGAGGAAAGATTATGTAGAAGTATTGGTTTAAGTTAATTCGTAGCTTATAGCAATGTGCTGGATGTGATTGTGCATGTGTATAGGCTAGCCTGAGCCACATCAGGAAAGATTGTGCTTGTGTATAGGTTAGCCTGAGTCACATCAGGGGATCCCAACTTAACAAGGTTCACTAATGTATAACAATGTATTTGGGAAGTACCAGCTAATAATAGCATTCAGAACCAGGTCGGTTTCCTCTCCTTCTTAAAATGTTTCCCCCTTTCCAGGTCTCCCCTTTGGAAACCCCCTATCCCATCCCCCTACCCCCTGTCTCTATGAGGGTGCTCCCCCACCCACCCACTCCCGTCTTCCCTCCCTGGCATTCCCCTACTCTGGGGCATCGAATACCCTCAGGTCTAAGGGCCTCTCCTCCCACTGATGGTCCACAAGGCCCTCCTCTGCCGCATATGTGGCCAGCACCATGGGTCCCTCCATGTGTATTCTTTGGTTGGTGGTCCAGTCTCCGGGAGCTCTGGGGGGTCTGGCCAGTTGACACTGTTGTTCCCTCCATGGGGCTGCAAACCCCCCAGCTCCTTCAGTAGTATAAATAAAGTAAATATCAAACAAACAAACCAAAAAAACCAAGAGTACAGTGGTAAGGTTTTGTAATTCCCCAAGACATCTTAAGAATATTAGTCATTAAGCTAATCAAGGCCACAGTAATTCAATAAAATTGACTCAAAATAGAAAAAAACTTAATTTGTTTTTATTTTTTTTAATTTAATTTAATTTATTATTTTTTTTTTTTTGAAAAAGGTTTCTTCTCTGTGTAGCCCTGGGCACCCTGAAAATCACTCTGTAGACTAGGCTGGCCTTGAACTCACAATGATATCCACCTTCTTCACCTTCCCAAGTGTTGGGGTTAAAGGCGTGGACCACCATCGCCTGGGTTTCTTCTCCTTTTTTTTTTTCTTTTAACTTATCTTAGAAATTATATATTTATATATCTTGTCTTTAGTAAACCATGCAAAATTAGAGCCTTACAGAGTTTGTCTTTTTATACAGGGTTGTATTGTGTAACTTATGCTTGACTGCTATATTGTCCCTTCTCCTGCATCTGTTTCCAAGTATTAGGATTAAAGGCATGAGCCACTATCTGGCTCTAGTTGTTGTTGTTGTTGTTGGTGGTGGTGGTGGTGTGTGTGTGTGTGTGTGTGTGTGTACAGGAGGACCTTGGCTCTCCTCTTTATCACTCACCTTTTTCTCTTTGAGCCATGGTTTCTGACTAAATCTGGAACCGTTTCCTGGACTCTCTGTGTCATACACAGGGGCCATGACAGTTTTCTCTGTATTGTTCTAACTTTAGTATATGTGCTGTGAAGTAAGCACCTATTACTGAACTTGTATTTTTTTTTTTTACATTTATGTGTGTGTTTGTGGACAGTGCCTGTACGGCCTGGCACATATATGGAGGAGAGAGGACTTCTTGAAGGAGCTCTCCTTCCACCATGTGGGTCTCAGGGATCAAACTCAGCTTGTCAGGGGTGGTGGCAGTGCCTTTAGCTATTGAGCATCTGCGTGCTGTTTCTGTACATTCTAACTCCAAAAATTCAATGTGGTTCTGGTTCCTTTTTATAACTTTTAACATCTTACTCATTTTTATTTATTTTATTTAATTTTTTTTTTCATTTTATGTGTATGGTATTTTGCCTACACATGCAGGTCTGTGCACCACGTGCATGACTGATGCCTTTGGGGGCCAGACTCTGCCGCTCTTCATCCTACATGATGAACTAAAGCCAGAGGAAAGAGGGGAAAACAGTTGTTAGCTGGGAGGTGATAGGCTAGCACTCTGAGGTGCTTCCTTCAACACATGTGCAGCACTGGTGTCTGTGGGTCTGTCTGAGATTGTGGAGCTTTGTCCTCTTGGTTCAGAAGGTCCTAGGGGCCTCTGAACAGGCCTCTCTTGCCAGCTCTCCTTGACCTTGACAGATGACTCTTCTTCCCATTGGAAGCTGGGAGAGGAGGAATAAGCTGGGAGGTCAGGAGAGGCTGGGGGAGTGGACTGGGTACTGAGGGTTGGGGTGTCACGTGAAGAGGTCATCGGGTCACCTGTGACTGGAGTTACAGGTGACAGCCAGCTGCCTGTGGGTGCTGGGAATTGAGCCCAGATCCTTTGGAAGATGAGCCAGCTCTTAACTGCTGAGCCATCTTATTTACTTTGTTTATTTATTTACTTGTTGATTGATTGATTTATACCCCCCCCCGCCCGTGTGTGTGTGTGTGTGTGTGTGTGTGTGTGTGTGTGTGTGTGAACACTGTCATCCCCTGTATTCTTTGAGATAGGGTTTCACTATGTAACCTGGACTGGCCAGGAACTGTCTGTATAGACCAGGCTACTTTAAAACTAATTCATTCATATTCTCTCTCTCTCCGTCCCCCCTCCCCCCTCCCCACACGTGGAGAGAGCGATGGTAAACCTAACCCCTGGTTTCCATACTTTTTACCCTTTTAGATGTGGTTTCCTTTTAAAAATTATTTGAAATGGCTGATTTAAACACAGTTTAGTTATAGTAAGCCCAACGCCTGGGCTTCCTTGAGTTTGTGGGTTTTTTGTTTTGTTTTATTTTATTTCTGTTTTTTTTTTCCTGTTATATGCCATAATTCATATTGTATTGTTTTATGTATTATGGTGGCTAATCTTCATTATCAGCTTTACTGAATTTAGAATCACCTAAGAAGCAGGTGCATCTTGCTGTGTCTCATAGGTGTTTGTAGAGAGTAGTAACTGAGAGAGACACCGAGGCTGAATGCGATGGCACTAACTCACCTGGAAGCTGGGGCCCGGGAAGAGAAGGGAAAGAAGACCCCAGCCCGAGCGCTCGTAACCTCCTTACATCTGCGCTCCTGTGCGCTCCTGGCCACTGTGCCTTCCTTTCTGACTTAGGCTGAACTCCTCGAGACTGTGAGCCGGAATAAACCCTTGCTGGAGCTGGAGCTGCAGCTCAGTTGGTAGATTACCTAGCATGTGTGAGGCCACCTGGGTGTAGTGTCAGCACGATATGAACAGGCGTGACGGTGTGCTGGTGCTAGCCCTTAGGAAGTAGAGCCTAGAGGGAGAGAAGTTTAAGGTCATTCTTGATGACTTGGAGAATTTGAGGCCAGTCTGAGCTACCTGAAGTTCTGTCTCAGAAACAAACCAAACAGAAACCCAGTTATATCATCTCTGCCAGATACTTCGATTATAGTGATGTGAGGTCCCCAATACAGGTACAGTAATATACATAATATAAAAGTAATATACATAATATAAAAGTAATATATATATAATATAAAAGAAAGCCTTATTCTCTCCCAGCTATCTCCTGTTCTGATTAGCATTTGTGTATACCAATTGTGTAATATGATTTAACTAATTTCCTTTAAATAGTTGATTGCCTTTTAAACATTAAAGTAGTGAGCCAAAGAAAGGCATTGTATATGCTAACATAAGTATCATTTCTGATATTCTTGATTCCTTTGTATAGATCTGATTTTAAATTTATTCAGCCTGTACAGGTCTTGGGCTAATGAATTTTCTGTGCTTTTGTGTATCTGGCAGGTAGTATTATATATGTAAGCTATGTATGTATTTTTGAGACAGGATCTCTCTGTAGCATTGGCTATAGTGCTAGGAATGGAACCTAGGGCTCTGTGTGTGCCCTAGGTTCTTCCCCCAACACCTCATTATCCTGTATTTTTTTCTGAGAAATAAGTATGTATTTATAGGAAGTTGGAAAAAAAAGAACAGTATCCCGTGAACCTTCACGTACTTTCCCCCAGTGTACCATTGCATAGCTATGGTTCAGTATTAAAACCAAGGTAAAATCTCCAGAGTTCTTTTAGATTTTTCTCTCTGGAACCATGTGCACTGTGTGCGTGTGCGTGCATGCGTGTGTGCATGTGTGTTGCATGCACAGAATGTGCAGGTGTGTATGTGCTCATGAGCCTCCATATAGATGCTAGAGGAGAATGTTGGGTGTCTTTTTCTGTTGTTCTCTATTTATTTATTTATTTATTTATTTATTTATTTATTTATTTAGAGACATCTCTCATTGAACCTGAAACCCCATATTTTGGCTGAGCTGGCCATCGGTACTCCCAGAATCCATTTGTCTCTGTGCCACAGTGCTGGATTGGAGGCATGCGTGCCTATAGCTAACGTACATGGATGGTGGGTATTCCAAGTCAGGTCTTCTTGCTTGCACAGCAAATATGTTTAACTACTGAACCAGCTTCTCCGCTCACAAACTTAGAATTCTATAAACATTAATTCATGTAACAATGACAGTTAGCATGTGTTGAAGCTTTGGGCTTGATTCTTAGTACCACAAAAAGAAGACAAAGCTTATTAATAATAATGGTTTTATTACCATTACATAGTAACATGAAGGCAAATTACAGGGGCAAGTGACCTCCAAGACAGCAGCAGCAGAGACGCTGGTGAAACGAGACATTATCTCTTTTGCAAATTTCCTTAATGACAAATAGTGTGCAAATTTTCTAAATAACAAAAGCAGCAGTCAGCACTGAAGCATTGTCCCATTCATCCCCACAGGATGGATACTATTACTGTGTTTTACAAGAAAAAGAAACTGAGGCACTGCATGGTTAAGTGACTTGCTTCAAAATGAAACGTTGACTGTCACTTTTGTTATTTAATCTTTACTGAGCAACAGAAGATCTGGGTCACCAATTTTAGTCTATTAACCCTATCTTTAAGGAAACTTGCTAAAGCAATAAGATTTAGTGTAGCTATTTGAAACTTTTCTGAGAATTTTTAAGTTATATATTGTGTGGGAAGAGGAACACATGTGCCTGCCCGTGGAGACTGGGCAACTTGCAGGAGTCGCTGGTTCTCTTCCAGGCACCTGGGCCAGAGATTGACCCTGACTACAGGCTGGTGGGAGGTGCCTTCACCAGCTGAGCCCTTAAACAACTTCTTTTAAAACGACCTTTGAATCTAAGGAGAAGCGCTTCATGGTGTCTTCTGTTACAAAGACATGCCACTATTCTGAGCGTCCAGTCAGTTCCCAGTGAACAAACCAGACTAAGAGAGCTCTACCCTGGAGCTGTGACTGAGGACCATTTTCTTCTCCTGCCGAGTTCTAGACCTGTTCTTACCAGGGAAATAGACCTCAAGTTTATTTTTGTTGGTGTTCAAGTTGCCTTCTGTCTTAAGTCTCACTCCTGAGCAAAATGTTTGATTTGGGGAGTGCTAGTAGGCTTCAGTAATTGTACACCTTGAAGCATTTTAGACATTTATGGCTTTCTATTTTTGGTACATTGGGACTTATTAGATTTCGTGTCTCTTTTTGTTTGTTTGTTTGAGATGGGATCTCATTATGTAGGCCTAGCTGGCCTGCAACTTGCTATGTAGACAAGACTGGCCTCTAGTTCAGAGGCCAGAGATCTGCCTGCCTCTGCCTCCTAGGCACTGGGATTAAAGGCGTGCCCACCCTGCCTGGGTTTTTATTTGTTTGCCTTAAAGTTTGGGATAAAAAAGTATGGACCTGTGTTTTGCCCGTTGTACTAGGCCTTAAACCAGACCTTGAGGGCCATGAGCAGACCCTTAGCAGGGGAGGTACTTGCCTCACAGCCTGAGTTCAAGCCGTAGAATCCATGTAAAGGTGCAAAGAAAGTACCACACATGGCCAGCCCTCTAATGTCCTCAGTGTGTGCTGTGGCATTCACCAACAAAACAACAAAAGCACCAAACCAGAGCTTCAGGACAGCCTGGTTAGTTATCTTGGAGGATGTTGTTGCTGCTGGGATTACACACAAGATTCCTGACTAGTACTAGAGTGTTACCCTCCCTGCAGACAAAGAGCATTAGAGAGCGGAAACGTCTATATTGAAGACACACTGCTTTTCTTCTTTCCTTTTATTTATTTATTTATTGCTTTCTAACGAAACTGAGCTGAAGTTTGAGAAAGCAGTTAGGGATTAAGGGAAGTAGTCTTATGAGCAACTCTTCTCTGTTCACGCCAAACTTCCATTCTACAAACATATTGTGTATATTGCATATATATGTTTACAGGTTGGAACATCAGATAGTCATTCCATATTGCTTCTCTATTCATGCCAAACCTAATTACATATTATACTGTGTATGCTACATGTATGTGCTTGCATGTTGATGCTAAAATATCAGCTAATCACTGCATCTTTGCATTTTTGTAGCTGATGATTTAGTAATACTTATTTTGGCAAGACCTAATTAATAGCAATGGACATAGTTGTTTTGTTTGTTTGTTTTGAGGCAGAACCCCATGAAGCCTGGTCTGGCGTCAAGCTCACTCTCGCCCAGCATTTTGCATTGCTGGTCCTCCTGCTCTTACCTCCCAAGTGTCAGAATTGTACGTGTGTGTGCTTGTTTTCGTTATTCCTGTTTTGCTTCACAGGGATGTTCTAAGGGTCATCCTATTGCACCTGACGGAACTTCTTCGTTAAGGCTCTGTGGTGTTCCACTGTAGCTGTGTGCTTCCCTTTGCTTACTCATTTATCCGTTGATGGACACTTCGGGCTGCTTCCACTTCTTAGCTATCATGAATAATAGTGCTTGCAAATGGATATACAAATATCTGTCAACTATCCTGTTTTAAGTTATTTTAAGTATATTCCCAGAAGTGGAATTAGGGTTAAAACATACATTTAAGTGGGAAAAATTTGATGATGACGATAAAGGTGAAGAAGATGATGAAGAAGATGATGAAGAAGAAGATGATGAAGATGATGAAGAAGAAGATGATGATGAAGATGATGATGATGAAGGTGAAGAAGATGATGATGATGAAGATGATGATGATGAAGAAGATGATGATGAAGAAGAAGAAGAAGATGATGATGATGGCGACGATGCTATTAGACTTCCATGGAGTCGGTGAAGGAAATCCTAAAATGAATTCACGAACAGCTGTGTTAGGTTTTAGTTTCTTAAAATTGGCCCTACTTTGGTGTCACCATAATAGAGGAGCAGAGTGATTGCATGGCATCTGATAGCATTGCTTTACCACAGATTTGGTAGGAACCAGGCGTCCTGCAAACACTTTGGAAATTACTTAATCTCATTAAAATCCTATGAAGAAGATTTTTGGCATGCTGCTTTATAGCTCAGTACAATGAGGAGTTACTTGAAGTCCTAGAGCTGGTGTGTGATAGCATTGGGTAGATGTCAGAGAGCTGGTGTGTGGTAGCGTTGGGTAGACGTCAGAGAGCTTTCCTAGTGACCAAGATGATCAAGTTGGAGTTCCGAAGAGTCTCCAGAATTGTGAGGTACAACAGGGTAGTGCAGGATGCCACACATTTTGTTTCTATCTCTATACTCTCCGTTATCGTTGTTATTATTATCACTGTTCTACTCCCCACTCAGGCTTGGAAAGTATATCATGGCGGGTATTGTCCGCTGGAGGGCGGGGTTTCACGGCGGGTATTGTCCGCTGGAGGGCAGGGTTTGAGCAGAGACCCACTGGGGACCCTGGGCTGCTTGGGCAGGGACTACTTCTGCCCTTGCGATAGGAAGGGGAGTCAGGCCGTTCTAGGATCTGTCCCCTGGTTCCACTGACATCTTGATGTGTGGTGATGTGCAGGTGAGAGGAGCATCTGTACTGTCTACAGGAGTGGTACAGGGCTCGTTTGCTCTGACAGAGAATGGTACTAATGTCAGGACTCAAGTCCAGGCCATCTGACCACACTGTCCCTGTCACAGCCAGGGAGCTAAGGTTTGAAGAACAGAAAAGCCGAGGTCCCCTCCGCCATAACCGCCAGACCAAGTGGCCTAAACAGAACCTTGCAAAACTCAGTTTAAATCACCTCTTAAAATGCAGTTGTTTCCTGAGCGTTTCTTCTGAGAACTTAAAGAATTTAGGAATTGAAAGTAAAGCAAAACAGAAAATTCAGTGCATCTTAGTCTCAGTACAACTGTGTGTAGTTTAAGAAGAAAGGCACAGTTGTAAACAGACACAGCCAAGTTTTCTTCTAAAGGCGTGTGAGTATGCTGCTTATTGATATGTTGGATTATTTATGTATTGGCCTGTAATTTAGGAAGTTTCTTTGGTGCTATTTATTTTGCTTAATTAAAGTAATATAAGAGGACCAGTTATTGTTTCTTTCCTACTCTATATTATACTTTTATTGGTAGATTAGGGATCATGGAGGGTTATCTTGGCTGAGTATGGTGGTGCGTAGCTGAAATCCCATTACTTAGAGAGAGGCAGAAGGATTGGGAATTCAGTCAGTCTTAGCTATAGTTTGAGTTTGAGGCTAGCCTGGGCTATATGAAACCCTTTTATAAAACTGAAAAATGGACAAAAGAAGTTATCTTAAAAATAATATAATTTTGGTTGTCTGGAATTGGTTTCATACTTCTAAAGATACTCATACATCTATCTCACATGCATATTTTTTATCTTCTCAAAATTCCATTAATACTGCGTTGTTACATCTTTTACCTTAGTGTTATGTGTGTATGTCTGCACGTGGATGGAGATCAGCCGGCATCTTTTGGAAATTGCTTTTCTTCTTTCATATGTGGGTCCTGGGAATTGAACTCAGGTCGTCTGGCTTAGCAGCAAGCACCAGCACTTGCAGAGCCATCTGCCTGGTCATGGAGAAATCAAGTGCAGGATGTTTTCTTCACCATACGCAGTTTTAAAAGTGCACTGGAATTCTGCGTGTTTTTTTGAGTGGCAGTTCCAGCAGCCTTCATTTATTGCAGAGGGCTTGGAAACTTGTTGACATAAAACCATTTTCCTGTGACTCCCAGTGCCCCTACCTAGTCTCTTGAACCTCTGGTCTATTTTTAAATCCTGCTGCCGCGTGCTGGATTGCAGCGGTTTTCCTGCATTATTCATCATTGTTGCCAGCTGAGTGGAGCAGTATGGTTTTGTTTGTTTTTTCTTTTTTCACCACTGCTCATTAGAACCTACATGGCTGCCTTCACCATTGTTGGTAGGTTTGGTTCGTGTTAAACCCCACTTGACCCAGCCCTGGAAAGTTCTCATGTTTGTTTGTTTGAGACCGGGTTTTCTGTGTAGCCCTGGCTGTCCTGGAACTCACTCTGTAGACCAGGCTGGCCTCAAGCCCACAGAGATCCACCTGCCTCTACCTTCTCAGTGCTGGGATTAAAGGTGTTTAATCTGTGTAGGTGACTAACCAGTATCCTTGCTGGCTGTTTTTGTAGCCAGTTGATTCTTGTGCACTTTACCACTGGTCAGTTTGTGAGTAGTAAAGTGGCTGGTCTGAATAAACCATGATACAGACATCTTTTCTCTCGTAAAGCTTTGAGAACTAGAGATTGCACTGGTATTTGATAGCAACATGGTGTGGAAAAACAAGTTGGAGTAATTTTTGCCCTTTTCCTAATCTCTGTGTGTTTATGTATGAGCATGATATAGGTGTATGTGCAGATGCACGAACACACTACAGTGTCCATGTGGAGGTCCTAGGACAAAAGGTGTTCGCTTGATTGTTGAGTCTCGCTTGCTTGTTGTTGTGTGTGCTGGTCTAGCTGGCTCGGGACCTTCCAGGGATTCTCCTGTCATTCCCCTTCCATCAGAGGATTGCCGTGATTTCACACGTGCTGCCTGACTGGCTTGGTGTGAATTCCGGGGATTCACACTCAGGCCTCATGCCTGTATGACAAGTACTTCACTGTCTCCCCAGCCTCAGAACTGGACTGTGTTCATGTGCCATTTCAGCTGGCAGCGCCTCAGTAATATCTATAACCATAAGGATTTTAAAGTCTAAGTGCCATCCAGTTATGATTTTATTCTTTGTTTTTTTTTTTTTTTTTTTTTTTCTTTTTTGGTTTTTCGAGACAGGGTTTCTCTGTGTAGCCCAGGCTGTCCTGGAACTCACTCTGTAGACCAGGCTGGCCTCGAACTCAGAAATCCGCCTGCCTGCCTCCCGAGTGCTGGGATTAAAGGCGTGTGCCACCACTGCCTGGCTCAAAGATGGTCTCTTAATTAGGGTTTCTATTGTTGTGAGAAGACATTAGTGACCAAGGCAACTCCTGTAAAGGAAAGCATTTCATTGGGGCTGGCTTACAGTCCAAGGTTTAGTCCATTATCATCATGTTGGGGAGTTGATGACACACAGGTGGTCATAGTGCAGGAGGAGGAGCTGAGAGTTCCACATCTGGATTCATAGGCAGCAGGAAGAGAGTGAATTACACTGGGCCTGGCTTGAACATCTGAGAACTCTAATCCCACATCCAGTGACAATTCCTCCAGTAAGGCCACATGTACTCCAGCAAGGATTGACCTCCTGATAGTGCCATTCCCTATGGACCTACAGGGATGGTTTTTATTAAAACCACCACAGATGGCTTGTGAATTTAAATTTCATACTTGAATAAATAAAATTGTGTGAACCAGAGAGATTCTAAGTAATTGTCTGGGATACTGCAGTGTACCCATGATGCAGGCTGGGAAAGCTTTACTAGAGTTCTGTACTGCCTATTTCAAAACTTGAGGACTCAGCTGTTTGTATTTAGGAAGGTCTGAACACACTCTAGTTGTATGCAGTGGAACTAAGATTCTTAGTAACATTAAGTTCACTTTTTTGGAACCTATTTGTTTTAAAGCTTACATTAAAGTCTTTAAATGTGAGAAAACCTAAAAGGTTCCATTTGCTTATTACTTTCTTTGTCATCCATTAATTGTGTAGTTGAATCTGAGAATGGCTAGTTTTAAAATCCCCAATAAAAGAATCAGTCCATGATTATTAAAGACATTTTAGACGTTGCTATGAGTAAATACATAAGAAAACATTATCTACTGTACTTGAAGAGAAAGTTGTTCTTTTATATATAGTTTTTAATTTTTTGTGTTTATATGTAAGGTACTTGTGTATGTATGTGTGTGTTCATTGTGTATTTTGTGTGTTCATGTGTGTGTAAGCTCAAAGTTGACATCATGTGTCTTCCTCAAATGCTTTCCACTGCGTTTACTAATTGATGCAAGGTCTATCGCTGAGCCCAGAGCTAATTGTGGCTAGCCTGGCCAGGCCGCTTCTCCTGGAGATTGTGCCTCTGCTTCCCGAATGCTGGGTTGTAGGTATGCAGCTTGCTAGCCTGGCTTTCTGTGGGTTCTGGGGTTTGAATTCTACAGGTTTGTGTGCAAGTGCTTTACCTCTGTCCACCTTCCCAGCACCTCCTACACATTTATCTCATTATCGTTTTTGTCAGTACTTACAACTAATTAACAGAGTTTTGAGTGTTTGTCCTAGACCAGTGGTTCTCAACCTTCCTAATAATGCTGCAACCCTTTAATATAGTTTGTCATGTTGTGTTGACCCCTGTCTTAGTTAGGGTTTTATTGCTGTGAAGAGACACCATAACCACATCAACTCTTATAAAGGACAACATTTAAGGAGGGTTGGCTTACAGTTTCAGGGGTTTGTAGTCCATTATCATCATGGTGGGAGGCATGGTGATGTCCAGGCAGGCATGGTGTTGGAGTTCTACATCTTGATCTGAAGGCAGCTAGGAAGAGACCCTACTGCAAGCAGCCAGGAGAAGAGTCTCTTGAGGCCCACCCCCACAGTGGCACACTTTCCCCCAACAAGGCCACACCTGTTCCAACAAAGTCACAACTTCTAGTAATGCTACTTCCTGTGGGCCATGCATATTCAAATCACACAGTGCCCAGCCATACAGTTATTTCATAGTAACTTCATAACTAATTTTGTTTCCTTTATGAATGGTGATGTAAATATCTGACATGCGGGATATCTAGTATGCTACCCTGCAGAGGGTCACGACTCACAGGTTGAGAACCACATTGTTCTAGACTATCATAATTATTTTCCCTTGTCATTCTGAGTCATTTATGTGAATGTTCCACCAGTTACTGTTGTTGCCATTATTAGTTATTTGACATTTCCGTATTTCTCTCATTGTAAGTACTGCTTGTGAACATTTCCCTAAAGGTATATTTTTTGTCTAATGGTTTTTATTATAGGAGGGTAGGGCTCTCTTCTTTCTTTCCCAGGAGGGGGGGAGGTGATATAGTGAATTGAACCACAGAGCAACGTCCTCAGTCTTCCTTTAGTTGTATGTTTGAGACAGGGTCTCACTAATTTCCTAGACTTTGAACTCACCATGGAACTGTAGGTAGGTCTTGAACCTTTGATTTTTTTTGCCTCAGCCTTCTGAGTGCCTGGATTGTAGACCCGTGCCAGCAGATTTGGTAAGACCAGAAGTCCAGTGGGAAAAAAAGCTGGGCATAGTGGTGCTCCACCTCTAATCTCAGCACTGGAAAGGGTGAGTCTGTGCCAGCCTAGGTTTCACAGTGAGAAATTGTCTCAGAAACAACAACAAAAGCTGTTCGAAGTGCCCATAACTGCCTGTAAGTCAGCACTCCTAGGTGAAGGCCGTATTGCCAGTTTGAAGATTTAGATTGTTCCCTGGAATTTTGGGTAATGGTATTATGGATTATGAGAGTCTGGATTTGTATCTGAATCCTTCAAGTGAGTGTTGACTTTTAGTAAGCATTTGATCTAGGGGCCGGAGAGGTGGTTCAGCAGTTAGGAGCACATAGCCTGCTCTTCCAGAGGTCCTGAGTTCAATTCCCAGCAACCACATGGTGGCTCATAACCATCTGTAATGGGATCTGGTGCCCTCTTCTGGTCTGCAAGCATACATGCAGGCAGAACACTACATAATAAACACATAAATCTTAATAAAAATTTGATCTAGATAAAATCATTCTGGGTGTTCAGCCTCCTTTGGTAGTGATTCTAAAGCCATTTCAGAATCTGGCAAGGTAACACATGCTTATAATGCTAGTACTTAGAAAGTGGAGTCAGGAGGAGTGCAAGGCTAGCTTCAGCAATGTAGTAGGTGTAATCCCAGCACTCAGGAGGCAGAGGCAGGCGGATCTGCAGAGTGAGTTCCAGGACAACCAGGGCTACACAGAGAAACCCTGTCTCAAAAACAAAACCAAAGCCTCCTAGCCTTCCACCTCAGACAGTACAGAAGCAGGTTTCTTCTAGTGATGCTTGGCTCTTTTGCTGGGAGCCTTCTACGTCCCTAATGGGACTCAGAATAAAAGGTACTGTGCCTTTCTTTTTGTCTTTAGTATGAATCTGTGTCACATTCGTAGAGTTTACCATAGTGCCAGGACCCACAGTAAGAGCATGTACATGCAACAAATACATGTCTGGATGAATGGATTAGGTTTTAAACTTTAGTTCTGTAACTTATGTGTGTGTTTGGTACGCATGCATGTCTTTGTGCCACATGCCTGCCTGGTGCTTCAGAGAGCAGAGAACATGTTGGGTCTCCTGGAACTGGAGTTACTGTGGGTAGCTAGCTCCATAGTTACAGTAGGTGCTGCTAGGAATTAAGGCCAGGTCCTCTCTGGAAGAGCAACCAGTCAGGGCCCTTAACCACTGAATCACCTTCCAGTTCCATGGATTAAGTTTTTGTTTGTTTGTTTGTTTGTTTGTTGGGGTTTTTTTTTTTTTTTGTTTTTTTGGGTTTTTTTGAGACAAGGTATTTCTATGTAGCCCTGGCTGCCCTGGAACCAGGCTCTGTAGACCAGGCTAGACTTGAACTCAGAGATCTGTTATGGAAATTATTTAATTCCAACCAGGGGTTTCTACCCTGCCTTTGATCATTTAATTACCAGATAAAAGACACACACAACCTTTATATTTACAATAAGTCTTAAGCAGCACAAGAGCTGGGCAGATACCTACCCGCTATGCTGTTAGAATCTACTTTCCTATCCGTGACCCCGAGTTACTTACTGTGTGTCATCTGGGCTGCTCTCCACTCCAGTTGGTCAGCACTCGGGGCCACTTTTTTATGGCTCACCTAACCCTGGGCAGCTCCTCCGTCATGTCATTCTCCATCTTCTCTCCGTTTTCTGACCCTAAAGCCCAGGAATCCTAAACCCCACCTATGTCTCTTCTGCCCAGCCATTGGCTGTCTGCATCTTTGTTTTCCAATGAGAAATAACTTGGGCAGGGTCACAAGGTCTATGCATTTAGCATTATAATAGATAGCAAGACCAAACCTGAACAGAGATCTGCCTGCCTCTGTCTCCCAGTGCTGAGATTAAAGACGAGTGCTTGGGTGAGTCTTTATCTTTTTTTTTTTTTTTTAAAGAATTATTTATTTTATGCATATGAGTACACTGCAGCTGTCTTCAGGTACACCAGAAGAGGGCAATACTTTTGAACCCAGTACTTGGGGAGCAGAATCAGGGTGATATCTGTGAGTTCCAGGTCTGCCAAGGCTACATATGAGACCCTGTTCAACAACAAAAACAACAGAACAGTCTTTCCTGGAGGGTAGGCTGTCCTTGACCTCAAAGCATGCTGCCTGCCTTCCGCAGGTGTGAGCTACCTTTGCTGGCTCACTGTGCGTCCCCTCCGTGATTAGAACTCTTCTTGTGGGCTCCTTTGAGTGAACTCCTTTACTGTAATATATTTTCCCTTATCCCTGTTATTCATTCCTGCCCCCCCCCCATTTCCTCATTTTATGCCTGGAGTTTTCTGTTTGGTCCTCTTTGGGGGGGGGGGAGATAAGGGAGGAGAAAGAGATAGCTCCTAGTGTTCCATGCTGCTTATCTTCTGCCCCCAAGTGAAAAATGATTATACTAAATATAGCTTGCTGGAAAGAAAATTCTCAGTAACTGGTCTTTGTTTTACATTTTTAAAGTCGAGCCTGGTAGCTTTTGGGTAAAAAGCATTTCTTTGACCTCAATTATTTTGCAGGTGAGAAAAAGGCAGGATAAATTTAAAAAGTGAACTTTTACATATCCTCAAATCATTATTCTTCACTAAAAAGTCTATTTTGGCATCTGAACATATGCAGCAAAAAGGAGCTGCTGCTGTGTCTTTAAAAGCTGTCCTCAGAGCAGTGTGGAGGCAGGCATGCTCCAGAAGTACCTGAATGAAAGCAAGAAGAGGAGGTGGGAGGGGTGTGCTCGCTTGCGCGCTCTCTCTCGCTCGCTCTCTCTCTCTTTCTCTCTCTCTCTTCTCTCTCTCTCCTCCCTCTCTCTCTCTCTCTCTCTCTCTCTCTCTCTCTCTCTCTCTCTCTCT
>JADRCH010000151.1:5273348-5297537 GCA_019843965.1 Rhynchomys soricoides
TCTCTCTCTCTCTCTCTCTCTCTCTCTCTCTCTCTCTCTCTCTCTCTGTGTCTGTCTGTCTGTCTGTCAGCAGAGCTCTGGGTGACATCCTAGAAACAGCTGGGCCATAGTCTGCTTCAGAACATCTCGTCGTAGCAGTTAGCTAGAGAAGCAGCACAAGGATCAATAGCATTTCATTCAGGGTGAGGGGGGAGGCTGGGACTGTGGGCGGGGAAGAGAGAGAGAGGCGCAGGTTTCCAGAAGGAATTTCTTCCGGCAGAATTCCGGCAGGCAGGCAGGACAGATCCTTACAATGAGGTCTCCATTAATAACGTGAGCTCGCTGCTGCTGTAAGTGCAGATCCATCTGGGGTGAGTTTTGGATAATTTTCTTTCTTTAAATAAAAGTCCTTGGACTTCACAGGCTGGGAGAGGAGAGGTGACAAAAATTGGCATTTTAAAATAGCATTGTTGATTTCCTTGTACAGTACACACTATGGAAATTCAATTTTCAAATGTCAAATTTTGTGGGGGGTTTCTGGACATTTTCAGAGGCTGTTTTTATCTTTAAAATATTTTAAATATTAGGTTTGCTAGAACTTGTACTGTTTGCAGATTCTACTTCTTCCATGATTATTTTAAGCAGTGCCTCATTCAGATTTTGCTTATGAGAATTGCAGTGATTTCTGTTCTCTGGTGATGCTGTTGACGCACATTGCAGGAAGCAGGGAATCCCCTATAAATATCCTTCACTTGTCATTACCCAGCTCTCCATGCCGGCTGGGGATATGCCTCTGTGTCCTGTGCCTTTATGTAACTGTCCCCTACTCATCAAATGTGTTAAGGAGAAATATGTCGCCTTTGTCGTATCTAGAGAGCTTTTGTGATTATAAGCATCTGGAAATATTTTACTAAACTGTTTTCCTACAAATGCTATTTGATGTATTAAGATTTCTCTGGGTTTGCCACTTGTAATTTTGGGTGGCTTGTTTGTTTCTTATAATTGGCTTGTTTCTGTTTGCTGGCTCTGGTTTCTAAAGAGTGCAGAGATGGGATTCCCTCTACCTCCAGTGACGTGTGACTGTGTTTGCAGTCTTTTTCTTCTGAGAGGGAGGGGTTGGAGAGAAGGAAGAAGAAAAATGGATCTGAAGTCTTTGTGACTCGCTGGCAGCTGGCACCACTAGAGCTGATGCTTAGTGGGATGTTTAGTGATAGGGCACCTGTGCTTGGTTCTTTTTCACAGCCGGCTTAGACCAGAGTCGGGATTGCTGAAGCAAGGTGCTTGAATTTAACCCCGTGAGTGCTGATGCTAATGAATTTTACCTAATTGCTATTTCTAAATGTAGAAGGAAAACAAGCTCATGAAGGTTTTAGAACCCAGAAGCTCTTAATTTAAAATTGAGTTTTGGAGTGTGGGATTTTTCTGTATTCATACTGGTCCTGATCACTTTGTGTGCTGTTTTCCAGACCTCAAAAATAGGTAGTTATATAAAAGTCCTTCCCACTGTAGTTCAGGGTAAAATTTAATCTTGAATCTATATAGCTAAGGCAAAGGTTAGGAAGGCCTTGCCAGGTATAAACCTCGTTGCGAGCTTTAACAGCCCTAGATGGTTAGTTTTGGGTTCTATTTGTGCTTCCAGTTCTTTTATGCCTCTCCACTTTAATATAGATGATCTCTGAAGGGACCTTCGGAGGTCAGTTTGAAGAACTCAGTAGACTAGAGCCTAGAAAAGGCTAAGAGTCGCCTCTGTGTAAAGCATGTGTGTTTAGATAGCGCGTGCCGACTTGTTCCTTTAACAACATGCCTGTTTATTTTCTATTCTGATTTATTTCTCGGTTCTGTACTGCCACGTATTCAGAATTCTTCTTAAGAGGTGAAAAAATACTAGATTCGGCTGTTTTGCTTAGATTTGCAGTTCTATTTTTTGTGGTATCTCAGTAATTTATTATCTCCATAAATGTTTCAAACTAACATTTAACTTTATTTAGCTGGAAGTAGGGTAGGGGGAAGGGTAGATCTAGAGTAATGAAGAGCACTCTGGAAGGATAGCTTGTTTATTATAGACAGCGACAGGCACTGTAGGGGCCGTAAGCATGATTCCACTGCATCTTTGCATCTTGATATTTCAGCAAATATGTGGGTAATTTCTCATTAGCTTTTCAGGAAACCCCTGTGGTGGACAACCCTCCTCACCCTTCGTTGCTGGGAGACTGCTTTGACGTCACTGGGAGCAGCTCCCTCTGCAGCTAGAGCAGGAATAGCCTGTGAGAGGAAAGAGCTGCTGGGAACTGAAAAGATGACAGTTTTTAAAACATGGTTATCATTTGATTAGGGGTGGGTGGGATATATCTAAAGCCTTTTTAAAATAAAATAAAACTGTTTCAGTCATTTCCAAGCCCCCCCCCCAAATACCAAAAGATTATTTTATTTTAACTGATACTGTCTTCTATTTAATTAGGTCTTTGTTTTTTCATTATCAGGGCTTTAGAAAAGGTCAAGGAAAAAAGCTCTTAAAGGGTTAGAAACTTAGGATTGCAGTTTCTTCTTATGTTCTTTAACCCTCTCCCTCTTGGAGGGTTCGGGAGAGATCAAGGGCAGATTTTGTAAATGGTGATTTAGCATAATTTAAGAATAACCGAAAATACGTGTTGGAAAGACATTCTGGCAACATTGGCTGTTTTATATGATTTTATTTACTTATTTAATTGCTTAAGAGAGAGTCTCATACAGTCGGGTTCAGCCTCATGCTTGCCATCTAGCCAAGAATGACCTTGAGTTCCTCCTTCTCCTGTCTCTGCCCCTCCAGTCCTGGCATTACAGGCCATGTGCCACCACATTAAGCTCTGGTGCTGTTGATATGAGACTATTTCTGAACTTAAAGTCAGTATACTTACTTCTTTCTGGCCTCTTTGCCCTAGCTTCTCCCTTTTGTTGATAGTCTGGGCGTGGCCCACCCCTAACCCTCCCCCTGGTGGATCTCTGAGTTTGAGGCCAGCCTGATATACAGATTGAGTTCCACAAGAGCCAGGGCTACACAGAAAAACGCTGTCTTGAATAAAATAAAGAGCAAAAAGCATTCTTGTTGAATGTTTGCTCTACCAATTCCTGATTGTTATCAACTAAATTACTAGATTTTTTTTCTATTTCTTCATATGTAAAATGAGTATAATAGAACCTACTCCCTAGGTATTTTGGGGTGGTGTGTAAGGGCTTTTTTCTGTGTTTCAGGATGAGAATTAATAAAAAAGCGAAGACTCCAAGGTTACTCAGGAGGTTAGGAGGGCACTTACTGCTAAAATCTGAGGGGTAAACCAAATTCAGTCCCTGGAACCCATGTGGTGGAAAGAGAAGTCACTCTCACAAGTTACCTTCTGACTTGCCTACACACATGCACGCACGCACGCATGCACATACTTATAAATAAATGTAAAAAACTTAAAACCAGCACCTATAATTCTACCCCATGCCAGAGGCTAAGGTAGTTCAAGAATGTCATTCTGAGGCCAGAAAAAAGAAAAAGAAAAGTTAATGTGTATAAAAGTTTAAGATAGCCCTAGAGACCTGCAAGATGGCTCAGCAGGTAAAGATGCTTACAGCCAAGTTTGATGGCTTGAGTGTAATCCCTGGAACCCACATGGTGGAAGAAGAGAATGTGTCTCACACATTCTCATTCATATATTCTATCTCTCTCTCTCTCTCTCTCTCTCTCTCTCTCATTCCCAGAACCCACATGGCAGGTCATAACCATCTGTAACTCCAGTTTTACCGGATCTGATGTCCTCTTCTGTCCCCCATGGGCAGCAGGCACATACATATGTGCAGGCAAAACACATGCATAAAATGAATTGTTTTCTCCCTTCCCCAGTCTCCCTCTAAACCCTAATCATTTTTTTAAGATCATTTTTATTATGTATATGAGTGTTTTGCCTGCATGTGCACACCTGGTTCTTGAGGAGGTCAGGTGAGGGTAGCTGTAACTGGAGTTACTGATGGTTGTGGGCTGCCATGTGGGTACTGGGAATGGAACCCTCGTCCTCTTTAAGAGCAGCCAGTGTGTTTAACCACTGAGCCTTTTCATACATAAAATGTATGAGATCTTATTTTTGGACCACCTGTCTAGGGATGATGTTCCCCACTGTGGGCTGGGCCCTCCCACATCAGTCATGACAGTTTTTCACTGGCCAATCTGATTTTATTTTATTTTGTGTCTTGTGTGTGTATGAGTACTCTATGCCATTGCAGGTATGAAGCAGTCAGGACAATGACTACCATGTGGGCCCTAGGGGCCTTTTTCCAGTGAGCTATTTTGCCAGTCTTCTTTTAATCTTTTTTAAAATTTATCTTTTCGTGTGTGTTTTTGTGTGTGGGGGGTGTGTATATATGTATGTGTACATGTGTGCAGACCCACATATATGGCTGTGGAGCAAAAGGTCCAGATTGTCACATTCTTCTCTGTAGCTATCCACGTTTTGGTTCTGTTTGTTTGTTTGTTTGTTTGTTTTGAGACTGGGTGTCCATTCCATTTTGTTTTTCTGTTGCTGAGATAAATAACTCTGACCTAAAAGCAACTTGGAGAGGAAAGGGGTTCTTTCTACTTATAATTTACAGTCCATCATTGAGGAAAGCCATGATGAAACTCACACCAGGATCTTAAAACAGACCCATGGGGGAGTACTGACTGCTCATTCACAAGCTTACTCTTGGGTTCATGGTTAGCTAGCATTTGTATGTAGCCCAGGACCACCTGCCTAGGGATGATGCTCCCCATGGTGGGCTAGGTCCTCCCACATCAGTCAACAGTCAGGACAGTTTTTCACTGACCAATCTGATCTGGGTAATTCCCCCGTTGAAACTCCCTCAACTCTGGGCTAACTAGGACAGTCTAGAACTTACTGATTGGGCAGACTGGCTGGTCAGTGATCTCCAGGGTCCTTCTATCTAATCTCTGTCTCCACTTCCCAGTGCAAGGATTATAGGCCCAGCTGTTTTACATGGGTGTTTCACATGGATGCTCGGGATCTAAACTCACAGCCCCATGCTTTACTGACTCATGCATCTCCTGATGCCTCAATTCCTAGATATTTAAAGACTGAATTAGCATTAGCCATCATTTGTAATATTTAGAAATCAAATAGGATCATGCCATTTGTATTTCCACATTACTTAAGAACTTATTTATTTCTGTGTGAAACACATATGGAAGTCAGAACAACTTTTGAGGAGTTGGTTCCTTTCTTCCACCTTGTTTGAGGCAGGGTATCTTATTTCTGCTGAACTGTATTTAGGCCAGCTGGCCCACAAGCTTCTTGGGAGCTCCCCTGCCATTTACCCTAGAGTACTAGGATGACAGATGTGAGCCACCACATGTGGCTGTCTGTTATTTCTGGTCATCATGCTTTTGTGGCAAAAGCTTTTATCTGCTGAGTCATCTTTCAGCCTTCCTCCCTTTTGGAGGTGGTATGAATGAGACTCAGACCTAGAGCTTTCTGCATGTTATGTGAGCCACATCTCAACCTTCACATGCAAGCTTTGCGGAAACAGATTTTTAAGCCATATAAAAGAATGAGTTTCTAAAATGAATGTAAGTACAGTGGAAGCATTTCAGACATGCATCACATCTGGTCCTTTTAAGTATCATGGCCAGGTTCTGAGGCACACACCTTTAATCCCAGCATTCCAGAGGAGAGGCGGAGGAACATACATCCTTTCTAATCTCAAGGGCCAGTCTGTGAACATGCACTCTTGAAAAGATTGCTTTTTTTCTTTTTTGACCACCATTTATCTTTTGGTTGGTTTGGGTTTGTTGTTTGTGGTTTTGTAGAGAAACTCACTACATAGGCCTCAGATTTACTGTGTAGCCTCCCAGCCTCAAATTCTAGGTCCTCTGACCTCAGCCACCAAAGGGCTAAGGCCAGGTGTGTGTTAATTTTCAAGCCAGGGTATGCCTATTTAACATAGCAGAGTGGACCAGGCCTCCAGGTTCTCCCAGCATCCCTCTGTCCTACTGTTAAAGAGCATGGTTGGCACACCCCATCCTCTACCCTGAACTCTCCAGTCCAGGGTCTGGGCTGCCCTTCCTTTGTACCTTTGGCCTCCTGGCTGCTGTACTTGGTTCCCCTCTCCCTTCCCTTCCTCTCCATCTCTCCCCACGTGGTTCAGGGTCGTGACCACTCTAGACTTCCTTAGTTGTGTCTCCCTCTGGCTGTGTCTCCCTTGCATTCATAATAAACGTTCTCCTCCACCATACCCAGGAGCAGTCTTTCCTTTCTATAGCTCTTTTTCATCCAGTGTGTACAGCCATGCCTGTTTTGGCTTTTGTTGTTATTTGATTGTTTTCTTTTCAGATAGGGTCTCTGTGTGCCAGGCTGACTCGTGGCCTCCTCCTGCCTTACCTCCAGAGTGCTGGAGTTATAGGCATGTGCTTCCTACCATTGTTCTGATTTACTTTCAGATCTTTGTGTTGTTGGGGTCTTTGATTGTGATAGAGCCTGTGTCCTTGTCAGGTGGGCTTAATTCTAGAGAAAATACGGCCATGGGAATGCAGCAGCCACCCAAATCACATTGAGTGGTCCTCGGTTCTTGTCTTACCAGCACAGTAGAGAAGTCTAGCCTCCTGCTTAGGCACTTTTTATGCCCAGTACTTGGGCCTGATTGGCTGATATATGTAAACTAGGGGCTGTGCTGAGAGCCTTCTGGTTTGCTGAACTGAATGGCTGTGGAGGAGTGTGATTGAGTAGGAGCTCAGGAGGAGGAAGAACCAGAAAGTGAAGAGCTGGTGGTCAGCTATTAGCAGCTTAAAGGCTGGTGGTCTTGTTATGTTAATATAAATCTGCAGCTCTTGCCTAGCATGTGGCACACATTTAAATTACAGCACTGAGGCTGAAGCAGAAAGACCTGGGCTATATAGTGAACTCTGGGCCAGCCCGTCCTACATAAGTGAGACCCTGTCTCAAACACCAGAACCGACCATTCACGGGTAACTGTGGAGCAGGAAGTTCATTATATAGACTCTTTACTCCCATTCTGATATTTATATGCTGCAGGAGGGCGTCGGAGCTAAATGTAGAGCTTTGGAGCTAAACTTGGCAAGCTCCACAGTGGGGCCAGCAGCTGCACCCACTGCAGTGTTGACTGGGGAGCTGGTGCTGCTGGTTGGCAGCTATTTCTCCTGAGGTCAGCCTAGAGCTTCTGCCTTCACAGTACTCATCAAGGAAACAGCCTGCCAGTTTTCCTTATCTGTCTGAAAGACACTGCCTTACTCCCATCTCTGTTGTTTGGACATTTGCCTAGTGTCCACCTCTGGAAAGACATTCCTTACTCTTCTGGTTAGGTGGTGTGCTCATGGGACTCGCCTTTCTCTGTATATCTGTGAGTGTAGAGTTTATGGTGAGTCCTTAAAATATTACCATACTTCTTAAAATAAACTGAGCTGGGCAGTGGTGGCGCACGCCTTTAATTCCAGCACTTGGGAGGCAGGGGGAGGTGGATTTCTTTGTTTGAGGCCAGCCTGGTCTACAGAGTGAGTTCCAGAACAGCCAGGGCTACACAGAGAAACCCTGTCTCGAATTCCCACCCCACCCCCCACCCCCCACCCCCAAAAAAAAGAAAAAGAAAAAAAAACCCAAACTGGTTTTCGGGATGGGTGGTAGTACCTGGCATTGATCTGGAGGCTTTGTATACACTAAGTAGGTACTGTGCCATCAAGGGGCCTTGACTCCCCTTTCCCAAATCTAGGATTTTAAATGGGCCAAAATATCAAGTAAAAAATACTAAACTGTCCAGCATCCTGATCCCCTTATCTTCTTTTAGTTTTATGCTATAGCATATTTTAGAAGGTGAGCCTAGCCTTTAATGGTGGAGCCATCTCACCAGCCCAGTGTTGTAACTTAGAGTCTTATTCTTTTTATCTTTTGAGGCTTTCCCTGTTTGTATTGCTTGCTAACCTATCATAGTGCATTGACAAGGGCCAGCAATGTGTGTAACACTCATGACAAAGAAACTGTCTCTGCTTGGAGCTTTAAATCTTTCTGTACCTTCTCTAGTATGTATGGAGAAAGAAGAGGGTTTTTTGTTTTTTTGTTTTTGTTTTGTTTTTTTGTTTTTTTTAAGGGAAATAAACTTGAGAAAAGCAGGAAGTGGGCAGGTCAATGACTCAGTGGGCAAAAGTGAAGGCTGCCATCCTGACAGCCTGAGTCCAGTTCTCAGGACCTACATAGGGGAAGGAGACAACTCTGCCCTCCACACATGCCAAGCATACACATGCAAAGAAATAGACAAAATGTAGAAGATCGATTTATATGAGAGAGAGAGAGAGAGAGAAAGAGAGAGAAAGAGAGAGAGAGAGAGAAAGAGAGAGAGAGAGAGAGAGAGAGAGAGAGAGAGAGAGAACAGCATTGCCCATGTGTGGTCTGAAAGTTTGAGACTCACTGTAAGGCCTGAGAAATGGGCATGGCATGGAATAGCTGAAAACATTACTTCACTAAAGAAACTGTGTAAAAGTAACTGTTATTCTCCTGATGTAATTAGCATCTCCAAGGCTTACTGCCTCAATCTGCTGACCTAAGCCTGGTCCTGCAAGCTTCTAGCCTCTGTACAATCCTATCTAGGCCTAGAGTGTTTTCAGCCTCTGAGACTTACTACTGAATAAGCCCACCCTTTCTTGTCTTTCTGAACTCTGACTGGAGGGTCAATTCAGTTCTGGCTCAAACTGCTCTCTAAGGTGACTGATTCAATCTGGCTTCTCTTAGTTTCTCCTGACTTGCTCTGCCTGGCCTCATACTAACTTTGGCGATCTGTTGTTCTAATCTTCTGACTCCTTCTCATTCTCTGGCTCATTCTATCTTCACCTATGTCTGGCTTGTTCTCTTTCTGGAACCTGTCTCTGTACAACTGACCCAGTAAAACTGCCTTCTCTGCCTGCACTGCTTTCTTAAGTGGGTAATTCCTTCTACAAGCTAAGTGTACCTTTATTGTTTGAGATTAAAGGTGTAAGGCCTGGAGAGATGGCTAAGTGGTTATGAGCACTGGCTGCTCTTCCAAAGGACCAGGGTTCAATTCCCAGCACCTACATGACAGCTCACAACTGTCTGTAATTCCAGTTTCAGGGGATCTGACAACCTCATATAAAACTAAATTTAACAAAAGAAAAAGGGCATCAGATCCCATTTGTAAGCCACTCTGTGGTTGCTGGGACTTGAACTTAGGACTTCTGGAAGGGCAGTCAGTGCTCTTATCCATTGAGCCATCTCTTCAGACCCTAGGATATTTCTTTAGTTAGAGGTAATTTAAAACCTGCTGTGGTATTTTACATTTATAATCTTAGCACTGAAGAGCCTGAGACAGGAAGATTGGGTAGTTCAAGACCAATTTCATCTGTATAGTATGGCCATAGCCAGCCTTGAATACAGGAGATCCTGTCTCAAAAAAACCAAACCAAAACAACAACAAACCATAACAAAACCCAGACACAAAAAGAGATTAATATAATGGAATATGCCTGTAACTCCAATGCTTAAGAGACTAAATAAATAGTAGGTCATGAGTTCCAGGCTAGCTTAGACTACTGAGTAAAAAGTTAAAGAAAAAATTTAAATGGAAGATCATTACAATCTCAGTATTTGGTAAAAATATTCTAGATGTATCATATAATTACATAAAAAATACTGGATATGAGGATATCCAATATGGATGTCAATTATATATAAATATGAGAATAAAAACCAGATTATACCTCAATATATTGTTATTAATAATGGCAGTAACAACTGAATTACAGATTATGGTTGATTTTCATTGAATTTTCTGAATTTGTGTTTAAAATATAAAGAAGCCTTAGCTGGGTGTGATGCTTCATGTCTGTAATACCAGGTTGGGGAGGCTAAAGCAGGAGGATTGCAAATTTGAGGTCAGCTTGTGCTATATAGTGAGACCCTGCCTCAAGAACCCAGAGGGTGGTGGCAGTAGAACACACCTTTAATCCCGGCCCTTGGATCTCTGTGAGTCCGAGACCAGTCTGGTCTGTATTTTTGAGGCCTTTTATTCCGTGTGTCTGGTGTTTACATCATTTCCACCACACCTTCTCCAGCTCCTCCCTTGTCCCTCTGCCCTGTCTCTAATATATGACCTCTTCTTCAGTTATTGTTACACATACACATGCATGTGCGAGTGAGTACAGGACAGCCAGGACAACATAGAGAAACTGTCTTGGGGGAAAAATATACCCAACCAAATAAACCCAAAGGAGGAGGAAGAACCTTGCTTTTCTTTTTAAAAAATGGTTTTATTATACTTCTTAGTTCTATGGCTGTGTGTACAGGTGGGCGTGTGCAGATGAGTACAGCCAGCCAGCTGTCAGCTAGTCCTCTCCTTTCCTTATGCAGGGCCACAGACCCAGTAGGTAATCTGATTGATGAAGTGACTTGGTGCTGTCTGGCTAGCCCTTCCCCCTGGTTTTAAGTCAACATCTCTGCATATACATTTTTAGTGTTAAATTGAGATAAAGGTGGTAGTCTGTGTAAATCAAGAAGGCTGGAAATAAATAATAGCAATGTCTTTCTTTCTTTTTCTTTTCTTTTCTTTTTTTTTTTTTTTTTTTTTTGAGACAGGCTTTCATCTACCCTAGGCTCACCTTCACCTTGCCCTGGACTTCTGATCCTCCTGCCGCAGCTCCCGAGTGTTACACCTGGGCTGTGTAGTGCTGCAGTAGAGGAGGACCAGGCTCCCTGTGTGCCAGACCAGGCCAGCAGCATATCTATCGCTTGGCTTCGCTGCCCATCTAGGCCTGCTGCCTCTGTCACCTTTGCTATTGTAGAAGAGCTTCCGGTGCCAGAGTGTTGGGCTCTGGTGGCAGGAGGTGACATCACTCAGAAAACATCTTTTCATGCAGCTCTTGTCCTTACAGACAAGATCTTTACAGATACTTTTATATGCGTGTTTGTGTTTGCATGCCCACCTGCCATGTGTACATGTGGGGTCAGGACAGTTTACTGAAGTCCACCAGGTGTGGGTCAAGGGATTGAACTCAGGTTGTCAGACTTGGTGCCAGGGGCACTACCTACTGAGCATCCTCTAGTGCTCATAAAACAACAAAATAAAGGGGATCCAGAGAGGTGTCTCAGCAGGGTCCAGAGAAGTGTCTCAGCAGGGTCCAGAGAGGTGTCTCAGCAGGGTCCAGAGAGGTGTCTCAGCAGGGTCTGGCCAGCCTGAGCCTGAGGGGAAGGAGAGGACTAGCAGGCGAGGGCTGACTTCTAACCAAGTGTGTGCCACAACACACACAGTGACGCTGAGGAAGAAAAGGAGGCCAGTGGTGGCAGGAGTGCCTGGGTTCTCAGCTCTTGAGAGGTGAAGATGGCAGGATCAAAAGTTCAGGGTCGTCCTCAACAACATAGGACTTCAAAACCAGCGTGAGCTACATGAGATCCTGTCTTAAAAATAAACAGGATAGAGAGTGGAAGAAAAGTGTAGAGTGAACTGTTTAGTTTTCTTTTATGGAGATAATAAACCAACTGTACAGAGAGAAGTAATGAATGCCTTTGCTGTAACTTGCTTTTAATAGTTTTCATGTAATTAGGACTCAAACAAAATGTAGGATCTCTCCTTTTCTGGGGTTGTATCCTTAGGAATTCTTGGGAAATTTTAGCTGGGTGTGGTGTCTGATACAGAAAGATTGCTGTGAGGGTGAAGCCATCCTGGGCTACATGACTAGCTTGAAATATATTTCTGAGCAAGTCTCAGAAATATAAAAATAAAATTCTTACAGAAATTTGTAACAAAATTTTGTTCTCAGTTCCATGAGTTTCTGAACTTGTACCTTTGCTTCTTACATCAGTAAGTCTGTGTTTGTCCTATGGAGACATGCTGCTAAAGGGGTCCAGATCAATCCGGACAGGCATGCGAGAACTTAGGCTCACTCATGTTGGCAGCTGTATTTCTCTGAGCAGTAATGGTGAGAAACTTTGTTTCTCTTTTTTCTTTTTTCTCTTTTTGTTCTACTTCTTTAGACTTAAGAGATTGAACCTAGGGCCTTGCAATGCTGACATGCTAAGCAAGGAAATCACTGATTGGCATCCCCAGCTGTCATCCAAGATTTGTAACATTTGCCTTTTTATTTCCAAATGCAGCAGATGTCTTCATGTTGATAGTGGAGGAAAGAAGGTGCTGGTGGTTGAGCTCAGAAGCTTGCGCCTGCTACTGACCTCTGAAACTGACTCGTATTCGGTAGAATATGTGTTGTGATGCTCAGTAAACTAGGTATATATGTACTAATGCATTTAGTGACCTCAAAGGCCAGAAGAAGGTGCTGGATCCCTCTGAAACTGGAGTTACGTCCTGTTGAGTCCTAGAAAATAAACCCAGGTCCCCTGCAAGAGTAGCAGGTGCTTTTAACTGCGGAGCCATCTCTCCAGCTCCTGGTTTAACTGCAGAGCCATCTCTCCAGCTCCTGGTTTAGTGTTTCAACTTGGAGTAAGTTTATTATGAGATAACCCCATTGTAGGCTGAGGAGTGTCTCTACATTTCTGTATGTTCATTAACTATCAGTCAAAAGAATTACTAGAGTATCCTAATATAATCTTTGTGCCATGATAATTCTTGCTTTTATAACAATTTCCATGTACTTGATATAGTTGGAGTCTCTACTGAAGAACTGTTAAAGTAGGGACTGGAGAGAAATTTGCTGCTCTCACAGGGGAGCCATATTTGTTTCTCAGCGCCAAGTACAAAACTCTAGTTCCAAGGGCTTTTAATGTTCTCTTCTGGCCTCTTGAGAGAACCTGCCCTCATGAACACATGAACCTCACCCCCACATAATTAAAACTAAAATAACGCTTTCTAAAAAATAGTTAAAATAGGGCTGGAGAAATAGTTTGGTTGACCAGGTTAGCAAGAGAACACAAGTCAGATCTCCAGTGAACCAGTCCCGCACATACCTGCCACTCAGTGCTGGACAGCAGATACAGGAGCAGCCCTACTGCTCAACTGAATTGAATTTGTGAACTCTAGGCTCAGAGAGACTCTGACACAAAAACAAACGCCAAAAGATGGCGGTTAATTAGGAATACATCTTCTGTCAACCTCTGGCTTCAACATGCATGTGCATATGTATGTTCCTATACATGTGTGCACACAAGCAAGTGCATGTGCACAGAGAGTGTTAAAATAGATCAGTATTTTAATTAAATAAAATTAAATTTAAAAAATTAAATAAAAATTGATAGGTTTTACTACAGTTAAAGAACACATAAAGAACAATGTGAACTTGTTGAAAATTCATAAGTTCCAGCTAATTTTAACCTTGACCTCATTCTGTCTAGTTCTCAGCACTCTTGTGACACCAGAAGGCAAAGGGTAGAGACCAAATTCTGTTTATTGCACTCTGAGATATTTCATCAATTATTGGTGAATGGCATCTAAGAAACAGGAGTTCTTTATATAATATGCTAGGTGAATACATTGTAAGTGTATGCCAGTGAAAGATTTTGGCTTGGTCAGCCTGCCTGCCTGCCTGCCTGCCTGCCTTCCTTCCCTCCTCATCGAATATTTGTAGATAAAGGAGAAGGATGGGCCATATGACATGTGAAGAACAAATACATTATTTTGGTATTGGGAACAGCAGTTTTTGGTTTTTCTCTTTAGAGTAGTGGAGGGTGGTGTAGAATAATAGAATTCTGAGGACTATAAGAACTGTGTTTGAAAATGTGTCAGTAAAGGCTTAGGATATGTCAGTTTGGAGGCCAGCTTGGTCTACAGAGTGAGTTCCAGGACAGCCAGGGCTACACAGAGAAACCCTGTCTCGAGACCTCCCTCCCACAAAAGATACAGGAAGAGGAGGAGGAGGAGGAGGAAGAGGAGGAGGAGGAAGAAGAGGAGGAGGAGGAGGAGGAGGAGGAGAAAAAGATGATGATAAAAAAATAGCAGTCCTAAGTTTATATTCATGTCGGTTTTCTGACCAGTTAGATGCCTGGAATTCTGTCCTGGAACTGAGCAAGGAAAAAACTTTCAGGGGACTCCAGTGTTGCTTCCATAGAGGCACTGCCATTGCTGTTCACTCTCCTGCTCCAAGCTGAATGTTAGGATGCTAGAATGAGTGGCAATATTTCTTATTTATCTGCAGAGACCATCTCTCAGCAAGGCAGCAGTGTCTGTGGAAACTGGTTTTATTTAAGATGGAGGGTAAGCTCATTTTGTAGCTCTTAGTGATAGAGACTGTTGCCATAGAGTCCTGAATCAGATTGGCTGACCTAAGGGCCAATGAAAAGATAGAACATAAAAACATACCATCATTTAACCTTGAAGAATTCCTTTATTTGGTGATTTATAACATTAATATTGACAGAATTTAGAGCCATGAAATAAGATGTTTCAAAAATGATAAAAGGTGCTTTCCTCAAAATTTGTTGTTAAATCTGAATACTACACCGGTATATTTTCAATGTGGTTTGATTGGGAGGTAAAGTCCTTACCTCCTGTTTGTAGCTTGCATTCCTGCTACAGCCAGATGGACATGTGACAACAGCGTTGTGTGGTTTGGCTTTTCGTGACAGGGTTGTTTTATTTTTTCTTTCTTTCTTCTCCTTCTCTTTCTCCTCCTCCTCCTCCTCCTCCTCCTCCTCCTCCTCCTTCTTTTTTGTTATGACAGGGTTGTTTTGGTTTGGTTTTTCGAGACAGGGTTTCTCTGTGTAACAGCTCTGGCTCTCTTGTAACTTGCTCTGTAAACCAAGCTGGCCTCCAACTCACAGAGATCCACCTGGCTCCAGGTACTGGGATTAAAGGGGTGTCCCCCACATCCAGCTGACAAGTTTTAAATCTAAGCATGGCTATGATAGATCAGAAGTGATTTGTCTCTATATACACTGGAATTTTGCTACTGTTATGAGTCATAAGGTAAATATTTGTGTTTGTCCGATGGTCTTAGACCAAAATCAACTTGGAAAGGAAAAGGTTTATTTCATTTTGCTACTTGCAGTTATCATCCAGAAAAATTGGTCAGGACCTCAAGCAGCCAGGACCTGGATTCAAAACTGAAGCAAAAGGCATAGAGGAGGGCTGTCTTTTGGCTTGCTCAGCCTGCTCTTTTATAAACCCCAGGGATGGCAGTGCCCACAGTGAGCTGGGCCCTTCCGTGTCATTAATCAATAAAGATAATACTCCACAAGCTTGCCTACGGGCCAATCTTATGGGGCATTTTCTCAGTTAAAGTTTTCTCTTCCCAAATGACTCTGGCCTTTGTCAAGTTTACATAATAACTAACCAACACACTCAGAAAGCTTAAAATAAATAATCAATAAATCATGAGAAATGGACTTAAATTGAAAAGAAAGATAGGAGACAGGATCTGGAGAGATGGCTCAGCAGTTAAGAGTGCCAACTGCTCTTCCGAAAGTCGTGAGTTCAAATCCCAACAACCACATGGTGGCTCACAACCATCCGTAATGGGATCTGATGCCCTCTTCTGAGATGTCTGAAGATAGCTACAGCAATCGAGTGGGGCCGGAGCGAGCAGAGCCGGAACAAGAGGGGGAAAAAAGTGTCTGATGACAGCTACAGTGTACTACTTATAATAAATCAATCAATCAATCAATCAATCAATCTTTAAGAAAAAAAAGATAGGAGACTTTATAAACCTAATCTTTAAGTCTCTAAATATAGCCTGCATTGATTAAAAAGAAGAGAAGGCCTTAAATCTAGGTGCCTTTCTAGTCAACACTTTATGCCCTAGAATTTTCCTCAGTGGTCAGTTACTTTGAAACACCTAAAACTTGTTTAAGGGATCAGAGAGGCTATGTTAAACTCTTGCATTTGCCCCTCTAATGTTGATTTCTCCGACCCTTTAGTTTTCTCATCTGAAAAATACCCTAGTGAAGAATTAGTTATGTTACAGTGATATAATCTTTTAGTAATAATAGTAGAAAGGCTGGAGAGATGGTTAAGAGCATTGGCTGCTCTTCCAGAGGTCCTGAGTGAGGTCCATTCCGCATGATGGCTCACAACCAAGTGTAAGAGGATCCAATGTTCTCTTGTAATGTGTCAGTGACACCTTACTAATATACATAAAATAAACAAATAAATACTTTTTAAAAAATGAAAACTATCAAAGTCATAGAACAAATGTAGTTTTTGCTTTGTTTTGTTATTTTAAAAATGTAGATGTTAAGAGAGAGGGCTCAACAGTTAAGAGTGCATGCTGCTCTTGCAGAAAACCTGAGTTCAGTTCTTCGCACCCATGTGAGGTGGTTCACAACCACCTGTACTCCACAGGGGCATTGGACACCTGCACTCACTCACACATACACATAATTTGTAAAATTAGTTAAAAGAAGGGAAAAAGAAAATCTTTAAAAAGTCAATGTAGACATCGAAACAGTGTGGACACTGAAGTCAGACAGCCCTGAGGTTCTGGTCTCTTTCTCCTACTTACTTAATGGTGTTCCCTGATCAGGCCTGATCAGGCCGCTTAGCTGTGCTGGGTAGGTAAGAATTGAAGTGCATAAAGCAGTGAGCCTGTAATCCTGCTCAGTTAGTATGGACACCATCTTCTTTCCTAATTTCATCAGAAAACATAAGAGTTTGGTGTGGTGGCATGCGCCTTTAATTTCAGCACTCAGAAGGCAGAGAGGCAGGTAGCTCTCTGTGAGTTCAAGACTGGCCTATTCTATATAGCAAGTTCCAGACCAGCGGGGCTCTGAAGTATACTTTATTCCTCTCAACCCCAAAGAAAGAAAATAGAGAAAGGAAGAAAGAAAATAAGAGGCTTGTGGTGCACGAATCTCTACTGTTTTGTTGTTTTCCATTTATAATATCTTCCATTTTTTTCTCTAGCAATTTCAGACATGTATGCAATCTTAATCATTTTCACCCCAACTCCCCACTCTCATTCTACCATGAAAGTCCCCAGCATGTTGTCTTTCCACCTTCTTGTCCTCTCCTCCCAAGTCCAGTAAGTGCTCCCTGCTAGAATGCTGACTGACCTTGCTGGCTTGGTGTTTTGTATGTCTTCCTCAGGTAATCATAGCAATAATGAGCTAGTAGTACAGGTGCCATGTCATGCCCTTAAGGCAGCATTTCATAGCACCCACCACCTGGATCTTACCTTCATCCCCTTTAACAGTGTCACCTGACCCGTGGGACAGTTGGTAGAGGTGTTGCATTTAGGGCTGAGCACTCTGTTGGGACTAGAATTACAGAGTGTTATAAACGGTCCTATAAGTGCTGGGAATTGAACCTGGGTTCTCTGGGTGAACAGCCAGTGCTCTTAACCACTGAGCCCTCTCTCCAGCTGCCTTTTATTAGATTTTTAAGTTACATTTCAGAGTAATGGGTTTCCAAACGTGTGTGTGTGTGTGTGTACATGCACATGTGCATACGTATGTATCCGTATATGCACACACTTGAGTTTAGTTGACCACCTTCCACGCCTCCTTCCCCCGTACCTTTATCCCAATCCCTGTCTAAATCTTTAGCTTTTAGGATCCCACACACACTTTATTTTTTAACCCTTTGCTCCTATTGTTTAATTCCTGAGAGTGTTTCTTTTTTTAAGGTTTTCATTTTCCTTCTTTTTCTCTCTTTCCTTGTTTATTGTGGGGCAGAGGTTTGTGGAGAGGAGAGTTTTGCACAAGTTGTTTTTCTGCCTGTCATTCAGGTTCTGGGGATCCAACTCGGGCCACCAGGTCCTTCCACCTTTCTTTACCCATTGAGCTGTCTTGCTGGCTTCTTAAGGTTTTTGTTTGGTTGGTTTTTTGTTTGTTGTCATTTTGTATGTGTGTGTGTGTGTGTGTGTGTGTGTAACATAAAATACACAGATTCCCCACCCCCCTGAGACAGGGTTTCTCTGTGTAACCCTGACTGTCCTGGAACTCACTCTGTAGACCAGGCTGGCCGAGGCTGAACTCAGAAATCCGCCTGCCTCTGCCTCCCAAGTGCTGGGATTAAAGGCGTGCGCCACCACTGCCCGGCTAAATACACAGATCTTAAATGTTCTGTTAATGAGTTTTGGAAGTTATATACTGCACCTATAGAACCACATTGCAGAGGCTGGAAAATCTCAGTGATTAAGATCTCTCACTGCTCTTACAAAAGACCATGCTTCAGTTCCCAGGACCCCACATGGCTGTATACATCCATCTGTTAACATCATTTCCAGGAGTTCCAGTAACCTTAATATTTTGTTGTTATTACTGTTGTTTATATTGTTGTTTAATATTTATTTGGGTGGGTGGGTGTGGATTTGTATGTCATGTGTACATAGAAGTCAGAGGACAACTTTTCTAGAAATTAGCTCTCCTCCTCTACCTTACTGAGGCAGGATCTCTGTTGTTTCTGCTTCTTCAGTTTCTGCTTCTCTAGGCTAGTTGTTGGCCTGTGAGCCCCCCACTAATTATCATGTTTCTTCCATCTTGCTGTAGGAGCATTGGATTTACATGTGCATGCCATGGTATCTGGCTATTTTTACATTGGTTCCAGGGGTTCTAGGCTAGATTATGCAGTGTAGCAGGAGAATTGTGGGAAACACCGTGCCTCAATAGATGGAAGAGAAGAACTGATATCCAGAAAGTTGTGTCCACCCCCAACATAATTTTGTTTGTTTTTTTTTGCCAAGACAGAGTTTCTCTGTGTCACCCTTGATATCCTGGAACTCACTCTAGACCGAGCTGACCTCAAACTCAGAGATCCTCCTGCCTCTGCCTCCCGAGTGCTGGAGTTAAAGGTGTGCGCACCATGTCTAGTCCTCTACTGATTATAAATACTCTGTGATGATTTGGGGAGGGTCCCAGGAAGTGAACTCAGGATGTCAGGTTTGGCAGTATGAACCTTTACCTGCTGAGCCATTTCACTGGCTCAGTAGTAAAGCATTTTTAACTCTATTACTTTGGAGCAGTGTGCTCTTTACATGTGAATGAGTAAAGAACTAGAAAACTTCACAAGGAATTCACCACAGGGTGGGTCAGGATCTTCAGTACCTATGACTGTCTCTTATTTATATTTTCTCTATTGGACATTGATTAAAAAGGAGACAAAGCAAGCTGATGCGTCCTGCAGTGCGGCACTGGGAGGCTAAGACAGGACTCTAGGTTCAAGGCCAGACTTAGGTGTGTAGCAGACCCTTCTCAGAAAAGAGGCTGAGGAGAGAATAGAAATGAGTCTGACTTTCTCTCTGGGTATCCCTATGTAGTGTATTCCCTTCTGTTGCTTTGGAGGTTGTTTATACAATTGATGGGAGAAAATGTAATCTCACTGTGTTCTGGAAGCGAGGACTATGTAGACTTCTCTACGAAACTGTTGAATCTTCACAGCCCACCACTAAGAAATAGTAATATTTCTTTACTCCCAGTAGTCATTTTTATGCAGTTCTAGGCCACTAAGTGTCCTCAGAAGATCCTCTGCCTTAAAAATTGTGCTTAAAAAACAAAAACCCAGGACACACTGTACAGTATGTACAAATAGTTTACAGGGAAGTGTTTACATGGGCCCTCCTGGGTGTCACTGTTACATATGAATTAGTCCCTTTTTGTTTTCTTGTGCCAAAAATAAAATCTCCTAACTCCTTAATTTCTTCTGTTTGTCAAACGAAACATCAAAAGGGGAGATATTTCTATGCCTCCTATTGACTTCACAGCCGTTCTCACTTTAAATACTGTGTTTAATTTGGTGTGTTTGTGTACAAGTGGCCAAGCACATGTACCATACATAGAGTGTGAAGGCCAGAGGCCATCGGACATCTTTCTCCATTCTCCACCTTTATACATTTAAGACAGGGTTTCCCACTAGGCATGGTGGGGTGGTGCACACCTATAATTCTAGTACTCAGGAAGCAAAAGCAGGTCAGTCTCTGGATTTGAGTCCAGACTGGGCTACATAGTTCCAGGCCAGCCAGATTTATAAAATGACAACTTGTCTCAAACAAATCAGAGAGAGAAAGAAAGAAGGAGAAGAAAAGACCGGGTTTCTCATTGAACCTAAAGCTTGCCTTTTTCACTTTTGTTGACTAGCCCCGTAAGCTCAAGGAATATGCCTGTCTCTACCCCTCAGCACTAGAGTTATAGGCATATGCAACCATGTGTCTGGTTTTGTTTTTTCTTTGTGTTGTTTAGTTTTGCTTGAGACAGGGTCTAACTAGCCTAGCACTTACTGTTTAGACCAGGTTGGCTTCAAACTTACACAGATCCATCTGTCTCTGCCTCCTGAGTGCTGGGATTAAAGACTAGGTCACCACAAAACACCTTGCTTATTTTGCTCATGCCTGTGTTTATGTTTGGTTGGTTGGTTTTGTTTGTTTGTTTGTTTGTTTTTGGTTTTTTTGAGACAGGGTTTCTCAGTGTAGCCCTGACTGTCCTGAAACTCACTGTATAGACCAGGCTAGCCTCAAACTCAGAAATCCACCTGCCTTTGCCTCCCAAGTGCTGGGATTAAAGGTGTGCGCCACCACAGCCCAGCTTTTTTTTTTTTTTTTAAAGATATATTTATTTACTATATGTAAGTACACCGTAGCTGTCTTCAGACACTTTTTCTTCTTGCTCCGGCCCCACTCGTCTCATTACAGATGGTTGTAAGCTGTCATGTTTTTGCTGGGATTTGAACTCATGACCTTTGGAAGAGTAGTCTGAGGAGCTCTTAACCACTAAGCCATCTCTCCAGCTCTCAGTTGGTTGGTTTTTATGTGGGTTCTGAGTATTTGAAATCAGAACTTACACAGTAAGTACTTACATTCGCTGAGCCATGCTGTTTCTGCTCCTGTTCTTTTTCAGCCTTTAAAAAAAGTTAATAAATTTACTTACCCTTAAGCCATAACTTTCACTTCCCCTGCCCCAAGATGTATTACTTGGAATTCTTATTTGTCAAGAGTATGCAGAGACTTCTACATAGAATTACAGGACAAAAATTACCTTCATTAAAGGTTAATGTAAAGAATAAAAAATACCTTACCTTAAGAAGTAGTTTTATTGAAAATACTAAGAGAAATATTTTACAATATTAAGCCAGGTACATACTTAAAATCACAGCACTTAGGAAGTGGACACATGAAAACTGCTGCAAGCTTAAGACCAGCCTGGGCAAGAGAACAGGCTGTGGGCAGGTACAGTGCTGCTACCTGTAACGGTAGCACTTAGGAAGTGGGGCAGCTCATCCTGGCTGCATAGTGATTCCCAAGCCCACCTAAGCTAAGCTTTTAAGTCTTCTTTCAAAAGGAGACAAACAATAAAAGCCACCCACAGGTGGTGGGAGAAGGGAGGAGATAGATTATGACCCAAAAATTAGTAACTCTCCCGGATCTGTCATGACTAGCATATCCTATGTTCTCATTGTGAGGTGTGTGTGTACACGCATGCGCAGTCAGGACAAGGTTTTTATTGTTGTTTTTGAAGCAGTGAGCATATGGGGATGATAAGGACTGAAACGCAAGTAGTTGAAGACCTGACTTCAAGAAGCAAGGAATGCTTAAATAAGGAGACGAGATAAAGCTGTCCCTTGTGATGGGTCGGCGTGGGCCAACGGTTATTCTGGTTCAACATGTGCACATCCTGCTTCTGAAGCTGTGCGCCTGTGATTGGCTGTCCAGTGCCAACAGAATAGTCATTCTCAATAAGATTTTATTGATTTTTTTAAGATTGTTAAATCAACGAATGATTTTCATAGTTGTTCTTTATATTGTGTGTCATCAGACGAGATACTTATTTAATGAACGTGAGGAATACAGAAATGGCTGTTGTACATTACTTATGGTGTGCTTTTTTTTTTTTTTTTTTTTTGCTAATTAAGTTGGATATTTATCTATATTCCTAAAACAATTTTTAGGGGTTTTTGTTGTTTTGTTTTGTCCTAGAAAACACATGAATGCCTGTTTTCACAAAAGCGACTGTACAGTGACTTGAAATAGAGCAAATGAGATAGTGCATGGCCTTCCAGTAAAGGGTATTTGAAGACTGAAAAATGTTTTCATTGTTGTTGTTATTGGTTTTGTTTTGTTTTGCTGAGACAGGGTCTTACTACGTAGATAGCCCTGACTATCCTGGAACTCATTATGTAGATTTGGCTGGCATCAAACTCACAGAGTACTTGAGTACTAGGTGTAAAGGTGTGTTTCACTAATGCCCAGCCCTGTGCTTGTTTTTTATTACTGGCATAGAAAGCTAAATTGGGTTTGATAGGAGTGAATAACAGGAAGATTTAATTTTGTCTGCTTTTTAGGAAAGTTTTCTCAAAAGGAATAGTTTATATTTGAAAGTAAATACTTTGACTTTGCAGAAGGTGAACTGAGCCAACTGCCAGCCCTATGTGCTGAGTTTTACTAGAACTTCAAAGACTTGCCTAACAAGACAGGGTAATGCATACTCATGCAAGGCCAGCAAGATGGTTCAGTAGGCTCAGAAGGAAAAGGCACTTGCTGCCAGGGAAGATGACCTGCTTTCTGTCCTTGGACCCCATATGGTGAAAGGAGAGAACCAACTTTCACAAGTTATCCTCTGACTTTTACCCATAGGTTGTGGTATGAACATACAACATACACACATACATAGACACACACACAATAAATTATAAAGTTGATCATGTGTAAGTATGATACAATATAAACAGATGGTAAAGTCTCATGTATAGCCAGTGCTCAAAAAACACATTGAGGGTTATAACTTTCTATAGAAGCCTATATCAGTACATCAATATATAGAGAATATGTATAGAACACTATTTTATTTTACCCATCGAGATGAAATTGGGCACATTCAAGGTGGTGTGACCATAAACAGTACCTTCTTCCCCTTCCTGTCTTGCTCTTCTTAAACTTAAAGGCTCAAGAAACCCTCCTCCCTCAGCTTCCAGCCTCCCTGGTGCTGAGGATACAGGGACACCATAGTGTGTAGCTGTCAGCCATTTCTTTTCCGAGACGGGGTCTATCTATATATCCCTGCTGTCCTGGAACTAGCTCTGTAGAGTAAGCTGGCCTCTTACTTCCAAGTGCTGAGATTGTAGGTGTGTACCACTATACCCAGCATGAAAGAGAACTTTTCTGTTCTTAGGCAAACTAGGTCTCTAAAGAGCTGCACAGGCAGACAAGCAATAATCTTGCGTGCAGTTTATCTTGAATTGGATGAGGTTACCTGTGTTTCTTGAGAACCTTTGGTGTCTGGTCCTTTAACTTGCTCAAGGGATAAGAATCTGACTGGTTGACAACTCTGAAGCATTGGTGAGCATTTGTTTATTCATTTAGTTCAAATGTACAGCTTCCCTGGGAGGAAGTGTGAGTGGGTTAGGGAAAAAAGAAACTACTCAGGATCGAAGTACGCTCCTCCGTGGCCCCTTAAGGAGGAGCGAAGTGTCTGGCCTCAGCAGGTAAGGACCTAGATCTGTTTGTAGAGCACCGGCTTGGATAACTTCGGGAATCTACAGGAGTCCAGTATTTCCCAGGTAGTGACAGTAAGTTAAGACGCTACCCCAGCCGTCATTTGTGATCTGTGGTTGGGAGGCAGTTGTTGAGTGAACCCGAATAGTGACTAGCAAGACTAAGGTCCTTTCCCACTCCAGGAAGGTCTTAGTCTGTTTGGAGGGCACATGGCTAGAAAGTTCTCTCCATGCTTACTTTCAACTGCTTAAAAGACACAATGTAAGATAATGTAACTTGTATAAGTTAGCTGCTTTTTGATATTGTGTAACTTGAAACTGGTAAGAGTTTTGTAGTTTGTAGTAGCTATGGCAGTTCTCTCCTTTGTTAAAGCAGGGTGTGTCTGCTGCTAAGTAGAGCTTCATGATGCCTTCTTCTCTAGAGAGAATCTCGTGATTTAAATAATATAGCTGAAAACATGAGCACATTTCTGTAGGTGACAGCATATAAAGTGCCACGAGAATGCAAAACTCACCCCGAATTGCTTCAGAGCTGAGCTCGGGTGAGTCTCAAAATAGTTACGTGCAGGACAATTGTCTAGACAGTGCAGGTTTGTTTCTCTTAAACTTGGGGAAGTGCGTGTGGCTGCTGCTGTTGCTCAGTGGTGAACTAAGTGCTCAGCACTGGTAAGGCCTGGGTTGGGTCCACAGCACCCCATTGCCAGTACCTAGAAGAGACAGATTAATTGGAAGTGACAGAAAGCAAACCAGATCTGGCCAGGGGCGATGGAAAGAGAGAGGGAGAGCTGTGACAAGAGCATGAACAATAGTGACTGCTCACTGGCGCCCATCCTGACGGGTTCACAGGTGTGTTACAGTAGTGACTGCTCACTGGCTCCC
>JADRCH010000151.1:5297547-5395770 GCA_019843965.1 Rhynchomys soricoides
TGACAGGTTCACAGGTGTGTTACAGTAGTGACTGCTCACTGGCTCCCATCCTGACGGGTTCACAGGTGTGTTAATATTACAACTCATCAAATTTATGTTTCAACTCATGTAGGTACCTAGACATGATAACACATTCTTGTAACTCCAACACTTAGAAGACCAAGGCAGGGAGATCAGGGTGAGCTTGAGGGAAGCCTGCTCTAGGCCAGCCAGGGCTGCATAGACGATCCTGTCTCTAAACACTTAATGGAACTATAGATGCTATATTATAGATCAGTTTTACTACAATAAAGCTTGGAAAAGAAAGCTGGGTGTAGTTAGTACACCCTTTTAAATCCAGTACTCAAGAGGCAAGCAGATCTCTGTGAGGTCCAGGACAGCCAGGGCTACCTACATAATGTGACCTTGTCTAGAAAAACAGAAAATAAAAGCATAAATAAAAATGAATGAATGAATGAATGAATGAATGAATAAAAGAAATTAATCCAAGGGCAGCATTTACCAGAGGACTTTTTTCTAGGTTGTAGGGAGACTCTTGGCAGTGTGTGTGGGTCTGTGTGTGTATGTCTATGTGCGTGTTTTAAAAACAAGTCTTGTGTGTGCACACAAAGCTGTAACTCTCATTGCTTGCCTTTCTGGTTTCTTCAGAAATCCATAGAAGCTGCTGCGCCCTGCTGCAGACCATGTCTAATAGCAACACTACTCAGGAGACTCTGGAGATAATGAAAGAATCAGAAAAAAAGCTGGTGGAAGAATCTGTAAACAAAAATAAATTTATATCCAAAACTCCAAGTAAGGAAGAAGTTGAGAAAGAGGGTGAAGAGAATGGTCTGCGTCAGGAGACACAGGTAAGGGTTAAGTGTGAAGAGACATGTCACCTCTCCCCAGCTTCACCCAGAGCCAGGCACAGCAGTGTACTTGTGTCCTAGTCTGCTTGTCTGTTGCTGTGGGAAAACCCTGATGAGAAGCAGCTGAGGAGGATGGGGTTCATCTCAGCCCACAGGTCACAGTTTATTTTCCAGGGAGGCCAGAGCAGGGGCTCACGCAGAAGCCATGGATCATTACAAAAGGCTGCTTCCTGGCTCTTCCAGCTAACTTTCTTATTTAGTCCTGGGCCACCTGCCTAGGGATGCCACCATCCAGTGTGCTGGGTCCTCCTACATCAATTAGCAATTAAGAAAGTGCCTTTAATCCCAGCATTGGGGAGGAAGAGGCAGATGGAGGCCAACATGGTCTTATAGAGAGTTTCAGGACTGGCAGGGCTACACAAAGAAATACTGTCTTGAAAAAAAAAAACCAAAGACAAAACAGGATAGAAGAAAACAACAAAAGAAAATTCCTCATATATGACCACAGGTCAGTCTGATTGAGGTAATTCTTCAGTTAATGTTACCTCTTCCCAAGTGATTGTAGGTTTCTGTCAGTTGACAGCTGATGCTCACTGTAATGGCTTATAAAACCCTAACCCTCAGCAAGCGAAGGCAGAAAAGTCAGAAGGTCAGGGCCATCTTTGGTTTGGAGCAAGTTCAGGGCCAGGCTACCTGAAAAGCCCATTTTAGTCACAGAGTCCAAGATGAAGTCAAAGAAGATAGTGAAATCCCGACTGCTTGGACCTGAGCTCATTGGTTCTTACTGCACTTTGCTCTGATTCTGGCTGAACTCATTGTACAAGAGGAAGGGAAGCTACACAACTTTCTGGAGGCACATTGTTAGATACTCATTTTAGTATAATTTGGATTGCTTCCTTCTACACGAAAAGGAATAGATTCTAAAATGGTTTATGAAAACGAGTAGCATCACCAACTATAAACTTTATATGGATACAGAAATTTAAAATGGCCAGAATAACATTGTTTTACATCAAAATAGGCTTCAAAATGTCTTGAACAAGGACAGGTATGTTTTCTGAGCCTAGTCAGGCAAACCCATTCTTTTCTTTTTTGGCATCCCTAGAGAAAGTTCCTCCAGTGGTCCTGTGTTCACAACTAAGTGGTGGGGTTTAGTTTGGCTCCATCTGTCTTGCAGAAGTCCCTGCTGTAGGAAGCTGATGTTCGTGTGTTTGCTGTGGTGGTAACACAGCTTGCCGTGGTGCAGTTGGTCAGCATTCCCCTTGCCTTTGTGCAGTCCTGTCTGCAGCTTGCTCTGAGGTCCTGGCTGCTAAGCTTTCTTCTGTCAGAGGCACACTGAGCTCAGTGCTGGGAACCTGGTGGGAAGTAGGCAAAGTAAGGGAGTGGACACGGGGAAGGGGTTGTCTCCCCTTCTCTTTATTGACTGGCAGAGCCAAGGTCCTGGAGTCCCAGGCAGCATTGCTTACCTTTGTCAACAGCAACCTCTATCTGAAAGGGAAAGGGAGGGGTCTGCTGCATTTCTGGCATCTCCAACCAATGAGAAGACAGAGGTGTTTTCTGTTTTCTCTACCACTTACTTACTCTGCAACTAAAAGCAGACCCAGCACTGAGACATAAACACTGCACTCTCCTGGGCCAGACCATGGGGTGGCTATGCTGTGCTGAGCACGGGAGAGAGCCTACACTTGCATTGCTATTTGCTTATTTACCTTTAGTGTTTTTAAGACAGGACTTCATGAAGTTCATGCTGACTCTTAGACATGATGTCTAGTCCAGGCTAACCCTGAAGTACACCCCCAAAATGTTAGGGTTACAGTGCCCACAGCCATCTTCATTCTTAGGTAGGTAGGTAGGTAAGTAGGTAGATAGGTAGGGAGAGGAGAGAGGGGGGAGAGAGAATGACAGACAGACAGACAGAATGAGTGTTTTGTCTGCATGCATATCTGTTCATGTTGTGTATGCAGTGCCTACAGAGGTCAGAAGAGGGCACTGGGTCCTCTGGACTAGAGTTAAACAGTTGTTAGCCACAATGTGGGTGGTGGGAACTGAACCTAGGTCCTCTACAAGACAGCCAGAGCTCTTATTGACCCATCTCTTTAGTCCCACCAATGGTATTGAAATCTTTGAGGTTTTATTTATTTTTATGTGTATGAGTATTTCAGCTGTATGTATGTCTGTGTACCATGTGTTCTGTAGTGCCTACAGTGTTGGATCCACTGGAGTTACAGCAGGTGTGAGTTAACTCACTGTGTGCTAGGGTGCTAGGGACTTTTGGAATAACACCCAGTGCTTTTAACCACTGAACCATGTCCCCAGCTCTACCAGTGATGTTTTTTAACTATCAGAAAATAAATTGCTGCTGGCTATGGTAGTACATGCCTTAGTCCCAGCGTTCAGGAAGCAAAAGGGGCAGATCTTTGTGAGTTCAAGGCCAGCCTAATCTATCTACTGAGTTCCAGCCTAGCCAGGGCTACGTAGTCTCAACTGAACATAGTGAGTTGTACACACCTATATTTCCAGCATTTGGAAGGTAGAGACTGAAATATCAGGCCAGCCCAGCCCAAGCTACTGCCTTAAACGAAACAAAGCAAACTTTGCATATTTAGCAAGTAATGATTGCTGGTTGGATGGCTCGGTGGCTAAAGGCACAAAGCCTGAATTCAGTCACCAGGGCCCAGAGGGTCGTTCTCTGGTGCCCAATTGGGCAAACTGAGCCTTTTCTAGCTAGGCTAGTAGAGAGGCTTTTTTCTGTGTGGTTACTCTAATTCTCTTTGGTTACACAAGCCCAATTTCTGTAAATTCTTCATTTTGTGCCTTCGGGTAAGATTGGGATTTATTATAAGCCTGGGAGATAGAACATTAACTCTAGCAAAAGTCAGATTAGAACCAGGAGCAATGTCAATTTGGAAGGTCTAGAAACTTGAAGCATAATTTTTCAAGACAACTTAATTCACTTAGGCCTTGTCTTCTTTAAAGATGAAAGCAACAACATAAAGAGATGAATTAAAGTTAGACAGCTCCTCAGATATGTGTTCTGCAGCTGTCTGCTCTTCTCCTGTCTTCCTTTACAGTGTGCCCCGTCTTTCCTGGGTGTTTTCTCTTTTACATGTGAATTGTCATTCCCCGCCCATCCTTCCAGAGGATGTGGAGACAGTTTGCCACAGCTCCAAGTACACTTCCAGCCTCTATTGAGACCGAGAAGGAATTTTAAATTCTCAAGATAGATTAGTGATGAATGTTTAATTATATGTTGTCAAGATTACATGAAAGATAATTAAGTGAACTTTTAGATCCAAATTATTTGTTCTCAGGAGACAGTTGTCTTCTGAAGTCCTATTGTGTATTTTTTTTTTTAACTTTTTATTGGATATTTATTTACATTTCAAATGTTTTCTCCTTTCAGGTCCCCCTTCGGAACCCCTGTCCCATCCTCCCTCCCGTGTTGTGTATTTCTTAAAGATAGACAGTAAAGAAAGAACACTTATAGGTTGTATATTTCCTATGAGGCACTCATCTGGTTAAAAAAATATCTTTATCTCAGTGTTGGAGAAAACCTTCTTCTCCACTCCCCTGACTCCTTTTTCTTCAACCAGAGGAGCTGGAGTCACTGCTGCCATCTTTTGGAGGTCTTGTTCCTTACAGTCTTGGTCTTGCTACTGATCTTGGATCCCTTAGCAACCTCTTAGGAAGCGCCGTCTGTCTTCTTGTGTTTCTCAACATACAGATATTCCTTGGACAGCCACGAGAATTCATCTTTCTCTGCTCATGCTCAGCTTCTGTATCCCTCTTACTTCTGCAGTCTTCCCAGCAGTCTGACTTGCCCCATCCAGGAAGTCTCTGTCCAGAGTTGAAGCTGCAGAGTTTGGAGAGAGGAGGTGTTTTTCCTAGGGCCATGTGATGTGCCTTTTGGGAATCAGTTATTCAGAACAGCTTTTACAGGAGATTTAGTGATACAAAATGCAGACTCTTTGAGATCCTTTTTAGAATGAGCAAGCCATCGGTGTAACGCGTACTGAACTCAGGTGTGCCATATAAACAACCAGCTGAGTATGGCCTCCTGATTGGGCTTTCTTCCTTTATAGTTACATTTGGATTCATCTGTTCTGCTGCCTGACGCCAGGTCTCAGATTCTCCATCATATGACCTAGTCCCTTAACCCCAGCCATTGCTTCTGTAGTTTATGCTTCAATAATATCTGATTCCTCTTTTCCTGTTATTTAAGTTGAAAAATCTGAGAAAAGCATGTTTGTGTGTATGCCTTCTCTGCCTGGTACTAGTACCTGATATGTGTTAGGCTTTAACCTAACTGTTAGCTCTTCTGTGAAAACTATGCCTTATGGGAAGTAAACAGATTCACACATTGTTAGTAGAGAATATACATTCATGCACTTTGAGAAGCAGTCAGCAGTGCTTTATAAAGACTATAAGATGGACTATAGATAACACTCAATGACCTGGTTACCATTTATACTTTTAAAGATTAGAAACATCCTATGGTATATATATAATTAAAGGTATTGGTAAAAATATACTGTAGCATAGCCACACAATGGAATACTATGTATCAGTTACAGAAACCAGTACATCTTCTGTGGGATGATAGCTCTGAAAATTAGTTTTTTCATAGAGCTCAGAGTAGTGTATACAATTGATTTTTTTTCAGTGTACATATTTATAGTAAGCTTATATTCATAAAAGTCTATGAATGAATTTTTAAAAATCTGTACTGATTGACTAGTAAGTATCTGGTCAGATATTTGTAGGACAAATTTGAAATTACTCAATGAATAACTCTGTTGTACCTTTTGAATGTTTGTACCATCTGTGTGTATTACCTGTTTGAAAAGGCAGTAAAAAGCACTGCTTTGTGTGTTTGGACAACCCATCCTCTCTTGTTGCAGCAGGTTTGCCACTGACCAGTTCTACTACCATTTCTTACCTTTTCCATTCGCCCACCCACTTCTCCATTTTGTGCCGTGTGGCAAGTTGTCTGTAAACTTGTAAAGACAGAGGGATAGAGGTCCTTACCTCACCAAGACCATGCCAGTATTCTGCCTCTGTCTTGTCTTTCCTTTCTGCCCTCCAGCCTCAGTTTCTTCTATACCCTAACCTCTTCCTCAGAGCCTGAATTTGACTTCTCACATGTGTGTTCAGAAATCTTAACAAGTACTTAGTTGTTTGCACCCACATCCTGCCTCTAGGATTCTTCCTCGGCAGATGTCCATACCATAGTCTCTCAGCTTTGTTCTGGGATTCTTATCCCTGTCTTCCATGTCCTCTGCTTCTTATCCCGTCTCTTATCACACTCCTTATCCAAAGAAGCTATGAGGCCACCACTGAACACTTAGAACCAGGAGAATTCTCTTGCTTAAGAAGGGAAGCATTGCTCAGGAGGCAGAGGCAGGGGAATCTCTGAATTGGAGGCTACTCTAGAACTACATGGTGAGTTCTAGGACAGTCACAGAGAGACTCTGTCTCATTAAAAAACTAACCCAAAACAGGGCAGTTTGGAGGGAAGACTCCCCATTCCATTTCTATTGATAGGACAAGTGTTCTGGGCATAGCTCAGTAGGTGAAGGCACTTGTGGGGAGACCTGTTGCCAAGCCTGATACCCTGATTTTGATCCCTGAAACCCACATGGTGGAAAACCACAGACAACTCCTGCAAGTTATCCACTTATTGCCACTACATTCCATGTGTGTACACACACACACACACACACACACACACTGTAATTAAAATGTTACTGAGACTGGAGGTAAGAGAACTGGATGATTTTCCAGAGGACCTGAGCTTGATTCTCAGAATCCACTTGCTGCTCACAGCTGTCTACAATTCCAGAGCCAAGGGATCTGATGCCTTCTTCTGATGTCCATGCATACCCAGGCACATGTGCACAGGCGTACATGCAGGCAAAACACCTATGCGCATAACAAAATAACTGGATTTAGTTGCGTACATCTATGAGTCCAGTGCTTGGGAGGTCGAGGCAGGAGGGTTGCAAGTTCAGGGGCAACCTAGGCTACTTAGTTAAGAGACCTTGTCAAATGAGGAAGGGAAGGAGAGGAGGAATTTACTTGGTCCAATGACTGACTAGCGTGCACTTAGTCCTGAGTTTGATCCCCAGCACAGCATAAACCAGGTGTGGTAATGGATGCCTGTAGGATTCAGATGTTCAAGGTCATCCATATATATATGTATATACACACACACACACACACACACACACACACACACACACACACATATATATATAGTAGGTTCAAGGCCAGCTGGAATACATGAGAGAGAGACGTATAGGGATCATGTTTCATTTCCGTTATGGAGGAAAAAGTACTTCATGCTCTGGTAGTGCATACAGTCAGAGGACCCCATGATTTGTCTAAAGCATTTATCATTATGCAAAATAACCTTGGAAGATATCTTCTGATTCTTCATCTTCATGAACACCAGGTGACTTGCGACATCATGTGGTGGCATTTAAAACCAGTTAATAATTAGTGTGTTGTTGTTGTTAGCATGCATTGCTTGTAAATATTGATTATCTGCACCTTTCCTATGTTTTAATCCCTCTTCTAACAGAGACGGACATCCAGTCATGGCCATGCCAGGAAAAGAGCCAAGGTGAGCATTCTTCCTCCTTCACTTACTCTCTGACATGATCCATTCTGCAGTTCAGAAGTGTGTGTAGGTGGAATGTGGCTTGTTCAGGTTAAATAGAAGTAAAGCTTTCTTCCTGCCTTTTTGTTTCTCAGTCTCGAAGGTACATCATCACATAGAGAATGCGAATGTGATAACATGCATGTGTACATACATGCATTTCCTACTGGCAAGTCTGGTTCGTTCTCTCCCATACAGGCAGTCTATATCTGAGCCTGAAGTGATATCTGACAGGACTCCGGGGTATTGTTCATACTCAGCTGCTGGTTTCTCTGCTCACTCAGGACTTCTCTAGAATGGCTGCTTGTATGAGTGTTAATATTCACCAAATTTCCCCCCATGCCAACCTGGTCTACATAGTGAGTTCCTGGGCAGCCAGAGCCACAAGGCTAGACCCTGTTTGAATTTTTTAAAAAAGAAAAGAAAACAGAACAACAACACTACTTAATAGAAATTGCAACTAGCAAGAGTCTTCTAAGAAAGTATGTTTCTAAAGAGTCTGAGAATGTTTTCTAAACATTCCCCAAAGGGTGTGTGTGTGTGTGTGTGTGTGTGTGTGTGTATGAATATGAGGTGTAGTTTTTGATGTTTGTTTTGTGCTGTTTGGGTTTTTTCAGTCTAATTCCAAGCTCAAGTTGGTGCGCAGTCTGGCGGTATGTGAGGAATCCTCCACTCCATTTGTTGATGGGCCACTAGACACCCAGGTAGGTCTTTTACAGGCCTGAATGCTATTTATTCTGAGTATGACAGTTGTTGGGTAAAGCATGATAGCAACCCCAGCACGGACACTGGACCTAGAAATCAATCATCAAAGTGTTACTTTATTTTGAGGCACAGTCATATGTATCTCAGATTAGCCTCAAACTCTATATGTAGCCAAAGATGACTTTGAACTTCTGATTCTCAGCCTCTATGTTCCAAGTGCTAGGATTACAGACCTGGACCACCAAGACTTACATGGAAAGGTACCTTTAAAGAAAAGGTCTTGGGGTCTGGAGAAATGGCTTAGTGATTTGGAGCTTTCCCTGACAAAACGTTTCCAGTTCTGATTCCCAGCACCCACATGACAGCTCAAAACTATCTGTAACTCTAGTTAGATACTGATAGTCCTGAGGATCTGACACCCTCACACAGACATACACACAAGCTAAACACCAATGCACTTAAAATAAGAATAAATAAATCATTAAAAAAGAAGCAAAGAAAAAGGCTCTTGTTGTTGGAGACAGTGAGGATTTTGAGTCTTAATGTCTTGCTCAGGTGGCAGAGGACCTGGGGCTGAACACACCCTTCCTGACACACCCTTCCTGACACACCCTTCCCATCCCCTTCTTACAAAGATAGCCAGAGTAGCTTCAGCTGTGACTTCTGACAGGAAAAGGTTGCCCTCTGCTGTCAGTGGAACAAAAAAGCAAAGTAATTAACAGTAGACACTCTTCTATAAGATAAAGTTGGGGCAGGGGAGATGATCCAGTGGGTGTATTAGTCAGTGTTCCGTTGCTGTGAAGAGACACCATGAGCATAACAACTCTTACAAAGCAAAGCATTTAATTGGGGCTGGCTTACAGTTCAGAAGGTTAGTCCATTGTCATAATGGCAGGAAGCATAGCAGCATGCATGGTAGCTGAGAGTGCTACATATGGATCCAAAGACAGTAGGAAGTGAGCCACTGGGCCTGGCTTGGTCTTTTGAAACCTCAGAGACTACCTCTAGAGACAGACACACTTCCTCCAACAAGGCCACACCTTCTCATCCTTTCAAATAGTGCCACTCCCCGTTGACTAAACATTGAAATCTATGAGCCTGTCGTGGCGGCCATTTTTACAGCACAGTGGGTAAAGCCTTGGTCATGTAGGTGGGAGTTCATATGTCCACCATACATGCTTGTATAGGAAGGTAAGAGGCAAAGACAAGAGTCTCTGCAAGGCAAAAGCTAACTAGCCTGGGGCACGGTACTACATACAGCACCCTATCTCAAGACACACATGCCTATGCACACAGACACAGGCACACACACACCCACAGATTTTTAAAAAAAAAAAAAAATGAAGAAAAGATAAATCTTTTCTCCTAAGATTTGCTAATTGGATTTTGAGGGAAACACAAAAAGAGTTTGTTTTTAAAAAGATTGATTTATTTTATGTGTGTGAACATTTTGCCTAAATGTCCATCTTTGTACCATGTGCATGCCTGATGCCTGCAGATGTCAGAAGAGGCCATCAGATCCCCTGGAAGTAGAATTATGGATAGTTCTGAACTGCCACGAGGGTCTAGGAAATGAACTTAGGGTTCTTGTCAGAGCAACAAGTGCTCTTAATTAAGCTGAACCATTTTCTCCACACCCACCATAGAGCTTAAATCTTTTTCCCACCTTTGATTATATGCCTCTTTCCTTTTGTTTAAGGATATAATTCAACTGCACATCAGCTGCCCCTCTGACAAGGAGGAAGAAAAGTCCACAAAAGATGTCTCTGAAAAGGAAGACAAGGACAAAAGCAAAGAAAAGGTTCCGCGGAAGATGCTATCCAGAGGTGAGGACTGTCCTCTCATCCAGCTTAGCCTGGTGCCATAGTGTGCTGTCTTGTCTGTCTGTGTGTCTCTCCCTCTCTCCTTCTCTTATTTTTTTTTTTTTTTAAAAGGGGGAAGGTGTTTTATTTATTTATTTATTTATTTTATTTTTGAGAGACTAGCCCTTGCTGGCCTGGAATTCACTATGTAGACCAAGCTTGCCTTGAACTCATAGATATCCTCCTGCCTCTGCCTCCCAGTGCTGGATTAAAGGCATGTTACACCACTGACAGCATCTCAATTTCTTTTTAAGATTTATTTTTATTTTATTTCATGTGCATAGATGTTTTGCCTGCATGTATGTCTGTGTACCATGTACATGCCTGGCACCTAGGCAGCCCAGAAGAGGGTGCCAGTTCTCCAGGGAGTAGAGTTATAGACAGTAAAGAGCCACCAAGTGATGTTCTGGGAATCAAACCCAGGTCCTCTGGAAGAGCATGCAGTGTAACTGCTAAGCCACTCCTCCAGATCCTTCTGTCTTAAATTTTGAGGCAGGGTCTCATGTGGGCCTATAACTTGCTATGTAGCTGAAGATGACCTTGAACTTAAGATTTTCCTGCCTCTACCTCCTGAGTCCTAGGGTTACAGGGATGTGCCGCTGTGCCTGGTTTTAATGTGGTGCTTGCTCTCTACCAGCTGAGCTACACCCACAGCTCACTCTCTCTTCCACTCTCCTTTTGTGTAGGGATTGAACCTAGCCCATGCACATTAGGCAAGCAAGCACTCTACCACTGAGCTGTGTCTCCACCCATCTATTACTTCACATTTTGAGGCATAATCTCACTAAGTTTTCCAGGCTGTCTTTGAACTTAGTTTGTAGTCCAGACAGGCCTGAATTCTGCTTCAGCCTCTGGAACAGCTAGGATTGAAAATCTACAATGTTCTTTCTTTTGTCTTGACACCTCGCATTCACTGCAGTTCAGTGTCTCCTGCTGCCTTGGTTACTTGGGGGGAGTCATTAACTACATTATGTACTTTTTTGCTTCTTTAACCAGTCTTGCCACAGGGCCTTACATACCACAGCGAGGTACTCTGTCGGCATTGACACTAGCTAGAATAAGGCGGTGTAGTCAATTCTGACTTGGTTTATGCTCCAGGATAGATGGTGGTATGAATGATCATAGTAGCGTATCTTTCATTGGGGGTGGCTACAGCGATTTACTTGTGTAGCACTTCATTTATTTATTTATTTATTTTGAAGCGGGGTCTCATATACTTTGGGCTGGCCTTGACCCTCCTTCTACGTCCATCTCCTGAGTACTGGGATTACCATTCGAGTTTAGAGGAGCTGGGATCAATCCCAGGGCTTCATTTATGTTACCTAAGCTCTCTACTGACTGAACCACACCCCGCCCTGTTACATTACGATTTATAACACAGATCCGCTTTCACTCATTAGACTCTGGCTTTAAAGGTACAGTCTATAAAAATGACCATATTTGAGGTGCAGCAGGACGGCTCTGTGGGTACAGACGCTTGCGATGCTCATCTAACAACCCACATTCCATCCCTAGAATCCACACAAAGATGTCAGGAAAATGACTCGACACAGTCGTGCTCTGACCTCCTATCCCAGGGCTTGTGTATCTACACCACACACACACACACACACACACACACACACACCCTGTACACCATATACGACACACCACACATGCCATACATACACACACATTACAAATCACACACACACACACTAAAAATTTTTTTTTAGTCTTTGAAAAATTGTATTTGACAAAGTAACTAAAGCTGGACAAATTTCTGAGATTTCGGGAAAATCAACTGTGATTGCCCTTACCTATTTTCATTTGTAGAATAAAACCTGCTTTATTTTGATGAGGAAATTCAGTAAATATTTATTAATGTTAAATAGTATTTTAGTGTAATATTGATATAGTACTGTAGCCCAAATAGTCATCCATGCAGTGTGTCTGTGCATGCGCGGTGTGTGTGCATGCTCACATGTGCGGAGGCCGGGGTTGAAGTCAGGAGTCCTGCTGTAACCCTCCCCTTATTTTATTTTCTTACACAGGTTTCTGTGTGTGTGTGTTTCCTGTGTGTGTGTTTCCTGTGTGTGTGTTATCTGTTTGGAGGTCAGGGATGCCTCTCAGGAGTTAGTTCTCTCCTTCCACTGAGTCAAGTTCTGGGAATCAAGTTCAGCTCACCAGCTGTGACATTAAGCACCTAACCAGCCTCTCCACCTTAGCTTTTGAGATAGTTTCTACACTGAACCTAGAACTGATTGAGTCAAACTTGCTGGGTAGTGGGTTCCATGGAGCTGCCTGTCTTCACCTCTGTCCCCAGTGCCCGCTCAGCTCTCTTGTGGGTGCTAGGGGTCTGACTGTCCACTGAGCTCTTTCCTCAGCCCATGGCTTCTCCCTTTTGTTTTTGTTTGTTTTTTTGCAGTACTTGGGGTTGAACCTCAGGCTGTCCACATGCTAAACCAGTGTTTTATCACAGCTGAGTCTGTGATAGGAGCTTCACAGAGCTGGCAGTAAATGCCATTCAGGGTTTTATGCTGAGGCCTTTGTTTAGTTCTAGTGTCCTATTCTCATAATGTCTGTGTAGACATTGGCTTTTGTTTAAAATTAGATACTATGCAAGCAGTTTCATTTCTTAAATTTCTTTTGTTGTGGTGGTTCTAGACTCTAGCCAAGAATATACCGACTCCACTGGAATAGATCTACATGAATTTCTTGTAAATACACTGAAAAAGAACCCAAGGTAATAACATGATTGTTGTTGAGGGGAAAGGGAGAGAGTGGGCAGCGGGACTCAAGCCAAGCAGCTCTCCTTTCTAGAATTTCTCTATTATTAGAATGTAGAATGCCCACTGCTTCTTAATTCTTCTAAAGTACTGTTTTTTGTTTTTGAAGTATTTGGAATATTGTCACATTGAGATTTCTGTGTTTTCTTGAAGAGTTGACAACAATGTTGTAGAAGAGTATAGTGACTGAGACTTGGGTGTTCACTGGTTCACAGGAGCAGGCTCGTGACTGGTGCATGAGCAAAGTCGCAGCTGCGTTAGAACTCTCGGAGTCCTGGGTGGGATGGGAATAATGCCTATGCTTACAAGCGTAGAGTATGTGTTTATATGGATTTGCTGCTAATAGAGTGCTGATATAAATAGCAGACATGATTCGGAAAGATCTATCGTGTGTTAGGACAGTCTACAGAGGTTCCTTGGCTTGTGTATTATGGTGTCCATTATTAGTTAGAGTTTGATACGTCCCTCAGTTTTTGTGATGAGCAAGTTGATTTTCAGTCCCTGCTTTTAATGTCTGTGGGAGGGCTGTGCTTTGTTCTGTTTCACTCTTGTTTAAACAGGGACAGGATGATGCTGCTGAAGCTAGAGCAGGAGATCCTGGACTTCATCAGTGACAACAGGTAGGTGTCTCTGACCAGTGCACTGGGGAGGGGAAAGGAAGGGGAGACAGCCTTGGGGCAAAGGAAGAACGTGGAAGAAATTACTCCCTGGGAGAAGGAATTTGGGAGAGGGGCTGGAGAGGTGGCTCAGCCGTTAGGAGCGCTGACTGCTCTTCCAGAGGTCCCGGGTTCAGTTCCCAGCACCCACACGGTGGCTCCCAACCCTCCGTGATGGGGTGGGTGCGCTCTCCTGGTGTTACTACTCTACTCCCATTTCCCTCTAACTGACAACACTCGGGTGGGTGGAAGCGAGACCCTAAGTAGCATCACGCCCTGGGAACAAGCAGTTTTGTTAGGGGCTGGAACAAATTAATCTACAAAATACTGAGAGAAACCTGTTTTATTCTCACAGAATAAAACTTTTTGTACATCTGATCCTCCCTAAATTTTTTCCCCATTAGACACTATTAAGAAAAATGAGTTGGCTTCTGTTGTTGCTGTCTTCTTTTACTTATCACCCTGGTATCTCTTCAGTAACCAGTTCAAGAAGTTCCCTCAGATGACCTCATATCACAGGATGCTGCTACACCGGGTAGCTGCTTATTTTGGGATGGACCACAATGTTGATCAAACAGGGAAAGCTGTCATCATCAACAAAACCAGCAGCACGAGAATGTAAGGAGAGACCATTGATTGGACGGTTCTCATAGGATAACCAGGATAGAAGGGGAGATGGGGGGGGGGGGCGTCTCATCAATTCTTACTTTCTGTGAGGTCTTAGAGATAGATTCTGATTAGAGATACTGGTGGTTCATGCAGACTGGCCCTAGCTTCTGTTCACCTTGCATAGTCCGGACATAACTTTGAATGAAGATGTATTATTACACTGAAGAACAGGCATCATGTAGTGGTGTGCACCTGCAATCCTAGCACTCAGGTGGAGGCAGAAGGCTCAGGAGTTGAGAGCCAGACGGCATGAGCTGCTGTCTCAATAAAGGGGAGAGGTTTAGACACAAAGATTTCACTTGAACCTTCATGTGACTTTTTTGCTTTTGTGGTGATTCCTGACACCAAAAATTAAGAGTGAGGAATGTGGGATGTGGGAGAAGGGTGCGTAGGAGTTCTTCTCCCTAACAAAAAGGTCTTTTTCCTACCTTCTTTTCACATTTCTCTCAAAATCTCAGCCCTGAACAGAGGTTCTCAGAACATATAAAAGATGAGAAGAACACAGAATTTCAGCAGAGATTCATTCTCAAGAGAGATGATGCCAGTATGGACCGAGATGATAACCAGGTGAAGAATGGAAGAGGGTGGGCCTATAAAGAGAGAAACTGGGAAGGGAGAAGGATTTGGGGGGAATGGAGAAAATTGAAAATATCTTAGAATGGAAAAATACATAGAGCTGTAATCTGAGTTGTTGGGGCCTAACACTGAGGATTGGCTACAGTTGTTGAGCCAGATGCCACACTCATATTCCCAGAGGTGCTGAGGTCTCATTCGGCCTACAGTTCTTTAGGTTTGCCTCTAACTTATAACTACATTTCATTTTGGACAAACAAGGTCCCTCCCTGTGTCAGCCTTGATGTAGCTGACTTCAGTGTCATCTCTTTGCCCAACCCCTTCCTGTCTTACAGAACTTACATTGGAAGCTACCAAAATAATCAAAAGTAACTTTATCCCATTTCTACTCTTAGCCTAGCTGGGGGCTAGCCTTAAACTGATTAGTTAAGGTCTAATTTAACCAGTTATAGCGGTGTGTCTCTGACCTCCTTTGGTAAACTACTTAATCTTTTCCAATTCCTTCCACCATGGTGAGTTAATCCGACTTTCAGTGCTGGGAACTCAGGTTCCTTTTGATCCACTCCTGTGGAACTGAGCAATAAACATACTAAACTGTCCTATCCCTTCATTTATGGTAGGGCTGGCTGCTGTTCTGACCTCTGTCCCTTTAGGTAGCAAATGACCGAGGATTAGTTTTCTTAGCTAAATAAAGAGTGTAGAGTTATCCTACATCTGCTTGGCTGCCAACGGGGCTTAGGTTTGAAGAGTACGGTTGGGTAGAGCCAGTGTGAGAGAGACCTGGTGAGGAGTATAACATATAACACCACCATACCTCGAAGTCACACTGTGGTCTCTTGGACTACTCTTTGGTCTTGAGACCAGGAACTTCTTGTTTGCTACTTGAATATGAAAGGGAGTCCTTTTAAGAAAGATACCATTATCTAATGCGGACAAACACGCTGGGTCTGATTGAAAGCAAAGAAAACTACAAAAAGACAAATTTTTGTAAAACAAGAAAAAGCCTTTCCATCCTGATGCCCTTCTCTACATTTTCCCAAAGCCCCTTTGCATGTATCAGGAAGTATTCAGGCCCACAGGCGCATTGGAGTGGAAGGTAATCTGTTTCTGCCGCCAGCTGCTCATCTCACAGCTTCAAGCTTGGTCCCTAGTAGGGTAGATTCTGTGTGCTTTCTGGCTGTGGCATTAGTAACAAACATAGTGTTGTTCTTTTATTGTTTTCCCTGAGCTGAGCTTTGCTTTAAACATATATATGTTATCTCTTTTAATCCTTTCCACAACCCAATGTAAATGGGGTTATTAACCCCACTTTACACATAGAAATATTGAGTCTACCAGATGTTAAGTTACTTGCCTGAAGTCAGTTTACTGGGAGTCAGCAGCTGGGATTCGCCTTGATGCCCCATTATGCTTTCTACTCTGCTGTGGGTGTACTGTGCTCGAAGCCAGGCAGCTTGTCGAGGGTCTTGTGTCTCCTTGTAATAGAGCTGATGAAACATATTAGTAGAATACAGGCTCCAAAGAGTGGAGTGGACAGTACCTAATCAGAGTTAGGACCCCAGAAGTCTGGGGCTGCTTTTAGAATCAGGTGACAATGGAGAGTTTTGGCCTAGAGCAGTGGGCTCCTTAGAGCTTCATGTGGAGCCTATGACTGAAGGTTAGTCGTATAGCATGATGACATGGGTTCCCTCTCAGGGCTCCTTGCCTTTGTGGTCACTGCGGAGAAGGGTTCTCTGTTACACTGGCCCAGGACAGTATTCACAAGCAGCATCAAGAGGAAGAACGGTGGTGGGAAGCTAGGTGGTGGCTAGCCAGAGTGGTCATTTGCCCATCCAACATTACTATTGGTCTGTCACTCTGTCTGTCAGAACATGAACGTCTGTCTGTCCCCCATATCTTCCTCTACTCTTGCTGTCTTCTGCTCCTCTTTTCACTGTGCCTCATTTATCTGTTCCTTTCTCTGCTCATTTCTTCCCATTTGTTCTCACTCTCTTTCTCTCCTGTGTTGCGCTGTTCTCTTTGTATTTCTGTCTCAACCCCCTTCAATTGCTATAATTAAGATGAGAAAAATGCTTAGTCTTTGAGTTTAGCCTCACTCCTGAGATTTTGTTAAGCCCTGTTTGACTTGGGTCGCTAGGATGTGGCATTAGTGACTGCAGAAGGGTCCTGCTCAGTGTTAGCTCTGTAAACCTCTGCCTTCGTTCAGCCGTGCTAAACGCTTACTTCTTTGCCCTTTTCAGCTTCCTTCTTCCCCTTACTTGTTTGTTTTCCCAGGGCTGTTTTCTTGATCTTTACTGACTGAGCAGTACCTGAGTACTCCAGGGAATAGACCCAATCCTTTTATTACGTAGTTGTCGTTCTTGATATTTGGGGTTTGGGGGAGGGTGGAAAGTCCTCTACCATCCAGAAAAGCTGATCTCCCAAGCTGCATGGTCAGATGTGCCCAGTGAAACCTGTCACAGGACTGGAAATTTTATTTTATTTCTTTATTTTACTTTTTTTTTTTTTTTTTTTATGGCAACTGTAAACTTTCCCGGTTTCTCTTCCTTGCTGGTGTGCAGTGAGCTTGCAGTACGAGGAGAACTTAACTAGCTTAATTCTGCTCACCGATCTAGATGAGAGTTCCATTGCAGGATGGAAGGAGGAGCAAGTCAATAGAAGAGAGAGAGGAGGAGTATCAAAGGGCCCGAGAGAGGATATTTGCCCGGGAGGTAAGTGTAGCTTCCGAGAGTGGTCAGACCATAGCTGTTAGCTCCTAATCTTCGGAACTGTGAATGGAGTGAACCTTCCGTGAATGTTGCTGGGGCTTGCGGTTCTTTTTCTTTTCTTTTCCCCAACATCAGTCAGTCCAAGGTTTGACCTCTAACCCTGAGCGTGGCTTCTTGAGAAGCTACGGGTTTTCATTTGTGTTGGAATACATTCTGCTGTGTGCTATACAAAGAGAACCAAAACTTGGAGTGGCTGAATTTGGTAAATATGACTAGACTGGAAAGGGAATTGGTTTTGGCAGAACTGATGAAAGGGCCCCGAGGCTCGCTGCCCGGCCTCCTCCCACTCACCCTCTAGACCCCCTGTCTGTTCTACACGTCTTTGCTTCTCCACAGAAGACTGAGTATCCATACAGGCTCAACACGTATCTTGTTTGGCCAGTTTGTTTTTAGGATATATTGATGCTTTATTAAAGGGCTGTTCTGGCATTCTCCTCTACAGGTCCCACAGTCCCCACGCACAGAGGATGCCCCCAATTCCCTGCACTCACTACTGGGTCGGGAAGCCTCCTCTTCCTATGTTTCTTACCTTGCTCCTAAAATAGGAAGGGCTTCGTGGTCAGTCAGCTTAGGTAACTTTATCTTTAAGAACCGTGGGCCATATCAAATGCACTTGTCACCCTGTGTCTAGTTGCCTTTGCCTGTTAGTCTAAGAGATATAGAGCAGGAATTCAGGGACAGGTTAGATGAGCAACAGATGAACAGACCTTCAAATCATGTGGACCCATACAGAGTGACATCTTAGCAACCAAGGCGGCTTAAGTCGTGCGGATGGACACTGCCCTTCTCCCACTCCTCTGTTCTTCTTCTTTCATCAAGACACCCCTCCCATTTTTATATCACACACAAACGCACACAAACAACGTGTGTGTCTTTTCATCATCACCTCACTCAGAACAATAATGTCTCCACTCCAGAAAAATGTTTGTTCGTTGTCTAGACAGAGAGCTAAGCGCTTTTCTGAATCGTTATGGAAAGTAGCACACAACCAGCTTTCTGGCCTAGAATTCAAGGGGCGGTCTTCTCACCTTCTATTATGTAGATTTTCATCTGAGGCAGAACAGTCTGTCCTCCAAAGTATCCCTACTCAAGAGAGGTCAGTACATGACCTGCAAACCAGGTGGGTGGGATGAGAGGAGAGGTGTCATGTTTATGACCAGGATGTCCCTAAATTGTGAATAGAAATGCTTATGTCTTTTAGGCATTTCTTGTAGGTTAACTTATGTCATCTTTACAACAGGTCTGTGAAGTAATTTTGATTATTTTTCTTACTTTATAAAGGAGAATCTAAGACACAGAGATTTGATAAGAGCCTACCATCATAACACTGCTAGTTAGCCAGAGTACTGGTGTTTGTTGTAAACACTCTGGCTCCAGCGTCCATGTTCACAACCTAATGGAAGCTACCTTTTGATAGCTTGCTCTGCTCTGGGCTCTTAGATTAGGTAGTCCCAGCAATGGCAGCCTAGCTGACGGTGTGTGCTCTTCTTTGCTTCACTGACACACGGAAAATGACTGCCTCTCTGTGTCAGACCCTGGCAAAGCCCTGTTATCTGAAAGCACAGATGGCTTATTACAGGGCGTTGCAGCTAGTTATCACGGTAGCGGAACATAGCTACCTACAGCTATAGCAAAGGAAAGTTAGCGTTTCTCTCCTTTTTCTTCCTGATTTCCAGTCTCTCAAGCCTCTACTAATACATGTATTCTTTGTTAAATCCTTGTGGATTTATCACTTTCGTTTCAGTATTTCCTAGCTCTTGTAGTAGAGGCCTCGGGAATGTCAGAAGATCTAGATGAGGAGAAATGGCCAAAGCCCACCACCCTCCAAAGACTCCTGTGGAGAGGAGCCCGCCCAGTCAGAGGGAATGAGGAAGGGTAGAGTGAGGACAAGGACAGGCCTGGAAGAACGGGAAGTGCCAAGAAGGGTGTTCGGATGGAAATGCTGCTGCTGCAGCCTTCTCTAGAGCCTGAGCTGCGTCTTGGGAAAGCTGCCCTGTGCAGAGCCTGCTGTGCTCAACAGCTGGACGCCCGCCCGTCCTCAGTGCCTTTTCTAAGGTTTTGGGGTCCACCACAGCGCTCACTTCACTCAGCTCAGTGGCTTTGTCAGAAAACGATCCTGGTGGAACTATCTCAGAGTTCAATGTCCTCAGTTTTTTTAGACTCTAAAAAGTATCTGCATCCCCAATATCTCACCCATAATGGGACTCAAGGCACAGCGCCTTTCATTTGGGCAAATGGAAAGGGCAGGAAGAGAAACGGCCAATGAGGTTAATTTCCAAAAACTGAAGTTTCCTTTTCATGGCCCCTTCCTTTGAACATACTTCAGATAAAGTTTGTCACTTATCACACTCAGTTCACTACTAGAGCAATAAATGTAGAGCTAAGGGGGGATAGTCAGGCTCATAGCTTCCTGTGCCGCCTCTAACACTTCTCCCATTGTCGACCTCCACTTTAAACGCTGTGGGAAGGCTAAAGGTGCCCAATGTTTTCCCATGACAGGTCCCTAGCCTCGCTCCCTCTCCCTGTTGATGGGTGAGAGCGTGGGCTTGAAGAACGTGGGTGTTCATAGCGTCGCGGACATTCTTTTCTCTTGTGCCTTACTATTTTCTTATGAGTTATTTCCCATTTTCTCCCCTACCCAGCCCGGCCAGAATGGATATCTAAATGACATCAGGTTAGTGCCACTCAGCATGCTCTCTGCTTGTCACTCAGCTTTATCAGTGAGGTTAATAAAATCCTGTAATGATATTATTCTTGTTCTGTTTTGTTTTTGATATTAACCAACAGACTCTCCAAAGAAGCCTTTTCTTCTAGCTCTCACAAGAGAAGGCAGATTTTTAGGTACCTGTGTGTGATCTATATCTCTCCTTTTTAATTTTAATTTTGTTTTGCTGTAATCTTTCCAGTGGAGTGAGTGAGTTTGCTCTATGCATGGCTGCTTGTGGAATAATTAAATTTGTGAGTTTTGTAATACTGGATTCTTCTTTTCCTTTTGGGAAAAAAAAAAGGCTCCACCTCAGTGACTTTATTGTTGCCAGTGTCACTGAGCCCTGAGTAGATGGTGAAGGGGACACCAGCTGTGTGAGACAGGCAGGTGCTGCCCTCCCCCCCCCACACACACACTCCCAAACACACACAGGTGGGCTAGAACTCTGGCACTTTGAAAAGGTTCAAACATACACCTATTGTAAGGTAAAAGGATGAGTTCTGCTGACTGCCTTTGCTTAGTCTGGAAAGGTGTGGACAGCTGATATCTGAACCTAGAACAGGGACTGTTTTGTGTCTCTGGGGAAGACAATATATGCGTGTATATAAATACATATATGAATATCTCTCTGTGTGGTTTTACCTTGAGACAGTTAATGCCTAAGATGGCCAGTCTCAAAGAGGATCGGTGTGCATTAGAATCGACCTAGAGCATGTCCTTTACAGGACTTCCTGTCTGTCACTTACCCTTCATCATGAGGAGAGGGCTGCTCCTTGCTGTACTGACTTCTCAGCACCTAATACCCTTCCTCTTTAAACAGACAAACAGCATAAAATCTTTTCATTTTAATCTCTCAGTCTGGTCCTAAGGGATAATGTAAGATGGACGTGAGAGAAATACCCTATGCTGGTACCAACTCACTGATTTACCAACAGAAAAAGGGCCTGACTGAGTATTTATTTAACACTGTATTTCAATACTAACTTTCCGAAAGGCTTCTCTTTTTTCTTAAATCCTGAGTGCGATAGGAGACGCGGGATATAGGTCTCACCTTAAAGCTCCAGTTGTCTTCTCTTGTTGGCTGTCCTGAAGCTGGGGTGTGCTCAGTGGTTACCAGTGAGCACTGCTCTTAGAGAAGACCTGACTCACTCACATCAGGTGACCCACAGGGGCCGGCTGCCCTCTGGCCTCCACAGACACCCATACTCTGCTCTGACTCAAACTTACCTCCGCTCAAGGACACACCTTATCAATAAAAATAACCCTAAAAGGAAGAGGAGGAAGGAGAAAGACAATGACATTTCCCACTGTTGGGAAGGATAGAGAATTTACATTTTTAAAAATGTTTTAAGATTTATTTTATGTGTATGAGCGTCTATACTACACACATGCAGTGCCCACAGAGGCTAGAAGAGGGGTCGGAGTCCCTGAGAGAAGTTACAGAGGGTTGTTAGCTGCCACGTGGATCCTGGGAATCAAACTCGGGTCTTCTGGGAGAGCAGCCAGTGTTCTTAAGCACTGAGCCATATCTTCATCCCCTCTGACCTCTTTTATTCTTAGACAGTGCCACCTTGAAGTCCATCTGAAAACCAGAGGCTGGATGAGCTTTGGATTGTTGATCATACCAAAGATATGTAAAATTTTCACGTTTAAAAGAAATTCTGCTAGATAGTATATACTTTGTAGTCATAATTATCCCAGAGAACAGTTCCTTATAGTTGCCTGGTTCAACTTTCTCGGTGTATTGACCTGGTCAACTGAAGAAACAGAAGGTAGAGATGGAATAGTGAGCCCTAGTTTACGTGGCTATAAGCGGCAAGCCTGAGTCTGATTTGTCCAGTGCTCTTTTTATTGCCTCACACCGGTCTTTACAGACAGCCCTTCTTCCTCTCAAGCGTGTGTTCTATTTGAAGCCTAATTCGGATTCACTGCTAGGAGGGATGCTTTCCTGTAAGCATCAGGCTACAGCAAACTGTGCAGATAATAGCTTGAAGAATCGGGTGAGCAGGTGCGGCCCTCACCTCTCCAAATCTTTTTTTCAAGCCTGAAAGATCAAACTGTGTTTTGATTAAAGACCTAGGTGAAGACTAGTGAGATGGCTCAGCAGGTGAATGCAGCTGCCACCAACCCCGGTGACTTGAGCCCCGCCCCAGGAGTCACGTGGCAGGAGGGGAGAACTAGCTCCTAGGGATTGTTCCCTGACCTTCACACACACAAACATAAAAATGATTAACAAGTAAAAAATAAAAGTGGGACTAGAACAGTGGCTCAGCAGTTAGGCACATGCTGGTCTCGCAAAGGACCCCAAGTTCAGTTCCCAGCACTCATATTAGGAAGCTCACAACTGCCTATGATTACAGCTTCCTGGGATCTTACACCTTCTTCTGGGCACACTGCATTCTCAGGCTCCCTACTGACACATACACATAGTTTAAAAAGTAACAACTGGGTATGGTGATGCACACCTTTGATCCCAGCACTTGGGAGGAGATAGAGTCATGAAGATCTGTGAGTTCAAGGCCAACATGGTCTACAGCGAGTTCTAGGACAGCCAGGGCTGTAATAAAACCCTGTCACATATAAATGAGTAAGTAAATTCAAAGAAGACACAAAGATTTAAGAACAAGAGAATTTTTTTAAACCGAGGTTAGGTGATGGTGATGTGGTTGAGCTGGTGGAGAACTTACTTAGTATACCAAGGACCTGGGTTCAGGAGCAGCACAAGAAAGTGGGGATCACACAACCAGAAGTAGTACACACCCAGAAGCCCAGCACTCAGGAGGTGGAGGTAGGGGGATCAGAAGTTCAAGGTCATCCTTGTCTTCTTAGGCAATTTGAGGCAAGCTTGGGCTGCATAACACCCTGCCTCAAGAAAGAAAAAAAAAAAATGTAATTTAAAATGCAAATCCTATTGGATTGTAGTCCAAAATCTTACTAGTAAAATGCCTTATACATTTCTGTCCACTTCATGTTTTTGAAAATATATAATACACCAAATTTTTATCATCTCTACTGGCAATAACTGGCAACTCCCCAGCTCTTTGGAAGTCTCGGTCCATTGATAAATAGGCCACAGAAAAGCCTAGTGCTCTTTATCAGCCCTTCTACAACCCCGCCATTTCTCAGACCCAACAAACTGGACTTCCTCCTATAAAAACCAAATGAAGTCTACTTTAAAACTAAGTCAGAGAAGTCAGGGTGAAACTCGGTTCCTAGTGTACCTCTTGCCTAACATGTATGAAGCCCTGGATTTGAACCTCATACCACAAGAGCTGAGTCTAGTGTCACACATACCTGAGTCCCAGCACTAAGGAAGTAGAGACAGGGGGATCCTTGGCTATGTACCTGGTTTGGGGCCTGATTAGGCAACCTATACCCCATCTTGAAAGAGTGACATTGATCAGGGCTAAGTTAGCCTAAATTAGCTCTGGTTCTATAACACATGAGTATGAGTGTGCCCGTTACCCTTACCCCATCTCTCCAACATACCCAGCCCATCATTCCTCAGAATGGAGTTTTAGTGGCTCTCCCAAATGGCCATGTATTTAATGATAGGATTATTTATAGCGAAGGAAACTGGTCTGTTTCTCTCTAGATTCTCTATCAGGAGAATGATATATTAAATCATCAGACAATCCATTTTGGAGCATTTGACCATTACTACTGTGGGGAAACTAGATAGGTCCAGAAGCACTACTTCCTGGGGCACTTAGTTTAAAGAGCTCTCATTCTCCATCTGCCTCAGGTACCAAGAGAAAGTAAACGACAAGTTATCCTGATAAATGCAGTCTTTTAGTTGAGAAGACCAACAGAGTCCGTGCTCTAGTGTGTAATGAACAGTTTCATCCACTGGCACTGCCAATAACCTACACACACACACACACACACACACTGTCGCTGAGTCTTCAGTGGCCTGGCTGACAGAGCTACTGGCTCCTGCTTCTGTTTTGAACAGTCTCTGGTTTATGTTTGTTTCCTTTGTTGCTCATGGCATCCAGAGAATAAAGGTTAAGTTTTAGAGGAAGCAGGGCTATGGTACAGTCCCTTATTCTCTCTAGCTCCATATAGAGCCGCATCAGACCCTGTGTACTCAGGGTAGCAAAGAAGAATTGGCATATTCCTAGTCAGTGGTGCCAACATGATCTTAGCTCTCCATGGCATGGTTAATAGAAACCGCCAGCCACTTGTGGCACTCACCTGCGGTCAGTCCTAGCTCTTGAGAGGCAGAGGCAGGCACATCTACAGAGTGAGTTCCAGGATGGCCTGCACAGGATGATGGGATCCTATATGCGGGAAGAGAGGGGGCGGGGAAGAAGTAAGCCAGCTCACTCTCAAAATAACTGAGCAGAGGGTCTTTGGAGCTAAAGTGTCTGGGGTAGCATTTTCTATTTGGTTTTGGTGGGATGATGATGAGAACTACTATGACTTACCCCCCAGTATATGTACTAAAATCTTGGTGATTGTTGTCGTGTGGTTCCCTCAGGTAGTAGTTGTTGAGATGAAACTCAAATGAAGGAAGTCGCTGAGCCTTGCGTGCTTTTAGTAAGAAGCAGTAAGTGCTCAGGCGAGGGGCTAAGGAGACAGCTCAGTCTATACAGTGTCTGTGCAGTCATGGAGACCTGACACCTTTGGAAGAACTGGCCATGGCAACACAGCTGTAACCCTGTCCTGGGAGTCAGGCTGGAGACAAAGGGAGAGCATCCATGGAGCTTATTGGCCAGCAGTCTAGTTGAAATTATTAGTTATCCAGGTTTGGTGAGAGCCGATGGTGAGATGATCCGTGAGTAAAGACACCAGCTACCAAGCCTGAGAGCCGGAGTTGATCCCGGGATTCACATGGTAGGAGAGAAGCAACTACACCTGCAAGTTGTCCTCTGACCTACACACACGCATGAATACAGAATAAATGAGTAAAATGTAGTAATGAAAACATCTCAAAAATACACACATGTACTGCACGTATGTTCATACATACTCACATGCACGCACACATACACACATGCAGACACAGAACTCCTTAGACCTCACAAGAAAAAGAAAAATCAAAATTTGATTCCCAGTACCCACACATGTTGGCTCACAACTGCCTACTCCAGGGGATCCTCTCTTGTGTTTTCCTTGGACATCTGTACACTTGTGGCATGTACACACAGAGACACAGGCACATATAAACAAAAAATAAATCTTTAGGGGCTGGAGAGATGACTCAGCAGTTAAGAGCACTGGTTGCTCTTACAGAGGACCTGGATTCAGTTCCCAGCACCCCAATGGCTGCCTATGACCATCCTCAACTACAGTTCCAGAGGATCTGATGCTCTGTTTGGGCTTTGTGGACACCAGGCATATACATGGTCTACTTACATTTATACATACCTTAAGTACATACCTTTCTTTAAGACAAGACAAAGGTTTCAGCTCAGCAACAGTTATTTTGAAGCATACTGCAACTTTTAATCACAGGCAATCTTTTTTTTTTTTTTTTTTGGAGACAGGGTTTCTGTGTGTAACCCTGGCTGTCCTGGAACTTGCTCTATAGACCAAGTTATCCTCAAACTCAGAGAGCCACCTGCCTCGGCCTCCTGAGTGCTGGGCTTAAAGGCGTATACAACCAATATCCAATGCAGGCAACGCTTTTAACGTCAGGATAAGCCTGACATTTTATAACAAGCAAGAACAGAAGAATCCCTTTCTCAGTAGTTTTGTGCCTCGCCTAAGGCAGTAAGATTGTAAGTTAAGTACAGTCAAGCCCCTGTCCCTTTCTGCCAAGTCCCAAGCATGTGTTTGATCTTCCTGACATCGGTCCTTGGCAACTGTAGCATCTGTTCTGATAGCAAGATGGAATTTCCACAAAACAATCTGGACAGTCCGACTGTTCACTGTAATCTTCCAACCCCTTGAAAGCTATCATAAGTAGTACCTCTGCTGGCTTAGATGCATGCTGTTCGGAAGATCTTTGGGATTTATCCAGTGACTTGCTACTCCCACTTTCAACCAACAGTAACTTCTAGGAGTCCTCTTGTCTTAAGAAGTCCCAGAAGCTGCTGCTACCTTTCTGTTGCCCTCCATTTCCTGCATGAGATCCCTGCAGGGGGTGGAAAAGAGAACAGTCTCAGTACCATGTATGTTGCTTCCCTTTTGCCTCAGATCAATGTGTTGAACTAGCTGCCAGTGCGCTGTTTTCAGATTTGCCTCTGTGCTCTGTTACTGTACTGGACCTTGTTCTGTCTGCTCCCATCAGATCTCAGTTGGCCAGCCAACTAACAAGAAGTCAGTGTCCACACCCCTCCCCCTCTTCTTTGTTGGTGAGAGAATATAAAAGGATCTCTCTCTCTCTCTCTCTCTCTCTCTCTCTCTCTCTCTCTCTCTCCCCTTCTGCTGAATTGGGGGGCTGGGAAAGGGGAGGTCCCCTGACCACTGTGGTTTCTGCAGGGGAAACCGGGAAGGGCTGAGCCGCACCTCGAGCAGCCGACAGAGCAGCACAGACAGCGAACTCAAATCCCTGGAGCCACGGCCTTGGAGCAGCACAGACTCAGATGGCTCTGTCCGCAGTATGCGACCGCCTGTCACCAAAGCCAGCAGCTTCAGTGGAATCTCCATCCTCACCCGAGGTGACAGCATTGGCAGCAGTAAAGGCGGCAGTGCAGGCAGGCTCTCCAGGCCAGGTACCGCAGCTGCTCTCCCTTCATCGCACACCACCCCTTCTTGCTTGTCTTTTGCAAAGTATCTAGTAACTTACTTTAGGTGAAACATCTGGTGCAGTGCAGTTGCTTGAAATTTAACAGTGTTACCAGAAGAGGGGAAATCTGATTTCCTGGATCCATTACCCATTTTTAAAAATCTGTTTGTCTGTTAGTTTATTTTTTGAGATAGGGTTTCTCTATGAAGCTCTGCCTGTCCTGGAACTCACTCTGTAGACCAGGCTGGCCTGGAACTCAGATCCACCTGCGTCTGTGTCCTGAGTGCTGGGATTAAAGGCACAAGCCATCACACCTGGTGCCATTACTCATTCTTAAATCTAGTTGCCTCTTTGATTTTTCTTTTAGACTTTCTGTTCTTTTTTTAGAAAGGAAGGAAAGAAGGAAGGAAGAAAGGAAGGGCAGGTAGGCTGGTTAGAGTTTAGTTGTTTTGTGTATTATCTGACTGAGGTAGATTTTAGCCCTGAGCAAGGTGACATGGTAAGATGTAAATCATAGGTGCTTTCATTCTGTGCCCCATGGGAATATAAAGTGTAACTGTTTATGACCAATCCGCAATAGCCAACATGCCAGAGCCACTAGACACATCCTGCTACCCCTGCTTTTCGGAAATGTAGTCACTAGGAAGAAGTAGAGCCTCGTGTTGTGCATGACAGCCTGTCACCACCTTTCCGTGCTCTGGGTTGCCCTCTGTTCCTTACCAGAGGGCTGTTTAGCTCTCCCTGTGACCTCAACAACCTCGACGTCATTGCCCCTGAAAGAATTTCTTGGATCCCATACCACAAGAACGCTCCTGCCCTTCTCTGTTAACCCCTTTTCTAGTGCCGCCACCTCTGCCTCTAACTAGGCCTTCATTTTATTAAATTACGGTACTAGCTTCATGATTATCTCTCTATTCTATGCCATTTTCAGAGCAAATTTACTAATCTAAGACACAGATCTACTCGCTTTCAGCCCCTCCTAAAAATGTTCATGTTAGAGCCAAGTAGATAGCTCAGAAGGTAAATCCCCACTGTGCAAGCATGGTGGCCTGGGTTTCATCTCTAGCATCTGTGTGAAAAGCCAGGCATGGAGGCTGGAGAGAGGGCTCAGCAGTTCAGCAGTTCAGAGCATGGGCTGCCCTTTCCTTTTCTCTTCTTTTTTTTCTCCAGTAATTTAATTTTTTATTAACTTTATACCCCGATTGCAGCCCCTCCTCCCAGTCCTACCCTTTAAGTCTTCCTGCCCATTGCCACCCCCCCTTTTCCTCAGGGAGCGCCCCTTGGGTACCAGACCACCCGAGGACATCTAGCCTCAGCAGGACTAAGCACATCTCTCCCACTGAGGCCTAGCCAGGCAGTTCAGTTACAGGAAGGGGAGCCAATGGCAGGGAACAGAGTCAGAAACAGCCCCTGTTCTACTTGTTATGGGAAACCAGATGAACGCCAATCTGCACGTTTGCTACAAATATGCAGGGGTCTAGGTCCAGCTCCTGTATGCTTTCTGGTTGGCGACCTAGGCTCAGGCCCAGATTAGTTGACCCTGTAGCTCTGGCTTGCTCAGTTCTATCTCCAGCTCTTCCACAAGAGTCCCCGAGCTCTGCTGATGTTTGACTATAGGTTTCTGTACCTGTTCCATCTGCTGAGGCTCCAAGAAGCCTCTCAGGAAACAGTTATGCTAGGTTCCTGTCTGCAAGCATAGCAGAGTGTCATTAGTAGTGTCAGAGGTTGGCTCTCTCACATGGGATAGGTGTCAAGTTGGGGCAGTCATTGGTTGACTATTCCTGCACGTCTTGTAGGCAAGACAGATTTTGGGTTGAAGGTTTTATGGGTGGATTAATGTCCCCCTCTCTCCTCTGGAAGTGCCACCTGGCTACAGGAGGTGGCCACTTCAGTCTCTCTATCCCCCTCTGGTAGGACTCTCAGCTAGGATCACCCCCACAGACTCCCCATATCCCCCCTCCCAGAGATGCCCCCCACTGATTTCCACTCTCCCTCCCAGCCCTTTCCTGCTCTCCCCCCCCCACCTGATTGCCTTCCTTGCTCCCCTCCTCGTCCCCTCTCCTACTCAGTCCTCCTCTCTACCCACCTCTCCTGAGTGGGATCCTTGCACCCTCCCTCAAGATGGCCTTATTACCCGGTGTCTCTGGGTCTGTGGGATGTAGCACGCTTATCCTGCCCCTTACGACAAATGCCCACTTATAAGTGACTACACTCCATACGTGTCTTTCTGGCTCTGGGTTCACCCACATGGTGGCTCACAAACATCTATAAATCCAGTTCTAGGGGATCAGATGCTCTCATTTAGCCTCTTTTGACTCTAGACACAATGTATGGCACAGATAAATAACGTGCAGGCAAAACACTCGCACACAAAATACAATTACTAAAAAAAAAAAGCAGGATGGTGTGCACTTACAACCCCAGCACTGGGAAGAGAGAGACAGGCTCACTGATGAGTCAGCAGAGCTGAGTCAGCAAACCCATAGAGCAAGGTGAGTGGTTCCTGGAAAACAACACTCATTGTTGGCCTTGGGGACACATGCACAGACAGACATGCACACGCACAGAGACACGCCCACACTCCCACGCACAAGTTCCTGGTTCTACATCACCTATATAAATGGCTGGTGGCAGCCTGGGAGCTGAGGCTAATTTTAAAAACACATCTTTCTCTAGCTCTCCAACCATTTCTTGAATGTGACATTAGCTTTGCACCCCCCAATCTGATAAACTTTTAGTTACCCCTCAAATGCACCTCTTCTTCAACCCTCTTCTCTCTCGCCCAGCTTCTCTCTCGCCCAGCTTCTCTCTCGCCCAGCTTCTCTCTCGCCCAGCTTCTCTCTCATCCAGCTTCTCTCTTGCTCAGTTTTTCTCTTGCTCAGCTTTCTCTCACCCAGCTTCTCTCTCACCCAGTTTCTCTCTTGTCAGTCACTCAGCTTTGATGATGACACTACCAGTTCTCTATCTTCTTACCAGGTTTTGGGAGCTAGCCTAGGACCATACCTTAGTTCATTACAGAATCCCTCTTGCATAGTATATAGTTGGTAAAAAAGTATGTGGTATGCTGATCCGAGAATAAACCCTATTCCCTTTATTTAAAAATTGTGTTGTGTGACTATGCAAATGCCTTAGCAAGCCTGGCAGTGGGAAGATTTCCAGGTAAAAGCTGTGCTGGGGGGGTGTGGGGGGTGTTATGGATGCTCAAAGGTGGAGGTTGTTCTCTCAGCAGCTTTCATAAAGGACAGTGTTGCCCAAGTGGGGAGGAAGGAAAGAAGGAGAAGACGAGGTCCCACAGTAGGAACCCCTGAAGCTTCAAATTTTAAGCTATCCCATTATGAGACACAGATTGATTTTAGACAGTGCAGGGGAGATGCCTCAGCAGCTTCACATATGTGAGGAGGTGTTTGGTTGGTTTTTGTTTTGATTTTTATTGTTTTCTATTTGATTTTGAGACAGGGTTTCTCTATGTAGCCCTGGCTGTCCTGGAACTCACTATGTAAACCAAGCTGGCCTCAAACTCAACAGAGATCTGCCTGCCTCTACCTCGAGAACAGAGTTCTCAACCTTCTCAATACTGTGACCCCTTAATATAGTTCCTCATGTTGTGGTGACCCCCCGCCCCCAGCCATAACATTATTTTTGTTACTAGTTCATAGCCGTAATTTTGCTACTGTTATGAATTTAGTTTAAATAGCTGATGCGTAGATAGTGACTTCTATGAAAGGGCTGTTTGATACCCACCCCCAAAATGGGTTTCAAGCCACAGGTTGAGAACTGCTGCTCTAGAACATTTTGTTCAATTCTCAAACCAGCCATTAACAGGCAAGGTGTTTCCCGACCCTAGGGAGCAGAAACCATCTAAGAGGTAGACTCATATCAGCAGAAAAGCTGCAACACAGCTCTATCCTTGCATGGCTCGTTGGGCAACTGTGGGGACTAGGAAGAAGGAAGTGAACAGAGAGGGAAAGGAAAAGGAAATCCTGCCCTGGGCCCTTCCGAATTACATTTGTGCTTTGTATTTACAACTTTGGGTGGGTTTCCTCTTTGCCTTAGGCATGGCACTAGGTGCCCCAGAAGTGTGCAACCAGGTCACCTCACCCCAGTCTGTTCGGGGCCTTCTTCCTTGTACTGCCCAGCAGCAGCAGCAGCAGCAGCAACAACTTCCTGCTCTCCCACCCACTCCTCAACAACCACCACCCTTGAATAATCACATGATTTCACAGGTGAGTTACTACTCAAGTGTCTGGCAACCTTTGCTCTGATTCAGTGAAGCTCTAGAAGTAAGGCCGCCATGTCATTTGTGGAAGTATTCTGTACCTGCCTCCATTTCTTCCTTGTTAGTGTCGGGAGGGCAGGGTAAGGACAGTGTTTGGCCGAAGCATTCCTTTTGTTGTTGTGTTCTATTGAGACAAGGTGTCACAGGCTGGGGGCAGCCTCATGTCCTTATGTCCTCCCCCCTCTTCCCAGAGGCTGGGGTTGCAGATGTGCACTGTCACACTCAGCTAACCTGAGAATGAGACAGGGTCTGTTTGTGTAATCCTGGCCAGCCTGGAACTCAGAGTCCACCTGCCTCTGCCTCCTGAGTGCTGAGAACTTAAAGGTGTGCGCCTGACAGTTGGCCCTGGTTATTTGAGAATTTGTGGAATCTTTTACTCCATATTGTGTTTCTACTGTACCTTTAAAGTCCTGTGTAAAGTTAACAAAGTCATCCTGCTCACCATATCTATGTATGGAACTTAAGAATATCACAGCTCCAGACCTCCCAAAGACAGATCAGCCAGGTGGCATGGCACATGCTGTAATTCCAGTCCTTGTGACGTTGAGGTAGGAGGGTCGAGTGTGAAGATAGACAGGGCTACAGAGTGAGTCTGAGCTCTGTGAGCTGCAGAGTAAGAGCTTCCTTTAAAGACTTGCTGGGCAGTGGTGGCTTGTGTCTTTAGTCACAGCACTCAGGGCACAGAAGCAGGCAGATCTCTGTGATTGAGGCCAGCTTGGTTCTTCAGAGTGAGTTCCAGGACAGCCAGAGCTACACAGAGACCTTGGTTGATGTTTGCTGTTAACCAAGGTTTGAGAAACATTGTGCTTCTGCGCAGACCATGAAAGCCATCAGCCTGCGTCAGCTCTTCTGTCAATTGAATGTTAATATTCTTAGCAGAGCTCTTCATGACTGAGTCCCATGTCTAACCTCAGTATCTTTTGTAGTCAGAAGCCTCTTTGTCTTTCTCTTCTGCTACTGTCTTTAAGTTGTTTTACCTGCCAGGATGCTTCACGCCCCTGCCCGGTCCAGCATGGCATCTCTAGGGCAAGAATCAGCTCCCTGCCGACTCCTACTGCAACTTGATATGCCATGTTTGGTTGATATCCATGGGAGGACTGCCCTTTTCTGAAGAGAAATGGAGGAGGAGGAGTTGGGGGGAGGGGAGGGAGGTTGGGAATAGGGACTGGGAGGGGAGGAGGGAGGGATAACTACAGTCGGGATGTAATAATAGTAATAGTAGTTATTGTTGTTGTTGTTGTTGTTATTGTAATTATTATTATTATGTTTTTTTAAAAAAAATAATCAGTTCCCAACCTGGTCAGTATGAACTGGAAACTCAAATGGGAGGACCCCAGGATGCCCTGTGAGGTCTTGTTCATACTGGCTTAGTTAGGTCTCTGCTAAGATGTGCACTTGGGTCTGTTGCTCTGCCTGTGAATGGGTAAAGTGTTCCTCCTCCAGCTGTGCCCAGCCTCCCATGCTATTCTGTATGTTCATCTCACTTGCTAAGGTCCCAGCCTTTTGTAGTTCTTTTTCCTCTGAAATGTGTATATTTTAATACTGTCTGCCCCTTTATTTCCCTCTTAGTCTTTTGTCTTTTCCTTCCACCTGCCATCCACACTCAAAACACAACAAGAATGGAGAGCGGATAGAAGAATAACCATTTGGGACTAATGTTTTGGAGTAAATGACAGGTGGTAGGCTCTAGGTTCCAACTTTCTACTCCCCGCTCCTGGATTCTGCCGTTCAGTGGAGGGGTTGTTGGTATGCAGTGTGGTGTTGGGTTAGATGCTATAGATTGGAGGGTCTAAGGTGTCTGTTCTCTCAAGTATACTCTGGAAGTTAGTCATGATCAGACTCCCAAACAGTCTCACCCTGAGTAAGTTTGAGTGTCTGGGAGCATTTGTGGGAGCTGTTAACCTTACCGTCGTCTGACATTTGTTCCTGCCTTGCCTCTTCTTCCTGTGCCTCTCTTCTCCCCACAGCCTCTCCTTACTTCAGCTCTTTTCCTCATTGTTTTGTGGTGCCGAGCCTGAGCCTCTCCTTCCTCACCTCCATCCCCGCCTTCCTGTTCTCCTAGTCATTCTGTCCTCATGGCTTGTCAGCACTGTGGGACTGTGAAGTTGCACAGAATTAATCACTGTTTGCTCCCTCAAATAATGTAGCAGTGTAGAAATGAAGGAAGTGACCAAATAAACATGTGCCACCGTGTTCTAAAGCTGTTAGAAACCCTTGGGAAAGGATCACAAGGCATTTGCCCAGGCCCAGATGTTGTGCTGGCAAAACAAGACTCACACTCTTCTCGGGACGCTTCCTCTCACTAAGCAGAACTGATCTCCTGCAGTGACGCAGGTGGCACCAGGGAGTCAGGCAGAAGGTCAGGCTCACTGATTAGGCTTTGTTGAGTTTAGATTGGAGTGAATGTTAAAAAGGAGCCCTGTTAACCTGTAGCTAGCTAGTGTCTCCACACAACCCAGAGCTACCATGTATCGCACAATTCACCAGTAGGTGGCAACAGATGTCCTTGTGGTCTCTTAGATCCTGGTTCTGGATTTTGAGACTACACAAGAAAATAATGGGCAGAGGCAGGCAGATTTCTGAGTTCAAGGCCAGCCTGGTCTACAGAGTGAGTTCCAGGACAGCCAGGGCTACACAGAGAAACCCTGTCTCGAAAAACCAAAAAAAAAAAAAAAAAAAAAGAAAAAGAAAATAATGGTAGAATAACCAAAACCAAAGCCACCACCAACAAGGCAGCAGTGGCAGTGGAGACGACAGGAAGGAGCACTGGCTGTTCTTATAGAGGACCCAGATTTGACTCACAGCACCTACATGGTAGCTCACAGCCATCTGTAGTTCTAGTTCCAGGAGGACAGGTACCCTCCTCTGGTCTCTGTGGCCACTAGAGACACACATGTTATGCAAGCGGGTAAACATTCATACACATTTAAAAAGAAGTGAGGCCCTCCTTTTACCATTCCTAGTTAAAGGAATCAGAAGAACATCAGCCTCCCACCTCCCTTCTCCTCAACCCCCCCTCCCCCCACACACACCACGCACACAGAATCTTTATTATGTAACTCTGGCTGTCCTGAACTCCCTATGCAGACCAGGCTGGCCTCCAACTCAGAGATCCGCCTGCCTCTGCCTCCCAAGGGCTGCAGTTAAGGTGTGTGCCACCACTCCTGGCTCACTCTCCATTTAAAACTCACAAGTGTGTGGAAAATGAGCTGTTGTACCACGTCACTGTTCAAAAGGCCTGAACCAGAGTAAGTCTTCCCCAAGAGGTTTAGGAAAAGAGAAAATGCATGTATGAGCCAGCAGCATTGTAGGCAGTATTGGACAGCTTGGCCAGCAGCTGCATTTAGAGTGTCATTAGCTTATAAGATGTCAGTAGGGCTGAGCTAACTTTCCAGGCTACAGTAATGTCCCTCTCCAGGACACTTGGGATTCTCAGTAACTCTTTAAAACTCTAGATGTCAGATTCTCTGCCAATGCCCCCAGTCCCCTTTGGGTTTCAAGCCATATTCTTTGATTTAGCTCTGTGATCCCAGGCAGGCCCAGAGATCCTAGAGATCTCTGTTGCTTGGGGTTGAACCAAGAGCCTTGCACTGCCAGGCAGGTACTCTGCTTAGCTACTTCCCCAGCTCCACCCTTATCTTCAGTGCTATAATTAGAAGTTACCCTATCTCTAAGGCTGCCATGAAGCAGTGTCTCACTCACTCCTCTTTCCCTCTTCTTCCTTACCACTCTCCTCTCTCACCCTCCTGCAGCAAGGGGCTGCAGCTGGAGAAGTGATGAAGTGACCCAAAGGACTGGACAGGAAGACACGAGGAAAATATAGTTAGTCGATTTAGAACACTGCGTGTTTTCAGTAGACAGACTCTCCTTCCTGAGGCTAGTGAAGGGATTCGGGGGTAAAAACCATAGGCTTTTGGTTGTACTTTACTCCAAGTTCACCCCATTCGCTCATGGGGGTATTTTCATATTGTCCTCACAACTTGAAGGAGCACAGACAATCATGAATCGAGAATCTACTGATGGTTTATTCCTTTTCTTCCCTGTAGAGGGAGATGTCTCTGTGGGTGAGCACTTCCTCTAGAACTGCCCTTGGATGTAAGCAGTTTCTTGTGTGTTTAGGGAGGTGTTGATGGAGCTCCACAGTGATTGTGTAGTCAGCACGAACTACACCTTCGTGCTGTGCTTGGACTCACATCACAGACCTTGGCCCTGAGAGTCCTGAGATAACTCAAAGCTGCAGAGTTTAAGTGGCTAATGGGGCAGAGAGTGTACTGGGTCTCTTCAGAGAGGAGAGACTGCTTCTCTGAGAGAGATGTGAAAGCCACAAGCTATCCCAGGCCTGGTGGGCAGCCTGCTCAATGGCCGTGTGATTCATACGGAATGTCTTATATGATTAACGTGTTCCCTTCCCTCCAGCTCCCTTTATGCTTTTCTCTTCCTCTCCACATGCCTCTGTGCTGCCCACAGCCAGTCCCGGCCCTGCAGCCCTCTCCGCAGCCGGTTCAGTTCTCTCCAAGCTCCTGTCCCCAAGTCCTTCTGCCAGTCTCTCCACCCCAGCAGTACAACATGGTATAACCACCACTCCCCATTTTGTCTTGTCCCTGTGTGGCCTGTATCTGTGGGATGTCTGGGTCAGTCTTTGGTGGCCTTGCAAGCATGCGATGCTTTTGGAAGAGATATAGAAAGCTGTTTCTTGAGGGACCAGCACAGCATGCAAAGTATATAAGGAAATATAGGGCAGGGTGACGAGCTCCTGAGTGTGAGGAGGAATCTAACCTAGGCCCTCAGCTCAGCTCTCCGTGGCCTTCATTTTATTTTTTCCCCAGTTTATTCTGTACAGAATGGTTCTCTCTGATTTCCTTCATTGTAGACTTTTCAGGTACCAGTTTTAAAGTGTTTAAATCCTACCTATCTCACCGTATGTTTATATTCTCTTCAGATGCATATGCTCTGTAGAGTGTAAAGAGAATGTAGTGGCGCATACCTTTAATCCTAGCACTTAAGAGGATAAGGCAGAAGGATTACCCTGAGTACAAGGCCAGCCTAGACTACATAGTGAGTTCCAGACCAGCCTGGGTTAGAGTCATATCTTGTCTCAAAAATAGCAAAAATAAATTTTAAAAAATTAAAAATAAATTGTTTGCATCCTAAATACAAATCCTTTGCAAATCTGGTTTCCCTCGTAGTTGATCACCTCAGGGTGGGGATGACGCTTCCTTTTTGCTTGATATTAATCACACCTCTCTGCTTCTTCACTGGAGCCCCTTTTCCCCCTACCTCTTACCTCCATTCTAAAAAGTGCTGGTATATATGGACCTCAAATTAGTCTGCAGTCTAGTTCTCTTGTCATCTCTTCCTGACCAAGAAGGTAGCAAAACAGTTCCTGAAAACAGAATGGAACTGAAGGGCAATATTTTCCTTTGCAAAAGAACTATTCTGATGTGTGTGCATGTTTGTATGTGAATTACTGTTCAGAGTCAGAAATCAGAACAGGAAGCTAAGAAACTAACCTGTCATCACACAAGTAAGCCTGCACACCCTCACTCGTGCTTAGAGAAGGCAGCCAAAAGAAAAGGCAATTACAGCCCAGCCAGCCAGCCAGCCTGCCTCTCCCTCTAGTTCAGCCACTCACCCTGGCCTCCTTTCAGAGGTGAGAATTGGAAGTCAGGGCAGGGGAACTCTAGGCTGGTGTCAAAGAACAAAGGTGGAAATGACCTGGGAAGGGAGTACGAAGACAAGCAGCAGGAGCAAGCCCACAGTTCTTGGCTGTGAGGTGTCTGTGGTCTGTGACGGTGTGTTCTGTAAGAACAGGATTTTATGGCAAGGCAGGAGCATGAGGAATACTGGAAACAGAAAGAGTCGTATAATCTTTAATTTTTGTCTGCCCTGTATTCCTGTAGGTGCCCCCATCTCCTGAGGAATAACTCTAGTAACAGCTGTGATCAGGACAGCCATTGTTACCATTTCACAAAGGAACTGTTTCTGATAACCATAGTAACTAACAGTTGTGATCAGGGTAGCTGTTGTTACCATTTCACAGAGAAACTGTTTCTGATAACCATAGTAACTAACAGCTGTGATCAGGGCAGCTGTTGTTGTATTTTATAGAGAGACTGTTTCTGGGTTTAGGCTTCACACAACTGTCAGTTTAAAATACCATGACATGATCTTGAGGCTAAAATGCATTTCTCAAGGTACAGAAACCAGACTATCCCAAATGGTATAAGGAATGCCATAGAGCAGTGGTTCTCAACCTGTGTGTTGCAACCCCTTTTGGGGGTGATGTCAAATGACCGTTTCTCTGGGGTTGCCTATGACCATTAGGAAACTTGCATTATGATATACTTGCATTACAATTCATAACAGTAGTAAAGTTGCAAAATTATGATGTAACAATGAAAATAATTTCACAGGTGGGGGTGGTCACCATACCATGACAAAGTGTTGTTAAAGGGTAGCAGCATTAGGAAAATTGAGAACCTCTGCTGTAGATAGAGCATTGCTATTTCTGTCTTTCTGTTCTTGGTTTTGGTTATTAGTGTATTTGAGACAAGGCCTATGTAGCCCAGGCTGGCATAGAACTTAGTATGTGGCTGAAGCTAACCTTGAACTCATGATCCTCCAACCTCTACCTCCCAAGTGCTGAGATTACAAGCGTGTGCCACCCTGTCCAGCTCTGTCTGTCTTTCTGTATTGAAGCCTAAATGCATGAGGTTAAACACAGCCTTGGTCCTTGAGTCCCCTACTCTCTCAACAGGCAGAAGACCTCAGCAACCCCTTTGGACAAATGAGCCTTAGCCGCCAAGGTTCTACTGAAGCAGCTGACCCATCTTCAGCTTTGTTCCAGCCTCCACTTATCTCCCAGCATCCTCAGCAAGCTAGTTTCATCATGGCTTCTGCAGGCCAGCCCCTTCCTACTTCCAACTATTCCACTTCTAGCCACGCTCCACCTACCCAGCAAGTCCTGCCACCCCAAGGCTACATGCAGCCCCCTCAGCAGGTAAACAGCCCTTCCCCAGCTGTTAGTCAGTGCATCACTTGTCCCATATCTCAGTCCCTTCTTCCTCTAGACAACCAGAAGAACACTGTCCTTGTTGTCTGCTTTTGACAGGCTGCCATTCTGCAGACGGCCTCCCTTCTGCACAGCACAAGTGTTGTTTTACTTCAGACTTGTGTAGTTATCCTGGAGTTGTGAACCCAAACTATCTCCATTTACAAATTTCTGATTATCAGCCCCTGAGGCATTTAGTAAATTTGCAAGTGTTAAGCTGGATTAGAGAGACCACTTACATCTGTTTCCTTTCGAAGATCCAGGTTTCTTACTACCCTCCTGGACAGTACCCTAATTCCAACCAGCAATATCGACCTCTGTCTCACCCGGTGGCCTATAGCCCCCAGCGTGGTCAACAGCTGTCTCAAGCGTCCCAGCAGCCTGGTGAGGAGGATCGCTGCTGAGTTGTGCCTAAGGAGGACAGAGGCCTGGGGAGTTAAAGGGGAGGCGGGAGTGGGAACTAGTCACTTTCTAAGAAGGGGCCAGGATCTATGGGAAAACAAAGGAAGAGTGGAGAAGGAGCAGCAGTACAGCTGTGGGGTGGCCGCCTGCCTGCACCTTCATAACTGACGGTTTCTGTGCCTTGACCATCCTTAGGCTTACAGCCCATGATGTCTAACCAGCAGCAGACGGCATACCAAGGCATGCTTGGGGTCCAGCAGCCTCAGAACCAGGGCCTACTCAGCAACCAGAGGAGCAGCATGGGAGGCCAGATGCAAGGCCTGGTGGTTCAGTACACTCCACTGCCTTCTTACCAAGTGGGTGTATTTTGTGTTAGGAAAGATCACTGAGTCCTTGTGAAGCCAAAGGATAGGCTCCCCTGGTCATGCAAACTTAAGACTCCAGTGCTGAGATGTCATCTGTTTCACCTAGAACCTCTCTGGGTATTTTCTTCTCAAAGCAAGCCCAGAGAGTTTAGAAGAGCTGAAATTGTGGTTTTTATATAATCATATAAGTGAGTGTGTGCCCAGGAGACAGTTGAGAGCAAGTCAGAGCTCCTTCCTTGTGTCTGATATCTCGGGGTGGTGTTTGGGGGGTTTGGGGGGGTTATTGAGATGGCTTTGTGGGGGTTTGAAGTGGGAAGGAAGTTGTGCTGGCCTAGTGGTGAGCAGCCTGTGGGCGCTCGGTAAGATGACCCTGCTCATGTTCTTCTCCAGCAGGTCCCAGTGGGCAGTGACTCACAAAACGTAGTCCAGCCTCCTTTCCAGCAGCCCATGCTGGTCCCTGCCAGCCAGTCTGTGCAAGGAGGCCTCCCAGCAGGAGGTGTGCCTGTGTACTACAGCATGATCCAACCAGCTCAGCAGAATGGTCCGAGGTGAGGACTGCTGGAGAGGCGGGGTACATTTCCCATTGATCTTTAGCAATTGCTACACCGTCCTTTTGTCTCCACTGGTCTAAGAAACTCAATATTAACCCCAGCCAGTCTCCTGGCACAGTGTATACATCCAATCCCAGCAGCATTTGAGAGGCTAATACATGAAAGTCACAACTGTAAGACCAGCTTGGACTGCCTGGTGAAACCCAGTCTCAAAAGTGTGTGTGTAGGAGTCATTCTCTTTGTCCTCATTGATTTGATATTTACATAGAGCTTTGCCGCAAGAACTGCCTGCTTCTAAGACACCAGTTAGAATGACCCCAGTGTTTTGTTAGTTAGCCAGACTCGGAACTGCGAGATAGGGTCTGATCATCATTAAGACAACGAATTTTACAATATACTTCTCTTAGAGAGTGCAGATGGGTTGCGGCTGATAAGATCATTGTAGTAGAAGAGACATCTTGGGAATAACCTAGTCACTACCCTAGTTTTGTTTCTGTTTCTTTGTGAGACTTTTTGGTTCTACTATACAAGCTAGGCTGGCCCTGAACTCTGCGTCTTTCTACCTCAACCTCTTGAGTGCCGCTGAGATTATAGGTGTGGAGCACCATGACTGTTGGTTGGCTTGTTTGTTTGTTGTTTTATTTTTAGACACATGGTCTTTGCTCAGACTGGCCTCAGACTCCTGGCCTCCTGATTTATGCTTACATGATAAGTCACCATCCCCTGGCATGTGCCCTCCCTCCCCCACCCCTCTCAATGCCTCTGTGTCTGTCTGTCTGTCTGTCTGTCTGTCTCTCTCTCTCTGTGTATGTTCATGTGTGTATATGTCATGGGGAGGGGGGATACTCAAAAGGCATAAGTGGATGTTGGATCCCATAGAACTAGAACTAGAGTTATAGATGGTTGTGAACTGCGTCGAGTGGGAGCTAGGAGTTGAGCTTTGCTCTTCTGAAAGACCAGAAAGGGAGCTAGAGAGATGGTTCAGAGGTTAAGAGCACTGGCTGCTCTTCCAGAGGTCCTGAGTTCAAATCCCCAGCAACCATATGGTGGCTCATAACCATCTGTAATGGGACCTGATGCCCTCTTCTGGTGTGTCTGAAGACAATGACAGTGTACTGAAATACATAAAGTAAATAAATACATCGAGAGAGAGGGGGGGGGGGGGGGAGAGAGGGGGGGGGGGAGGATCTCTGAGTTGAGGCCAGCCTGGTCTACAGTGTGAGTTCCAAAAGAGCCAGGGGTACAGAGAGACGTTCTGTCTCAAACAAAACAAACAAACAAAAAGATTAACCTGAAAGACCAAAATGTGTTCTTAACCACAGACTAATCTCTTCGGCTCTCTCATTGGGTTGGATGATAGGTTGGCTTGGTTTGCTTTTTTTTTTTTTAAGATTTATTTATTTTATGTATATGAGTACACTATCACTGTCTTCAGATGCACACCAGAATAGGGCATTGGATCCCATTACAGATGGTTGTGAGCCACCATGGGGTTGCTGGGATTTGAACTCAGGACCTCTGGAAGAGCAGTCAGTGCTCTTAACCACTGAGCCATCTCTCCAGCCTTTGTTTGCTTTTGTTTGTTTATTTTGCTTTGGGTTTTGTTCAGGTTTTTGAGTCAGGGTTTCTCTGTGTAGCCCTGGCTGTCCTGGAATTCGCTCTGTAGATTAGGCTGGCCTTGACTTTAAAGATCCACCTACTTTTGCCTCCTGGGTACTGGGATTAACCATACCCAGGACCACAACCATACCCACTTTTTTTTTTTTAAATGAATTTTAAGCTAGGAATCTTAACAAACCTACACAAAGTCAGAGAGCAGGGTAGAAGTGCACCTGAACTACAATTAATGTAGGTCTAATTGTATGTATCTCCGTGTGTGTGTGTGTGTGTGTATCTATCTATCTATGTGTATATAGCCATGTGGAATTTTGCAGTGTTTGTCTCCTGTTTGTCTTGAGGGGATCCCCAGTGTTGACCACAGTGTATGTCCCCTCAGTCCTTCACCCTTTACTTCTTTTTACTCCTTCCTTCTAGCACTCTGCTCTCACTGACTTGATCTAGTACTTCCTTGTTTTTAAAACCTCTGTGTATGTACACACACGTATGAGTATGATGTTCCATATTGTTAGGAAGAGCATGCGCTGCTAACATTCCATATTTAGTGCAGATTAGCAGCTTCCTAATTGAAAGATGATCAAGTACAAATATATATAATTAAGTTTCAACTGATGAGTGATTTTAGAAATTGCCTGGTAAATTGGTCTGGGAATGGCTTGTAGCTGCCTCTGCTTCCCACAGGGGAGGCCTAGGAAGCAGCAGCTGTTTGTCAGGAGCCATGTTTCTCCCTCTCTTGTTACCACCCCTTTCTTCTCCCCTCCCAGCCCTTCTGTGGGGTTTCTACAGCCTCCTGGCTCTGAGCAGTACCAGCTGCCTCAGTCTCCCTCTCCCTGCAGCCCACCACAGATGCCACCGCCGTACTCAGGTAAGAGCGTAAAGGATCTGGGGTGGGCTCATGTGGGCACTGGCCAGGGCATGCACTACTGAAGAAGGGTTCAGAGGTGGCTGTGATCTCATCACAATCCTACCACTCAGAAGGTAGAAACAGAAAGGTCATGGTTCCTTTTTCTTTTGTTGATGCGTGTGTGCATATGCTCACTGTCAGAAAAACCTGTCTCCTGCACTCCTTCATCCTTTAGACAGCTTTTCTCTTTCTCTTGGGAATGTGAAAAACAAAGCTGAGACATGCTTTTTAAAGCATCATAGATCTGTTTAACAGATTTTAGTGAATGCGTACATGCACTGTGATGTTTTTATTCTGACCACAATCTATAAGGAAATCTAAGACTCAAGAGTGAATTTGTACTGGAGGTCATCATGGTCCCAGGATTGGAACTTAGGGCTTTTGACTTTGTGCACCCTGTAAGCTGCATCACCAGTCACAGTTCTTTCTGTTCAGGAAGGAAATGGCTTTATGTTAAACAGCTACATGACTCTTCAAAGGCACGGGCTACGCCATGTGAATGCATATGGCATGTGGCCCCCAGCTATCTGCCCCCAGCACACCCAGAGCAGTTGTCCTGGTTTGTTTCTCAGCACTCCTACACAGCCCACACAGTACAGTTAAAGAAATTTCAGGGCTTTGGAGAAGAAATCTAAATTCACCCTCAGGGCATCCCCATTCCGCTCTGTTGGATAGTGGGGAGTGTGGATAGATCTTCTCCTCTTTTGGGGACAGGGAGCCATTGGCTGGTTTCCCATTTAAAATGAAATGCTTTCACCTAAGATGTTTTGTACTTTGCTGTTAGATGCTGTGGGGCAGTTACAGAATTAATCTTGCTCATAAGATATATTTCACCTTTAAGGTGAAATGACTTCTTGTTTCATCTAGACGCTTTTATTACGTGAGTGAGCTCTCTGCTGCCTCTTCTGTCTGCCAAGAGCACTTGGCCTTTAATGTCCCAGTGCAATATGGAGATTGTAGAAACCAGCTCCACAAATTGCTGTATACTGTGCTGGTGCTTGGCACCACATGGCATTTTCTTTCCTGTTAAGATCTGTGTGTGTGTGTGTGTGTGTGTGTGTGTGTGTCTGTCTGTCTGTCTGTCTGTCTGTCTGTCTGTCTTTGGTCTCTAGTATCTGTTGTTCAATATAAAAAGGTCTTGGATCAAAAGCAAAGCCATAGGAAATAATTATGTATTGCTTACTTGGTCTAGTACTAAGCCAACTGAAACATCTTTTGTTCTGGAGACCAGCAGCACTAGAGATCTAGGCTCAGGGTGAAAGGAGGAAGTAGTGCTTATTTCCCAGATCAAGGAAATAAGGAAATGCTCTCCACCATCTGTTCTGTTCTTGCCGCTTAGGAGTTTCTCCCAGTTCCAACTCCTTTCCTCCCTAAACTGACCCTGTACTTCTGACAGTCTTGTGCCTTCCCTCAGTCCTACACATCCTAACCCACGACACAATGTTCACATAACCACTGATGTTTAAATGTTTACTGTCTGCTCACAGGAAGTAAAGACACTTTCTAAAAGAGACACCTTCCTTTCCAGTTTACTGTTAACTGGGAAGATAGATGGCAGGGATGGCCTACAGAGGCCCTCCTCACCTTCAGAGGACAGTCACCCTGCTCTCCTCATGGAGGAACACAGTCACTTTTCCAAAAATAAAGGCAGGGATTAGGATTGGCTGTTCCTGGAACAACCACTGTGGTTTATTAATACCTTTTTGTAGTTGCCCGGTTTGTCTGAACCTTAGTTCTGCAACTATAATGCTACGTATAACTTTAATTCCAGGAAATACTTTGTGTCCACTAAAATGATGGCTTCCAGGTCTCCTGAGGTTCATTTGGGACTCCTGTTTGGGAAAAATGCACACATACATGAAAATGACAGTGACACCTGTACACAGACTCCCAGCTCCCAGCAGCACAGCCACGGCGCTGTACAGAAAGAACCTCTCAGATACTTACTAGCTCAGCTCTAAGGGTTTTCAAGACTGAGAATGTTCTCTTCCACTTTAGGAAGGCCTTCCTCTCCCTGCCAAAAAAGGGTAGTGGCTGGGGGCCAAGATGCTGACTTCTGTCCTGTCATTTTGGCTTCATTTCTTTTTCATAGATTTGGTCCCTGCTGGTGAGAGAGAATCCCTATCAGTTTTCAGTTTTCGCTCTCAATGATCTTTAAAAAAAAAAAAAAACTAAACAAAAAAACCAATTCTGCTGGACATAAATGTCATCCGCTTGTATTTATGTGGTTTGCTCTGCCCAATCGACCTTTCTGCACAGGTTTAATGATGCCACTTAAAAAGCCGTTCACAAGTCTCCTCTCCTGTCTTAGCGCTCAAGCTGAAATTGATTTCCTTACTCAGCCCCCTTCTCCCTCTTCCCACTTCTCTCGCCCAGGTTCCTTCCCAACCTGAGGAGAAGGAAGTGCTATCCCTGGGCAGTGGGTTTTTTAAAATTGCCATGTCCATTAAGAAGTAGGGACAGTTGAACTGTTAACAGACACCACCTGCTTTTGGCTTGAGGAAGAGAAGCATAAAATCAGCTCATCAGTTGAGCAGTGCTCTGTGTCCTCGGTTGAGTGAAGGAACAACGCTCCAGGCCAGCGAGGACCGAGACTGCAACCAGGAATCCTGGCTTTATTACTGTTGGCATTAGAGAAAGTAATATGAGGGCATTGTGCTTCCCTCCGTCCAGTGAAGCCCCCAGTAGCTCCTATGGTGCATGTTGGTATTAGGAGGTGTTTCCTTTGTCCTGCTTACAAGCTCACCGAGTAGATCCTGCAATGCCCCGCCTGTCCTGCTTACATGCTCACCGAGTAGATCCTGCAATGCCCCGCCTTTCCCAGCCCAGGGCATCGGGCTTCAGTTAGGAGCTGCCTTCCAAAAAAGCTGTAGATTTGGTTAGTTTCTCATTGGGCCCTTGGGTTGCACTGAGGAGTTTGAATATGGTCACTTGCGGTGCTGGTAGAGAATGCTAGAGGGGTAGGGCTGCTAGGATGGGAAGTAGCCTGCCTGGAGCAACTCCAGGGAGCCGAGAGTTGTTACCGATGCATAGCACACTGCAGCCGCTCAGTTTCACATGGCCCTTTCTAAAACTGCACTGATGGGTGCCCTTCCCCTTTGGTGCAGGGGATAGGAAGATGCCAGCCTTGAGCTAGGCTTTTGTGTTGTCTGGTTTGGTAAACCTTAGAGGGGTGGAGTACACAAATGGGCTAGAGAATAGGCGCAGATACCTTCTGTGTCTCCTGAGCTAAGACCTCCCGACTTTTCTTTTACTTTCCTATGACCAATACTGCCTCAGTGAACACTCACGCAGCATGACTGGTGCCCAGAGGCTGTACCATCTCCCATCATAGCAGCCGTGTGGTAGCAGCAGCAGTGGCATCCCTGAAGCACCAAACATGAAAACAGCAGCATTGCAGAAAGCTTTTGAGATAGTAATTCCAGCTCCCATTTCTCCACCACCATACACTCCAGCTCAGCAGGACACAGCCTGGCAGGTCAGACACCGACACTCATGCTGTCTAGTCCCATGTGTGGAGTCAGAGCCCCGCCTGTTCCTCCCAGCAGGGACTGTCCATCAAACTGCTTCTCCCTGACTCTTTACCTTCTTTTTACCATAAAGATTTAGACTTAACGTTCCTCCTCAGTGTGCCCTTTCCCTCCCCCACTGGCTGAGTAGAGGAAGTAGCAATGGCCACCAGCACCAGCACCAAACCTTACAGTCATATCCAGTTGGGCCCTGGAGTCTGCCAGTGTAGTCTTCAGTACGGCCATTATCCTTCTGGCTACCCTCCTTCAGAACCTCCTGTTTCATTCTTTCTACCACTGGACCCTCCCTCCATCACCCTGTTTATTTAGCCAGTGCATGTACAGTGGCCTCCACAGCACTGGTCCTATCCCAGCATCCCCAGAGCATAGTCCAAGTATCCACGGGGATATGCCTCAGACTCTGCTATCAGCTCTGTGTTCAATGTCTTCGTTGTTAGTAGACTCTCCTTTCTGTGAGGACAATGACCAAGCTTGTTTGTGATACACTCAGTGTCCAGCATAAGTACTGGCACATAGCAAACATGTAATAAATGTTTGTTAAATAAACTTCTTATCTCTTAGTGTCTTTTCCCACAATACGGTTCTATCTTAGTACCTCAAAATTATTTCTCATTTTCTGAATATGACTTGTGACCTCTGCTTGAGCTGTTTCCCACTTAACCAACTGGTGACAAACAGTGCTTTGTAAGGTGGTTTAGTGAAGCTGTGAGCTTCCCTCTTCTCCAGAACAATAGATTTTACTGGCATTACCTGCAATCCTTCCCAGAGAAACTTGCACATACCTGCAGCCCTGGCCCATGACCCAAACCCAGACACAGATCCAACCAGCACTGTGCCCAGACATTTCAGCAATCTGACCTGGGTGTTTGGTAATACTCAATTTTGACAGAATGAAGTAGTTTTTCTGCCAGTCATAACAAAATGCCCCTCAGCAGGTGAAGGACAGGAGAGCGCTGGCATCTGGTCCCATCTCTTCTCCACTCAAACCTCCTCTGGGTGGGGGTGGGGTGAGAATCAGAAGCCAAATCAGCAACCATTTCAGATTCTTGGCAGGGCACAGTTAGAATGGCCCTGAAACAAGTGGGTGGATTTGCTTGCTGGCTTTTCCATTCAGAGATAACTCTACGTCCAAAATAGTTTGAATTCCCAACACTGCTTTCCTCCTGCTACTCAGGAGTGTCACCTTCTGGACCAGGTGTGGTGGTCATGCAACTGAATGTCCCTAACGGACCCCAGCCCCCCCAGAATCCATCCATGGTCCAGTGGAGTCACTGCAAATACTACAGTGTGGACCAGCGTGGTCAGAAGCCTGGAGACCTGTACAGTCCTGATGGAAACCCCCAGGTAGGTCTAACCCTTGTCATTGATTTTCTCTGTAGCTATGGTTCTATGTAGCTCTGGCTGACCTGGAACTCACTATGTATAGGCCTTCGTGTTTATCTAGTCTGGTTCCTCCAATGCTTTTTCTAAGCTATGCCTTCTAAACATACACACACAGACACAGACAAAACAACTACATACAGGGTAGGGCTGTCGGGATAGGTAAGTGGTTCGCTGCTTGCCTAGCATACATGAAGCCCTGGGTTTGATCCCAAGCACTGGAAGTGAGAGTACATAATGGCACAAACTAATTAGGGAGCAAGAAGGCAGTTGGAAGCAGCGGTCTGACTTGGGCAGTGCTTACGAGACCAACTTTGTTTCTTGACAGTTGTGAATCGGAAGCCGTGGAAACACACAAAGGATAATGTGTTTATGTGATATGTGCTCTTCTCTTTTTACAGACCAACGCACAAATGGGCAGCAGCCCTGTCACATCTCCTACCCAGTCTCCAGCACCCTCTCCTGTCACAAGCCTCAGCAATGTCTGCACTGGACTCAGCCCCCTGCCTGTCCTCACACCATTTCCCCGACCTGGAGGTTCTGCACAGGGTAGGCAGTCAGATGAAGGTGGGCTGCTCTGGAGCTCAGCATTTATATTTCACTACAAGGTGGGAGACTAGAAGATAGCAACAGGCAGGGAGACCTGCAGGGGACACGCCCTCTAATGTCTGCTGAGGCGAAGGACACCCGCCTCTCCTGCTCTTCTGTCTTCCTTCACACACTTGGTATTAACTAGGGAAGATGAGGCTATGTCAGAAAGGTATGGGCTTTGCTTTAAGATTGTTTTGCTAGGCATGCCTCAGGAGGCAGAGGCAGGAGGATCTCTGTGAGATTGAGGCCAGCCTAGTATACAAAGTGAGTTTCAGGACAGCTAGGGCTAGTATACAGAGAAATCCTATCTCGGGGGAAAATATGTATTTCTTTTAATTTTATTATTTATGTGCATGCCCCTATGTAAGTTTATATGTATTTTGAACTGGACTCATATGCGGTTGTGAGATACTGATGTGCGTGCTGGGAACCAACCCAGATCCTCTGCAGGAGCTTAGTGCTCCTAACTGATGAGCATCTTCCCAGCTCCAAGAAGGACGTGGTTTCTAAACAGGCAACAATGAATCTCAGTTAACCACCTGGGTTCCAGCCCCAGGACAGACTAGCTTGGTAATGTTGAACAAGTTACTTAAATTTATAAATAGACCTTAGGCTGGGCAGTGGTGGCCCACACCTTTAATCCCAGCACTTGGGAGGCAGAGGCAGGCGGATTTCTGAGTTCAAGGCCAGCCTGGTCTACAGAGTGAGTTCCAGGACAGCAAGGGCTACACAGAGAAACCCTGTCTCAAAAAACAAAATAAAAAATTAAAATTAAAAAAAATAATAATAAATAGACCTTAGTTCCTTCATCTGTAAAATAGGGTTAAGCATACTTAAGATGGAAATAGTCTTATTGCTTTTTGCTTTGGCTGTTACAAGTAATGTAAAAATAAGATTAAGATGTTTAAAAACACACGAGAAGAGGGTGTCAGATCCCATTTCAGATGGCTGTGAGCCACCATGTGGGTTCTGAGAATTAAACTCAGGACCTCTGGAAGAACAATCAGTGCGCTTACCCACTGAGCCATCTCTCCAACCTATTTAAAAAGTTTAAAATAAGCTGGGCAGTGGTGGCGCATGCCTTTAATCCCAGTACTTGGGAGGCAGAGGCAGGTGGATCTCTGAGTTCGAGGCCAGCCTGGTCTACAGAGTGAGTTCCAAGACAGCCAGGGCTACCCAGAAACCCTGTCTTGAAAACAAAACAAAACAAAACAAAAGTTTAAAATACCCTGAAATAAGTCATTTGTGAGTAATAAGTTACACAGGACTTAGTCTATCGCAGGTGTTGCTACAAGTGCTTTATAGGCTGTGAGGAGTCGGCTGTGGTCGGTTGGCCGTCCGACAGCACCACATGGGGTCTCTCCCAGCACTGCATTTGCAGTTACACAGCCAGCGCTTCTGACTGGGCATCAGGCTCTGAGTTGGTGCTCGTCCACTCAGGACTGCCTCTCTCATGAGTCAGAAACTAACATACCCGAGGGGGTGAGGGACACTCGTGAAGCTCAAGGTTTTCCCTGGTGGTTTTCCTTTTCTTGTTTTCTCGAGACTGAGTCTCACTTTGTATTCCAGACTGACTTGGAATTCACTGTGTAGTCCAGGCTGGCCTCAAACTCATAGCAGTCCTCCTGCTTCAGCCTCTCAAGTGTTAGAATAACAGGCGTGTACACCAAGCTCTTCCCTGGCAATTCACATAGGGTCTACAAGGGAGAGAGCGCGTAGGGATCTAATAGCCCTGCTGAGAGTTTAGGGTGGGGCACAGCTCTCTTGTTTCATTTTGTTTTCCTGAGGCAGGACTTTACTATGTAGCTATGGCTGTCCTTGAACCTGTAGAGATCTGCCTGCCTCTGCTGAGTGTTGGGACTAAAGTGTGTGTTACCACATAGAAGTGTAACTCTTAAATCAGTTACATAGACACTCCCATCATAGAAAAGGTAGGAAAATGGGATGCATTGCTGTTTATCTCCGAAACCCTAAGGTCTCATACTAGACATACCATGAGGCCAAGCTCCTAAAGAACCATCTGTTCTTACTCCTCAGGTGATGGGCGCTATTCTCTATTGGGTCAGCCATTACAATACAATCTGTCCATCTGCCCTCCCTTGCTCCATGGCCAGTCAACTTACACAGTGCACCAGGTAAGCATATCCATTGTCAGTCCTGGGGCATCAGACTCCCTTCATCTGGGCCCTGCCTGGGAGCATTCTGCTCCAAGCAGCTGAGTGGACGCAGGAGAACACAGGATGGACAGAGCTAAGAGTTTGCCCTGTTCTTGTGCCCCTGATTCCACCTCGATGCCCAGAGGGAGAGGTTTTATGTCCCACTCCCTGGGAAAGCTAATTACCTGGCTGGTAGGGTCCTCGGGGTGGGGTGCTACCCCCCAGTGACCAGGGCAGACACTGGAGCACAAGGGCAATCAGTGTTGTTCACGTGGGATGAGAATTATATTGGATGTTGAAGGGGCAGAGTGGACTGAAGCACGGAAACCGAGGCAAGAGACAAGCACTCAAATCTGCCTCCACTGACCTGGGGACAGCAGATGTTGGTAAGTAGCAGAAATCCAGACCCCCATGGCAAATGCCCTTCGTTGCCATCCCAGTACAAGTGGGAAAGCCATCTGAGAGTGGGGGAAATGGAGTCTTCTTTGCTCCAGAGCAGCAGAAGGTAGAAAGATGAAGTATCTATGTCCCTGAGCCAGCCATGCAGGGTCTGGGGGTAGACCTTCAGAGACATCTGGAATAGCACAGTGTGGGTGGCTGAGCCTCTTGTTAATCTGCAGTCTCCTAGAAGCCCTCCTGTCCCTAACCTAGAACACCTCCCCTTGGTCATTCTAGACCTGACTTGGCAGGAGAGGAGAGGAGCTTTCTCGTTCAGGCCTTCCGTGCTTGGCACACAAGGTCTTTGGGATTCCACAGTCTGCAGCTGTTGCCTAGGAGAAGATGGGAGGGATGAAGGAAGTCTGTTTTACCAGCCTCTGGGTGGAAAGGGAACTGCAGATCATACTTCAGGTTGAGCCACTGAGTTCTTTAAAGGTTACCAACAAAACTCCCATTTCACAGCAGTGACTCCCTGTGAAGGAGTGCAGTTGTAGGTGCAGATCAGAAAGCTGAGATTCTAATTCTCAGTCCCTTCTTGCTTACATCTCTGGGTTAGGAGAGGGGAAGGTTCGTTTTATCTTTCTGGTTGCCCTCTACCCCACTTACTTAACAGCGTAGGCTAAGGGCAAGGGAGGGCTTTTGAGGGTTTTTGGGGACAGGCTTGGTCAGTGACACAGCCCGTGCAGTCCTTACTCTCACAACCATTTGTCTCCTTCCTTTTCAGTGCTGGGAAGGGTGCTGGAAGTGACTGACCTCCCTGAAGGAATCACCCGTACAGAGGCAGACAAACTCTTCACCCAGCTTGCTATGTCTGGTGCCAAGATCCAGTGGCTTAAGGATGCTCAGGGGCTGCCTGGTGCAGGTGGGGGGGACAACGGTGGGACTGCTGAGAATGGCCGCCACTCGGACCTCGCTGCCTTGTACACGATAGTGGCTGTGTTCCCCAGTCCCCTGGCTGCCCAGAATGCCTCCCTTCGCCTCAACAACTCTGTGAGTCGCTTCAAACTTCGAGTGGCTAAAAAGAACTACGACCTGAGGATCCTGGAGCGAGCTAGCTCTCAATAGCTGGAGGAGGGGAGGGGCTGGCACAGTAGGAGCAAGGGCCAAGCACAGGGAGCCAAGGAGGATAACTGGGCCAGAGCATACCACATTATGGCTGAAGAGAGAAGCAGACAGATTCTCACACTGGCATGGGACTCCCTTGCCATGGGTCCCCCTTCCCCTGGTTGCTCCCCTTCTGTCCCCCCTCCTTCCCATCTTCTGTCATTTTTTTAAATCTCCCACCATGAAATTAATTTCTTTCATATTTTTGGCCGAGTAGAATTGAGAGGGCCACCCTCCCTTTCTCCCATCTCATCACCAGCCCAACCTCCCTCCCTCTTTTGGTCTTCATGAATATATTTATATGGACAGAATTAAGAAAAATAAATTGATTTCCCCATTCGTTCACTTCCCCCTTTTGTCTCCCCCAACCCCACAGAGTTAAACCTTGGGACTCCCCACCCCTAATCCATCCCCAGAACACTTGTATATTGTTTGTTTGAGGTTTGTGCCACAGTAACAGACACAGTATTTAATTGCACATACAGATGTTTGCTGGGTTCACTGTAAATTTTATTTAATCTGGTTTTTTTTGTTTGTTTGGGGAGTTACTTGGGGGGAGGTTGGTTTTGTTTATAAATATAAAAAAAGCAAAAACCTGTCACTGGCCATCAATCGCTGTTTGTTTCACTGTTTCTCTGTTGGTGTGGGCTGGGCTAGAAGCTCTGAGTAGGCCAGTTCCACAGCTGCTGAAAGGGTTTTTGTTAGGTTAGGAAGATTTCCCTAGTGTGTGCACGTGTTTTTCTAACCTCTCCCTTCCGGGCTCTCCTCTCCCCTGTCCACAATTCTCAGCGATGGCTGAGTCTCTGAAATTGTGGTTTGTGGGTCTCAAACTCTGAAAACTGCTCTTCACCAAGCTCATTGCTCCTCAACTCTGGGCCTTTGTGTTTGTAGCAGAGGCTCCTTGCTCATTAATTCTAATATTCATTATATCCTGACTACTGAGCTGGGCAAGTCCAGTCCAGAACTAGGTCAGGAAGCTGGCCTCGTTTTTGTGCATCTGATCGTCTGAAAATCTTCAGGGATGGAGAACTTGCACCTTTAATCCTTAAGAGCATAGGGTTGGGCAACCCTTGGCAGAAACACAAATGGCTGCTGTTGCTTATGATAAAACCACCTGAACTCGGAGTACCAAGACACTGTCTCAGCGAAGCTCACCCCCCTGTCCCTGACCCCTGCAGTTGACAGAACTGAGAATCGCAGACCACCACTGGCAAGGTAGAGTTGTCTGTCTGGAGTTGTTTCCAGGCTGCCTCAGCGCTCAGGAAGCAGACAGGCAGACCTCTGAGTTAAGACCAGTTTGAACATAGCAAGTTCCGGGACAGCCAGGGCTAGCTACATCATGAGACCTTCCCCAAGACAAACAGAATCCACACACAGTCATAGCCTTAACAGGTAACCCACAGAGTAGAGAAAGCTGTGTCTCCCAAGAATGCAGCCACACCCTTGGCCTTTCCATTCCTACGCCGGGCTGTCTGAATGAGTGGTAGGTGGGGCTGCAGTTAAAATGGGTTCTCGTAGGGAAGGAAGCATTCTTTTTGATAAAAAACTCACCATGTGACCATCAAGATGGCTCACTGGGTAAATGCTCACCGCTAAGCCTGAAAACCTGAGTTTGATCCCAAGACACAGAGGAAAGAGAGAACTGATAGTAGTATGTTGTCCTTTGACCACATGCTAGTGGGCATGCTCCAGTACGTATACACATGTAGCTTAAACAATAACAAATGTATTCTTAGACATAATGCCTCACTATAGAAGGCAACTGTGGGCGGGCGAGATTGGTTAATAGCAGAGGTGCTTGTGTGTGAGCTGGCAACCTGAGCCCAATCCCCAGATCCCACCGGGTAGCAGGAAAGAACTGACTGCAGGTGTTGGCCTCTGACCTCCACATACACCTGTGCTCACACACATCCAGACAGACAGACGAGAGAAAAACACAGGCAGCTGTAAACTTTCCAGGGTCGACTATACTCATCTGCTCCTTAGACCACCAGGACCAACCTGACTTTTTAAAAAACAGGTTTATTTATTTTTATTTTATGTGTATAAGAGGTTTGCCTACATGTATTTGTATACACAGTGCATCTGCCTGATACTGAGACCAGAAGAGGGTGTAGGTACTCTGGAACTAGAGTTGCAGAGCTCTGTAAGCTGCAGTGGGTGTTGGGAACTGAACCCAGGTCCTCAGGGAAAGCAGCTGTGCCATCTCTCCAGCCCCATTGCTTTTGGGTTTGGCCACCATCTTTTTCAGTAACCTGCATTATCTTCGTCTTAAGGGCAGAGTTTTAGAGGAAAAGGGAGAAAAATGCACCTGTGCACTTCAGAAAGTACCGCATACTCGGATCAGCTACAGGTGAAAAAGTCTTAGGTGGTTGACAGGATTCCAAGTCTCACCCTCTTCTCAGCCCCCAACCCTTCCCTAGCCTGAGGTTTTGGTATTAGCCAGGCATGGTGGCACACTCCTTTAATCTCAGCACTCGGGAGACAGAGGCAGGTGGATCTCTTGATTTCAAGGCTGGCCTGGTCTACAGAGCAAGTTCCCGGACAGCCAGGGCTACACAAAGAAACCCTGTCTCTGGGGAGTGGTGGGGGGAAGGAAATAAAGTCCAAGAATGTGACTAAAATGAGCCCAGGGAGGGTAGAATTGGAACGGTTATTTGAACCTTATGGGGGACTTCATTGTCAGAGCTAAAGTTCCCTCACGTGACTGTGTCCTGAACAGAAGTTTCTTTTCTGCTGTGGGTATAGCTTGGTGGTCCAGCGCATAGTTAGCATGGCAAAACCCTGGTAATTGGGCGTGGGGTGAGGTGCTATGGTGTTGGGTAGAAGATACCCCTTCCTGATAAGGCAGTACTGACCTGCTCAGTGTAAACTCTTGGAGCAGCTCTGGGGGGATGGGAGGAGTCAGGGTCCAGCCCTGCCCTAGACCTCCTGGTTCCAATTTCGGCCTGTCAGCTGTGCTCTCAGCTGTCCACTGTCCTCCAGCCCTGTCACTTCAGCCCTGCCACCACGGTGAGAGGCTCCAAGGCCTACCAATACTGTCTGGGTAGCTGGTGTGGGCCCAGAAGGTACCAGAAGGAGGGCTTACCCTGAAGGAAGAGGACTAGCCCTCCCCAGCAGTACCGTCAGTCTCAGGGACACCCTTTCCACAGTGAACTGATTAGGGAGTCTCAAAAGTAAGTCATCTCTTCATTATCTTTTCATTTCTCCTATCCTGAGTGTGTTGGGCTTCTTCGCCTCTCTCCTCACCTGTGAGTCGCTTGGGGTTTTGAAGTGAAATTGTCCTGGTTCGGGATGAGCCAAGATTGGAGGAGGGGTGGGGTGTGGTGGGGTCCAGGGAGTGGAGTAGGAAGGGAAGGGAAGGTTCATATTACTCTGAAAACCTAAAATAGCTGAGGCCTAAGGCAGGCCAGGAAAGAACTAGGCACAAGGCCCCCAAGGCTCCGGAGAGCGGTAGGGGAGGGCAGATCTCAGGACATACCTTCATACGCGCCAGCGGGTAACCATGTTAATCAGGTGTCTATCATCAATCAGAAATATCCATAGGACCAGCTGTTCTCAGCTTGTGGGTCCCATATCAGACATCCTGCATGTCAGATGTTTACAATTCCTAACAGTAGCAAAATTATAGCTGTGAGGTAAATGTATGGGTCGCCATCATGTAAGGTACCACAGCATTAGGGCACAGCTTGGAGAACCACTGTTGTAGGGAACCTAGAAGCCAATGGCCTTGAGCAGCATGTTGGATTTGTAGACTGTGGGGCTGTTCCTTGATGTGGAACATACCAGTTTAAGGAACTGGTTGAGAAGTCTCTCCTCTGTTGGACATTTTTGGGGGGACCGCCATAGAATCTGTTCATAAGCTCTGCCAAAGGCTGTCTAACCAAGTTTCTCCCAAAAGGCTCCCCTTCCAGGGCCACCCTACTCTGTGCAGCAGGAATGCTGGAATAGAAGAACAGCAGGCAGAGATTAGATCTCATAGTGGGGTCCAACCTCTTGTAGGATGACAGAAAAGGAGGTGGTGGAGTCCCCTCAGCCCCCCTTTCCAGGAGAGACTTCGCCAAGTGGGGTGAGTCTAGACCTGTGTCCACTATTGGGGAGGTGGTCCAAAGGGCTGGTAAGCCATCACAGCATCTAAAGAAAACTGCTTGGATTGATACCACTTGTGTGAGACTCATTTATTTTTGGGCCAGCCAATACCTGCAACACCCAATCTTGTAATCCCAGGGACATTGCTTTCCCATGACTGAAAAAATGAGAACGTGACTGTCATTTAACGGTGGGTTTCCTTCACCCCTCCCTCAGCTGCAGCGACTGAAGCAGTTATTCAAGAAGGGCTCTCCAGAGACAACAGAGATGGAGCCTCCCCCAGAGCCCCAGGCCAATGGCGAGGCAGTGGGGGCTGGGGGTGGGCCCATCTACTATATCTATGAGGAAGAAGAGGAGGAGGAGGAGGAAGAGGAGGAACCACCCCCAGAGCCTCCTAAACTTGTCAATGACAAACCCCACAAGTTCAAAGATCATTTCTTCAAGAAGCCCAAGTTCTGTGATGTCTGTGCCCGGATGATTGTGCGTGAGTCCCGGGAAGCAGAAGGGGAGCAGACATAGTAGGATAGAAGGCTCCTGAGGAGGGACAAGACCTAGGAGAGATGTGTCTGTGTAGAAAAACTGTGGTAAGATCCACCCTATGAAAATACTGAAGTTGACAGTCTCGGGTCCCAGAAGAGAGCAGGCAGATCAGGGCTGACATAGCCACGGGGTACAAAAGAAAAGGGGCGTCCAGAACCTCACTCAAATATTCTCCCCTTAAAGTCAATAACAAGTTTGGACTCCGCTGCAAGAACTGCAAAACCAACATCCACGAACATTGTCAGTCTTATGTGGAGATGCAGAGATGCTTTGGCAAGATCGTGAGTAGTGAGGGATCCAGAACGTGGAAGGGAAGGCATCAAGGGAAGGCCATCAAGTACTCCCCGCTGGCCCCTAAAGCCGTTCCATACATCTCCTGCCTTCTCTTACTATCAGGAGGGCTGAGCACTCTCTCTCTCTCTCATGGGGGTGGGATTCTGGACCCTACCTTGCTACTTCTAATGTTCTCCTCATCCCGCCCTACAGCCACCTGGTTTCCGTCGGGCCTATAGCTCCCCACTCTACAGCAACCAACAGTACGCTTGTGTCAAAGATCTCTGTAAGTGCCCAGACAGGACCCAAGGGAGGGGGCAGGCCTCCAAAGTGGCACCATACCACCCCTTAGGACAATAAATTCTGAAATAGAATCATTCCATCTCCATCGCTCTCCCTCAGTCTAGTCTTTTCTAGGTACAATGGTTAGTCCCTTGGTTTATAGCTGAGAGAGATGTGAGTGAGCAGGCCAGAGGATGAAAGCTCAGTCTGCTTCCTTTAAACCATTTCTAAGCAAGAACAAGGATTTAGACCCTGTTACAGAATGATGCCACATCAGGGGCCAGCTCATGAGCTATGGCTATATCTCCCGGACAAGTTTGTAAGCTGGCATCCCTTAAAAGTATATGCCTTGAGGTTGTATTGATGGTACAGGCCTTGAATCCAGCACTCACAAGGCAGAGGCAGGCAGATCTCTCTGACTTCCATTTGTAGCCAGGGCAACATAGCAAGAATGTCTCCAAAAAAAAGAAGCACAGTGGCAGGCCTGTGTTCAAAGCCCATGTTTCTTTTGGACACTTGGTGGGCACAGAGGCTGAAAACTGGTTCAGATTTATTTGGCAGAAAAGCTGGATTCTGCGAAGAGTGTGGGTGGGTGCAAAAGAACGTGCCGGCGGTAGCACCTCAGCTTGCACGCATGCCAGTGCTGGTGGTAGTGCCCCAGCTTGTACACATACCAGTGGTAGCACCCCAGTTTGTATACATGGCACTTAACAGAAGAGGAGAAGCAGGATAGTAGTGATCCCAAGCATGACCCAACTCCCAAGAAAAGTACCAGTGCTGTCTTTCCAACACTGTCTAGTACTCTGCCTGGAAGGGGTCCCATCACAAGGCTTTCCCAGTAGTGGTTTAGAGCCCTTACAGACTGGTGACCTAGGTGTTACACAGCCAGCCAGCCCTGCCCTCTCTCCTCCATCTCCAATCCCCAGCAAGCCCTGTGGGCATCGGCTGAATCCAGATAACCTGAGAGGTCTCTCTTCCAAGCCTCCTCTTCCTTCCCAGTAACCTCTTCTTGTTCTTCTCCCATCCCACCAGCTGCTGCCAATCGCAATGACCCCGTGTTTGAAACCCTGCGCGTTGGGGTGATCATGGCAAACAAGGAACGGAAGAAGGGGCAGGCAGATAAGAAAAATGTGAGCACCCTATGTCCCCACAGAGGCTCGTTCCAGAAGCTCCATGGGTCAGGTCATTTCCCCCTCAGGAAAACTGACAGAAACTATTCTCCCAAATAGTGCGGCGGTGGCATAACCAGACAGAAACATTCCTGTGTGAAATTTTAGATTTTTTTCTTCTGCTTATACACCTCGTGAGAATCCCTGCCGTAGGGCTGAGAATGTAGGTCAGTGATGGAGTACTTGCCTCTTGTGTGCACATAAGGCATCCTGGCATAATACCCAGTCCCGAAAAACAAACTAACTCGTGCCATGGAGCATGCTTCCTCAGATCCCTTCTAAAATCGAGAGATTGCCACAGGAGGCTGGGTGCAGGCCCTGGCATTGCTGCATAACAGGCAAGACCTGTGCTTTGACATTAGGGAGAGAGAGTTTACCATTCCAAGTAAGGAAAGACTTGTAGAGCCAGCAGGTGTCCATAAAGAACTTCTGATATGAGTATCCATCTTGTTGATGAAACTGAGCTACAAAGCCACAGGTCAAGGACAACCTGATTGTCTTTTATGATAGACTTTCAAGGTTGCTAATGCCAGAAATGTGTTTGCCTGGGCAAGCAATTAATTTCTCCAATGGACAAGTTTATGAACTACTATGAATGGTGTTAGTTAAGTTAATTCCAGTTCTGGGGTCTCTGTGGGCATCAGGCATGCACATGGTATACAGGCATACATGCAGGCAAAGCATGCATACACTTAAAATGAAACTAAGAGCTTAGGGGAAGAGCAGCATCACCACGATCCACCAAGCCCCTCCCCCCTTTTAATGGAAAGAAGCCTCCTTGTAAGCGTCCATGATCTTGACCGTCGTCTGGTCCTCTTGCCTTCACTTCCTGGGTACGAGGATTACAAATACATGTCACCACACCTGCTTTGTGTGTCGGTAGGGATCAAAACCAGGGCACCATGCATTCTGGGCAAGCATTCTACCAAGTAAACTACATCTCTAACACAGCCCGTTCCATCTGCTCTGAGGGTCTTGCTATACAGTACAGGCTTCCCGTAACTTGCTTTATAGACATGGCCTTGAATTCATGATCTTCCTGTCTCAGCTTCCCAGGGCTGGAATTGGAGGCATGCATCACCTTGCCAAGCTTTGATAACTTGAAACCTCATAAGAGAAAATTTACCTTTCTCGGATGGAAAAAAAAAAAAAAACTGCCCAGAAACAAAGCTAGAGATCTGATCCAAGTAGTCAATAGACAGCTTGGGTACAGGTAACAAATTTCAGTCAGTTAACTATGAATTACAAGGCTATTTCAGGAAAAACACCCATATTCTTAGATTCTGTTCTTAGATTCATGCCTGTCGTCCCAGCACTGGGGAGCTGGAGGCCAGGAGACCAGAAATCCAAGGTCAGTTCTGGCCAGGTAAGGAGAGGACAGCTGAGCGGATGAGACTGTCTCAAAACAACCAAGAGAAGAGGAAAAGGGTAAAACTCTGCTGCCCCTCCCCCTTTCTTACACACCAGACTATTTTTAAGCAGACAGTCTAATGAAGGGCCTGAAATCTGGATGATAGGGGTGATTTGAAGGGACTAAAGATTACTGAGGAAGAGAAGCCAGAAAGTGTATGTCTGCTGTCCTCAGATATTTAAGGGACCGTGTTTGCTCCATGTTTAAAGCTCAAGACAGATAACTAAAGATAATATAGGCTCAATAAAAGGAATTTTTTAAATTGCATGTTTATATTGTAAGGTAATGAACTCTCTGTCACCAGATATATTCAGGCATAATACCAGTGACCTACCTGGCAGCATATTTCAGAAGAAATCCCTGAATTTCTTCTGGTGGTCGGACTAGATATTTTCTCCAAGTATTCTCTCAGAGCTTACTATTTCTCTACTACTCTCTGGCCTGCCTGGAGAGGCAGAGAAAACACAGGATCCCAAGACAGACCCTCTCTAACTCTGGTGTCCCCCTCTAGCCTCTGGCAGCCATGATGGAGGAGGAGCCAGAGTCAGCCAGGCCAGAGGAGGGCAAGGCACAGGATGGTGAGTGTCACCCATCTGCATCCACAGAGATGGGAAGAGGGATAGTGGAGGGGTTAGCTGCTGTAGAGCAGGTGGAGAGCAAAAGGCTGAACCCAGGGTGAGAAAGGTCCGCCAACGCAAGTGGGGGTAGTGATGGATGCCCTCCCTCCTGGAGGCAGAGGCAATTTGTCCGTATTTCCTATCCAAGGAAACAATGCAGAAAAGGACAAGAAGGCTGAGAAGAAAACTCCTGATGACAAAGTAAGTCTTTCCTCCCTCTAGAACCCTGATCCTCTTCCCAATCAAGATCTGATATTATTCACAGCTCTTCCCATCATCCCCCACCCACTGTCCACACTGAGACAGACAGGCACAAACTGATACAGCCCTCTCCAGGAAGAGGTAAATAGGAGTCTGGTAACTCATTGCTCTTTTGCACCCCCAGCACAAGCAGCCTGGTTTCCAGCAGTCTCATTACTTTGTGGCTCTCTATCGGTTCAAAGCCCTGGAGAAGGATGATCTGGATTTCCCGTGAGGAGCCTTCAAGGGAGGCGGGAGTGTGGGGAGCACTGAGTAGTAAAAGATGAGCTCCGTGGGAATGGAGGAGGGCAGAAGGGTGGGTACCCTGCAGCACAGCCAGGCACGGGGTGTGTGAATGTAAATCACAGAGAAGATCTTTCTATCCCAGGCCAGGGGAGAAGATCACAGTCATTGATGACTCCAATGAGGAGTGGTGGCGGGTAAGACATGACCATCACTAAGGTGGGAGATGTGTAGTCTAGAACCTGAGATCTTCAGCCTACCCACTGCCTTCTGTAGGGGAAAATCGGAGAGAAGGTCGGATTCTTCCCTCCAAACTTCATCATTCGAGTCCGGGCTGGAGAACGTGTGCACCGCGTAACCAGATCCTTCGTGGGGAACCGCGAGATTGGGCAGATCACTCTCAAGAAGGACCAGGTATCTCGGGTACCTTAACCTAATCCCAGGTCTGGTCGCACCTCTCCATCCGCACGCCTCGGAGGGCGGTCCTAACCCGTTAGTGTAAATGACCAACCCCAACGTTGCTGTGCTTATCATTTGTCCTTAATTTTTCCTATTCCCCAATCCTTTAACCCACTAGATCGTAGTGCAGAAAGGAGATGAAGCCGGTGGCTATGTCAAGGTCTACACCGGCCGCAAGGTGGGGCTGTTTCCCACCGACTTCCTGGAGGAGATTTAGGTGTACTGTCGCCTGCTGGCGGGAGACACCCAAGCCTCGTTCTGGGCGGGGCCCAGTGCGGGCTGGGGAGGGAAGGGACAAGGGGATAAGGCCTACCTACACTTTAGGTCCATCCAACCTTCAAGAGCTTGGGGGTGGGGTGGGGAAGCATCTCCATAAGGAGGGACAGAATTGTCAAATGTTTCGAATTTATTAAAGTTTTGACAAAAGTTAGAAAAGTTTGTTGTTTTTCAGAGGGAGGGAGAGTGTTCCCTGACTGCTCCACCAAATTGTCAGGTTTTGGAACCCCCAAGGCTGGTGTGAGTATCAGACTTGCTAGGCTAGGCTTCTGCTGGAAGTGAAGAAAAAGCTGGACTGAAGTCTCTAGCCCAGTGCCCCTGTGGTTGGAGGAATAGCATGGCAGAAGTAGGTACCTCCACTAGACCATGCCCGTTTAGCCCTTGCAATTCTGAACCTGGCTCAGAGCCCAGCTTGGCCACCAGGGGGCGATGCAAGATCTCAGTTGGAGAGAGAGGGATGGGGAGGGGCTGTAGGGGAGGCTAAGGGGAGAGAACTGGAGACACCAAGCCTGAGACCCTAGGCCTGGGAGGGGGGGTGGGGTGCGTGCCGTCTCCATGGCAACACTTCCTCTAGTCCTCTGGGAATGGAGCTAGCGAGGCCGGGGGGCCTAACCCCTCCCGCACAGCCCCTGCCCCAGCCCTTTTCCGACAGGTACGGAGTGAGAGGACGCCTGGCAGACAGCTAACCGGTTCTAGCGGAGACCCCCCTGCGGCGCATCGTATGCAAATGTTATTATTTGCATATGCAAATATGCAAATGTTCCGGCCCTGGTCAGGGCGGCAGGTGGTGAGGAGCGGGAAGGTGTGCGGAAGGGAGCAGAAGGAGATGAGGAGTTTGGGGACCTAGGAGCCGACCATTGAGAAGCAGCTTGGGGTGGTCGCTGGAGTGGGGCAGGCGGAGGGTCTTGGGTTTGATAGCAGGTGGGGGAGGGTCGGCCTGGCCAGCCAGAAGCTCCTCTTCTACTCTATGGGTTGTCTGCCAGGACTGAGGTTGGCACCGCCTAGCAAGGTTGGCAGCGGGAGCCCGGGCACCATCTGCTGCTGGAGGAGGGGGGAGGGCAGAGGCTCAGCTGGGCTGGGAAGAGGAGGGCCCCGGACCCCCTCCCCTTCCGTACAGAAAGATGAGGTGTGCTGGGGGTAGGGAAGCACACAACAAAACTCGCTGCAACCGGGTTCAGTTTCTTGTTCCCTTCGCCCTTGGCTGTCATGCTCGAAGCCTGGCAGTGTGAGGGCCAGGATCTTAGAGGAACACTAGGACAGTCCCCCTTTTTATCACGACTGGGACAGGAGCAGATCACAGGCACAGGCAAACACACACACACACACCAAACACACAAATCAACCTTTTGCCCTATCCCTCCTGGGAATCTGCCTATCGCAAGTAAGGGGAGGGAGGACGAGGGCGCTGCCTATAGTCATCAAGAGGCCTGAGGGATTCCAAATCTGAGATCCCCCTGACTGTCAGAGCCCCCAAAAAATACTGAAGCAAAACCAATTTACTGGCTCATTGGGCGACAGTGTTGATGTAGGGGTGTCGAGGAGCAGAGAGAGCGGCTGTTCTCTCCCTTCCCTATACGTGCACGGCGCCCCCCCCCCTTCTCCCTCGCCTTACCAAGCCGGCAGCTGTCCCTAATTAGAGCGGTGGTTTAATTGGATTTATCAGCAGTTAATAGGAAATTAAGCAAAGGGCCCGAGAGAAGGGGGGCAGGAGGAGCCAGGAGACAGGCTGTGCTTAACTGGAAGGAGGAATGCTGGGGTCCCAAGATTGGAGGACACTGTCTTGATTGAACCGGGTGATCACACCTCCCCCTCAGTATCCTGACCACCCCCAAGAGAGGACAGGAGGTATGACAGGGACACTGCTTGGCCCCTGGTGCCTCCCACTCCCACAAGCCAGCTGCCTGGTGATGGATGACTCTGCCACACTCTGCAAAGGTCATAAGTCTAGGCCAAGGAGCAGACTGAATTGAAAATAGATCAGAGGAAGGGTATTACAGGGTCCCGCACACAGTGTACACTCCCCTCTAATTGCTGTTACAAAGAAAGAAGGAAAGAAGGAAAGAAAGAAAGAAAGAAAGAAAGAAAGAAAGAAAGAGTGAGATTCTTCTTCGATGACCGGGCAGCATGTTTGGGAAGATGAGGGACAGACTGACCCTGGCTTCAGTGTCTTCAACCTTGCCTCACCTCAGTAGGACTCTTGGGGACCTCTTTATGGCTCTTGCTTGTGTCCCACCAGCCACCGCTCTCCCTCTCAAATGCTTAAGTTGGGGTTGTCAGGGCCTGATAGAAGTGTGCCAGCAGGGACCGAGGGGGTCTGTACCTGAAGGCCTGGGCCAATCAAGCAGAGGCCACAGACCTCTGAGTCCACAGCCCCAGGCAGCTTCTGTCACCACCTCCTCATTACACTCTAGCCTAATGTGGGTTAACAAGGCTTGCTAGGGGGAACCCATCGACTTCTCACACGCTCAACCCCTCAGGGCACAAATGGCAGCTCCTGCATGTGCTTGGGTGCAGCCCCTGGAGTGGATGTGAAAGGGTCTCCTTTTCTGTGCTACCAGAGTATGGCATGTGTGTGACTGGGGTTGTGATGTGTGTCTGTATCCCAACTCCAGATGTTCCTGTATGTGTTTCAATTTTGTTGGTGCCTCTAGGTCTATACTGCCCCGCTTGTCTACCCCCATTTCTATGATTTCTGTCTATAAGTCCCAGGGTGGCTAGGTGTGTTGAGCGTTCTTTCAAACATGCTTTGACACGCATGTCAATGTGTCTGTGCACTCTTTGAGTCTGGATGCGTCCCGGTGTGCTGGCATCACTGCCTCCAGAAACATATGTGTGAAAATCAAGAGCCATTGCCCTGTGTTTGTGTGTCACAGCCTACCCGCGCCCGTGTGTGTGTATGGGGGGGGGAACGTGCGCGCGCGCGCGCTGCTCTGGTGTCTGCTTGCAGGTGTGTGTGTCGGTGACAGTGCGTGGGCGTGAGCCTGGGTGTGAGCTGCGCGGCAGCAAGTACCGAATGACAGTGTGACGCCCGCGCCTGCGCGCGTTCCCGTGCGTGAGAGCCTCTGATTGAGTCTCCCGCCCCCGCTTCTTTCTCTCCCCATTTCTATTCCTCTCTCCTTTCCCGGCCGGCCTGCCGTCCGCATCATCTCCATCCATTATTGAAGAAACAGCAGCGTCCTCTCCAATCACATCAACACCCCGCCCCCTCCCTGTTCTGCTCACCCGGTGGCCCCTCTGGCTGCTGGAGAGGGGATGCCTAGGCGTAGCGGGAGCCCTGGGCAGAAGTGGGTTCATGACCCCGTGCCCCTGTCTGGGCAAGGCACCGGGACACCAGGGTCCCTGGCGGTGAGCGCTTTGCATAAACAGATGGCGCGGCGTCTTTGTCTCGCTTGCTAGCCTGCTTGCCGCCAGGCTCCTGGCTCCACTTATGTCTGGCTGATGCAATCATGATCATCTCAGAGCCTCAGGACCCAGCGCCCTTAATAGTGGCAGCGGGGGTCAAGGGCCCAAGGGACTCCTGAGCAGATGCAGGGCATTGTGGCTCCCCTCTCGGGCGCCCTCTCCAGTACCTCAGCTGCAGCGGGAAGAAGAGGCCGCTGCCAGGTGACAGGGAGGGGACCCTGAGCAGCGCCCCAAGGTGTCCGCGGGCTGTTCTGTTGGGTTGCTGCAGCTCCCTGGCGACAGGTACTAAGCCACAGAATAGAAATAGAGCTGAGAGAGAGAGAGAGAGAGAGAGAGAGAGAGAGAGAGAGAGAGATTTGCAAAGAGACCACAGCAAGGTAAAGAGGTGTAGAGGGAAGGAGAGACTGACTGGCAAGAGACCCAACACACAGACGCAGAAAGACTAAGCTAGGTTGAGAGCAGAGTGTGCCAGAACAACACAGACGAACCTAAAGACACAAAGCTAGAGACAGTCTGAAGAACCAGGAGCTTAGGGGAGGCCAAGTCAGAGGGAAGTCCCGGTAGTGCTAGGACAGAGAGGAAGCCCCAGGTGTCCGAGGCCAGCCTAGCGAGAGGCTCCAGCCTGAACATGGATGCTGTCGGCGCCTGGCGAGCTCGTCTTCCTCGTCCCATCTACGCCGTCTGGCCACGCCACGAGAGGAAGCAGAGAGACCCTACTACCTTGATTGCGTGAGCGAGTAAGCCACCAGGCACAGACCTGTGTGCACACTCCAGACTTAGCTTGAGTAAACATTGGAAATGCAGAGCAGGCGCTGCCCGACAGGGGGAACCCGAGACCTCTTCCCAGAGCCAGAGAGCGGCTCGGCCTCCAGAGGGCGCCGGCACCCACAGACCACCGTAATCGGCTCGCTCGGGAGAGCACAGCTGCATTTGACTTGCTGCGCCGCCAGCCACGCGGATTAGTATCCTGGAGCGGTTTAGAGTTGAAGAGTCTAGTCCCCTTGGGACCACGGCTCGCGCCTAATCCTCGGCTAAGGACTCCCACTGTCCCTTACCTACTGGGCCAGCATGGCCTGAGATATCATTGGGGAAAGTGCAAGGAAGGAGGTAGGGTGAGACCTGGAACCCCAAAGACCACGATCCAAATGTGGGAACACAGGAGGGGAGAGGGTCTCACAGATGGGCCCACAGAGACACCCCCCCATCAGGATCATGCAAAGCGTCGAGAAATCGTGCAAAGGCAAGAGCTTAAGAGTGGACTGGAGACCTAAGGGGGGGAGAAACCAGAACAGAGAGGCTCTGGGTCCAGGTCACCAGCACCAGGCAAGCGAGGGCCAAGAGCAAAGGGGCATAAAGCAAGGGCCAGATGTCCTTCCCGGAGTCCTGGCTCCCCAGCTGTGCCACGGAGTACCAGATGTGCAGCTCAGCTGGGCAGCTGCTGGAGCTTAAACTCCGAGATTGGTGTTTAGCACACCAACCCCCTGTAGCAGTCCAGGCTTGTGGGCGCCGGTGACAGGACACACCCTCCCTGGCAGGGCCCTAGAGGTGCGGATGCTCCGGAAGGGCCCTGTTCTGCTCCAGGCTCTGACATCCCATCAGCCCCCCTCCTCCACCCCCACCCCTTCCCCCACACACGTCTCAGTGAGTCTCTGTCTCTTTGTTCTCGCCATGTCTCTGACACTTTATCTCATTATCCGCGGAGGGAGGCGGAGAGCCCGGACCCCGCAGCCTAATTACAGCAGAGCTTGTCAGCTCAAGGGGCGGGCGAGGTATCGGTGTGTAAGAAAGGGAGGGGCCCCTCAGAAAGGGTTGTCTCCCTCACTGTACCCCAGGGAGGCAGTGGCGGTACACAGCTCATCCCAGCAGGGGCCCACCATAGTACAAGTTCTTTAGGGGAGAAATGGGGGAGCATGGCAGGATCCAGCGGCAGGGGCTAAGTGAGAGGGGTGATAGAAATTAAAATGGGAGTGAGGAGAACACTCCCTGTGTCCCCAAAACCAGTCCTCCAAAGACGGTGGGCAGACGGGGAAAAACATCCTGCCCAGGCAATATAGCATATACCTACACCCCACCCCACCTCCGGCTGGGTTTCAACATCTCTTCTAGCTTTCTATGGCTGCTTCCTTCATTCAGAGCTCTTCTAGTCCCAAAGCCAGAGATGAGTATAGTGACCTCCTCGGAGGGCTCTACATTCCCCATCCCACGCTCCTAAGTGGCTACAACTTTCTTCTTATGCCTTGAGCAGTGCAGAGATTCATACACTTGCATCCGCCACCTCTTAACTACTGCAGGCCAATGACAACTCAGTGAAACCGCCCAGACCAAGACGGGCTGGCAGCACTAAACCTTTCTCACTTGCCTCCTATACTTGAAAGGCCTGCTAGCTCCTGGGAGGCTCCAGGAGTGTAGATGTGCATTGGTCCCACTGTTCCCTGGTCCCTCCAGTGGACACTCCACACCCCCACTTTGTTAGAAGGCTGTCTGCTTGTCTGTCTCACATCTGGATCCCCTTTCAGTCTCTGGGAAGCCCTAGAGGTTCCTCCCTCAGATACCCAAAGACCCAAGTGTAATGGTGTCTCGTGGGCTAGGGTTTCCCTCTCAGTAAGAGAGAGTTGGGGAGGAGAAACCTCAAGGATCCCCCAACAACTTCCAGCTTGTTTTGGACCTGGAACTGCAGGGGAAAAGCAAGCTGGGTGCGGCTGGCGGGGCTAGGCTGACCCCTCCCCGATGGGGGGCGGGACCCCAGGGGGAGGAATAGAACAGATTCACCGAGAAGACCAGACACTGGAACAAGATGGCAGGAACCAGTCTAGGGGCCCGCTTCTACCGGCAGATAAAAAGACACCCTGGGGTGAGTTCAGTCCCCAGATCCCAATTCCCCTTGTGTCACCCTGCCTCTCAAGCCCTCCTCCCACCCCAAATCTTGCTTCCTGTCTGGTGTCCTTAATGCTCCCAAGTTTCCCCAGGGATATTCCATGTCCCTTCTCTGCAATGTACCCCATGTCCCTACAACCTGCCTTGGACAGGATCACTGTAAGGTAAGGGACAGTGTGCTAAAGATGTGGCTATAGGTTTCAGGCCCTACTCCCAAAGGGAAGGTAGCATCAGACCTTGAGTGAAGGTAAAGGGACAGAAAATTAGGACAGTTCAAACCCTGAGAGTGCCTTGCCTGGTCTATCTGCAGCTCATCCCAATGATCGGCTTCATCTGCTTGGGCATGGGCAGTGCTGGACTCTACTTGCTGCGGCTTGCTCTGCGCAGCCCTGATGTCTGGTAACAACAGGTCTTGGGAGGCAACTGGGGGGTGGGGTGGGGTCCTAGGTGGAGGAAAATAGGATTGTCTAAGGTGTGACCCTAGAAGGATCCTCGGTCCGTGTCTGTCCCTATTTCCACTTGAGGGTTGGAGTGGCCCCTGACCCAAGAGACCCTCTCCCCCAGTCTGGACCACCTGGTGGCTCACTGTCAGTGGCTAGCCACGTGGGGTAGCTGGAATCCCAGCAGCTCGCCACAGGGTTGCCATGGCGACAAAGCTCTACTGGCCAGGCCTGGCTTTTAGGTACCTCTATGCCTGACCGGAAGTGCTGGAGGTCGGGAAGTGTGGCAGTGTGGGACTACTGAGGGTCTTTGGCTGTACTGGGACTTCGAGCCCTGCCAGAAGCATCAGGGGGTCCTTTGACAATCAGAAGGCCTAAACACCCACCCACTCTGATCCTGGAGTCTGAGGCACACCACTGAAAGCCCTGTCCTAGGATTTCTGCCTGATTCCCAGGACTCTGTTCTGAGCGGTTAGGCGAGGGAGGCAGGAACCCCGGGGAGTCTATGGGCCAGATTGTCATTTGGTCATCAGCTGCCCTGCTTCTTGCCAGCACCTGCTCACCATGCTCCCTTCTCTTTTGGTCTCTGGGAAATGTGCTCCCCTCCTCAGGGTAGGGAACCAGGGGTGGTGATACTGAGGTCATCTTTAATGCCAAAGTCCTGGTTCCCGGGGATGGGAGTGGGGGTGGGGGGTGGGAGGGGGAGACCTCTAACCCTCTGGTCCCGTTCACAGCTGGGACAGGAAGAACAACCCAGAGCCCTGGAATCGCATGAGTCCCAATGACCAGTACAAGGTAACTGTAGACCCAGTGTCCCCCTCTCTCCTTCCCTCCTGGTCCCTAAGTCAGTACCACACACAGGATGTGGAGGCAAGAGGTGCTCTTTGAACTCTCTTTTCCCTCTCCACAGTTCCTTGCTGTTTCCACCGACTACAAGAAGCTGAAGAAGGACCGGCCAGACTTCTAAGCCAAGGCGGGAGGGTCCACTTAAATCACTCTCTTCCACTCACTGCCCCAGGCCCTAGTCTAGCAACATTGTCCAGCTTCTGCTTACTCCGGCTGGATTCCCACGCAGAGGGGAGGCGGCCCCACCCCCACCCTTGCTCCCAGGAGAGGAAAAGCCTCTGACCCTCAGCTCGAGTCCCACGAGGGGGAGGGGACTCAAGACTGCAGGCGACAGTTGGGGTTGACCCAAAAAGTCCAAGCCAGTCCCCTTCTCCTCTTGCCCCTCCCCGTGCCTGACTGGGTGTGGCACAGGCTACGTGTTGATCGTGTCCGACGTGTGCCAACAGCAAGCAGGGGCCTGAGTGCCAGCGACGTGGCAGGCTCCACGTTTGTGTGAGTTTTGAGCAGGGTTTAAGGCAGTGTCTGCCCAGGCTCGACTGGGCTCGCCCTGGGTACCCAGCCTGCCTCCCGATGGGGTACCTCTACCAGCAGTGAGCTTCTTTCCTGCTCAAGCCTGCAGCTTCCCATCAAGGACACCCCTCCTACCTTGCACCTGGGCAGTCTTGTGCCTTTCCCCTCCCCTCCCTTCCCTTGCTTCTCTGTCCCTGGGGATCAAACAGAAGCAGCCGTGGGCAAAATACAATTTCATTTAACAAATTGAATTTGCTGCGCCTGCTAATCACGTCTGGTGTCGGCTCTGATCAGAGAGGAGGCTACAGCCCCGGGGGTCCTTGTGATGGTGGGAGGGAAGGAGAAATACATGTTGAGGGAGTGAAATCGGTTGGCTGGCCTGGGGGACCCCTCCCACAGTAATAGGAACCCTGGGCAGGTTAGCATTTTATTAGATAAAAACAGGAAGGAGGGTGCTTACCCACCCCTTTCACTGGCTCAGCTCCCAACTCCCCTTCCCCAAGAAAGAGCAGGAGTCTGTAACACTGCGATGTGGTGGAGGGTCAGGGCGGGAAGCTAAGGGTGATGTTGGGTGTCACAGTGCACACCTCTAACCCCAGCACTTGGGAAATGGAGGTAGGAGGGTCAGGTCAAGGCCAGTCTCAGCTAAGTGAGACCCCATCTCAAAAACAAACCGGATGTGCACTCGGTGCTTCTTGTAGACATGGTTACAAATCAGAAATCTCAGCTACAAATTCTGGTGGGGAGTTTATGCCTGGCTCTTGCCCTAAATGGAAGGCCTCCCTCCCTCCGATGAGTGACATCTCTTTTGTGGTCCAGGGAGGTGAAGAGAAGGTAACTTCCAGTTTGTGGGCTTTGAGGGCCAGGTGTCCTCAACGTTCATCAAATCCAGGCATCGGGAAGCCCCTGGCGAACTGTTCCACCTGTTGCCGGAGGCTGGCCAAACGCTGACTTGTTTCTGGGTCCTTGAGCAGAAAGGATTTGAAATCCTGCAGCTTGGCTGAGAATGGTGGGAAAAGTCGGTCAGAGGGCCACTGGGCAGGGGCAGGACCAGGAGCTAGGACCCAGGGGCAGAGCCTATTGTGGGTGAAACTAGTTGGCCGTGGACCTCTGAAGCTACTCACCAGTCTTGCGCTTCACCTCCAAGCCAATGTTGACTCCTTCATCAATAAAATCAACAACCCTCCGGAAGTCATCCTCACGGAACTGGCGGGAAGTCAATGCTGGGGCCCCTGGGGAGAGAGAGAGCAGAAGACAGATAATAAGCATGGCCAAGATACAGCCAACCCCAGTCAGTGTGGGAACCCTTCCCTCCTCAGACCCCAGGTCTCACCAAGCCTCAAGCCCCCTGGAGTAATGGCACTCCGGTCTCCAGGACATGTGTTCTTGTTGGCAGTAATGGATACCAACTCCAACACACGCTCGGCCCGTGCTCCATCCAGGCCCTTGGGCCGCAGGTCCACCAGCACCAGGTGGGTGTCAGTGCCACCTGAGGGGGGACAGTGAAAGGGGATTGGGGAGTTCTAGGCCTCTGCTTGAGGCCATGAAGGCCTTCACCCAGCCCCTGGCTTACCAGACACCAGCGAGTATCCTCGCTTGAGCAGAGCATCAGCCATGGCCTGGGCGTTCCTCAGCACTTGTAAGGAGTACTCCCGGAACACAGGGGTGCAGGCCTACAGATGAGACAGTAGCACCAGGGCTGAGTAAAGACCCTGTCTTGTACTGAACAAGAAAGACTCTGTGACCCCGGCCTAACTGCCTCTCAGCTTAGGCATTTCCCTTCCACCAGCCTCAGCTTGAGCTGAGAGAAGGAAGCAAAACCTCTGGACCAATGCACCCCGACATAAGGGAAGGTCTCCCCACCTGCTTGAGAGCCACGGCTACTGCAGCAATGGCATGGTTGTGGGGGCCACCTTGTAGGGATGGGAACACAGCGAAGTTGATTCGGTCCTCAAAAGTATAAGGGATCTCCTGGCCAGTCTTGGGGTCTACAGTCTGCACTCCCTTCCGGTAAAAGATGAGTCCTGACCTATGTGGAAGACTCATGGTCAGACTCTAAAAGGAAGGGCTAGTGACAGGGAGTGAGGGAGATGGCTGACTGGCTTAGGCGCTCAGAGGATCTGGGTCCCCTCAATTGGGAGGCTACACTGGGTTCCAGTGGGAGAAGGGACCAGCCTCAGTCCACCCCCAAGTCCCCAGCAAGGTCTGACCCCAGGGAATTCTGACCTGGCCCCTCGAAGTGTCTTGTGAGTGGTGGTGGTAACAACATCTGCATACTTGAAAGGTGAGGGGATCACCTTGGCAGCCACCAGGCCACTGATATGGGCCATGTCTGCCAGCAGGTGTGCCCTGACCTCATCACAGACCTGGGTAGGTAGAGAGACAGGTCTCAGCCTGGGGAAGACCGGGATAGGTATACACAGGGCAGCTGTTTTTCCCTGGACCCTGCCCCACTCCCACCCCTCCCCCTGGCCTAGAGGAGTGCTTGATTTGCAGTCCCTCACTAACCTCTCTCATGCGTGCATAGTCAATGAGGCGGGCATAGGCACTCGTGCCAGCTATGATGAGCCGTGGTCGAAAAAGCCGAGCGGTCAGCGCCAGCTGGTCATAGTCAATGAGGCCAGTTTGGGGCTGGACAGACAGATAGCCAGCTAAAGCCCAGAGGTGGCGGCAGCTCACGTACCCGGAGGTTGAGGGCTGCTCAGAGTGCCAGCCCCTCCCACTGGCCAAGAGCGGACCATCTGGGCCAAGTGCCCAGCCCCTGGAACACTTACATTCAGCTTATATGGCATAGACTCAAAGAAAATGGATGTGGCAGAGATCCGCTTGACATCAGACATGTAGCCGTGGGTGAGACTAGAAAGAAGGGAGATATTAGTGATGTAGCCCTACGTAACCAGCCACCTCACAGACCTGTACCCCAAACCCCGGTTCTAGCTTGCCTGACCCCCACCCCACGGCTCTGCCCATTCCACGCTGGATACTCGGTGTAACACAGGACAGGTGTGGTCCATCTTTACAGGGACCTGACTTTGACTCACTAACTCCTGTCCTTTGTCATATGTCACTGCCCAGCAAACCCTTCACCCAGCCCCCCTATACTCACTGGCCACCATCAGGCAGGTCCAACCCCATGATTCGATCATGAGGCTGCAGAAGGGCGGTGTAGGCAGCCAGATTGGCTGGGGACCCTGAGTAGGGCTGCACATTGACTCCCCACCGCGCGGGATCCAGGTCAAAGGCTTCCAAGGCCCGGCGCTGGCAGAGCAGCTCGATTTCGTCCACAACTTCCGCTCCTCCATAGTATCTGCCATGGAGATGGACGGCACATAAGGACGCAGAGAAAGAACTCTAGGCCAGCAGCAAAGGACTGGGCAGCCGCTGTTCGTAAACACCGATAGGGCTCAGGAAGGTTTCGCCACTGGGGGTGCCATCCCTACTGCTGCCCTCCAGCCCTCTGGTCTAGCCTCACCTCTTGCCAGGGTAACCCTCCGAGTACTTGTTGTTGAGACAGGACCCCAGGGCCTCCAGCGCAGCTCGGCTGCAGAAGTTCTGGGGTGGTGGGGGGGCAGTGTCAGAGGCAATGTGCCTCCCTTCCCCTGGACTCCCACGGCCTCACCCCTGCCAGAGCCCACAGGCTGCAGGGGTGAGACAGGATACATCAAAAAGCTCTTGTGTTCCTCGCCAGCCATGAGGCTGAACAAGAAGCAACATTCTCAAAAACTTGGCTGTCATGATGGGTGGTCCCAGTAAGGCCACCTGTCCACTCAATCTGTGTTTCCAGGTTCCTCTTTCTTCTGACAAGAGATGAGGAAAGGAAGAGACAAAGCTGTATAGTTCTAGAAGCTCCCTAACACCCAATCCCCCATAAACTGGTCCTGCCTTACACTTCACAGAACAGAATACAGAGAGGGGAAAGGTCCAGGAAAAAGCTCTTGAGTCTGACAGGGAGGCGTGGAGAAGTCACTTCCGTGACTACAGGTGACGTGGTATTCCCTGTATGCATTGGCAACTGGCTCTTTGGCCCATATCCTCACGTCCTACCTCTGAGGCAATGAGCTCCAGGCCACGACACTGTCTGTCCTTCTCCCTCTGCAGAAGCTCCCACATCTCAGGGTCACTCTCTGATAAACTCTCCTGGCCCGTCCAGCCTCCAGCTGCTTCCCCAGCCTGCGTCTGAGCCACCTTGCTGTGCTGGGCCCGGGCAGCCATGCAGACCAGCTGACCACATCTCTGCAGAGGCTCAGGACAGAAAAGCCAAAATTAATTAAAAATTGTCCAGCTCTCTCCCAATCGCCCTCAGTCATGGGTACAGACAGAGCCCTCTGGCTAAGTAGGCAGCCTGGTCCAGCCAGTAGTCAGCTCTCTCCACCCCCACCTTCATCTTGAATGGCAAGTTCTAGAGTCAAAGGTTCAGATCATTATCCAAAGGGCAGCTTTGACCAACTCTAACACACTGCACCCCCAATCTCCCTCTGCATCACCCTGAGTGACTCTGAGAAGTCATAGAGCAAAGCCTGTGCTCTAGAAGCCCATGTCCCTCAAATTCAGGTGAGAGACACCGAGATTCCAGAGTCTGCCCACACTACATGAGCTAAAGGACCATCCTAAGATCCTGACTGCTCTTGTAGAGGACAGAGGTTCATCTTTTGGCACCCACAAACAACCATCTGTAACTCCAGTTCCAGGAGATAGATCTGATGCCCTTTTCTGACCTCTGTGGGTACCCAGGCATGCACATATAGTGCAGCCAAAATATTCATAAACATAACGGGGGGACTTCCTGCAGGGCCTCCATAAACGAATACTCCAATGAGAGAAGGTACCAAGTTAACAGGGCTTAACCCCACAGGCTGTTTAAGGGTGGTTTCCAGAGCAACTAAATTAGGGGAATAGACTTTAAGCAGTTCTTGAAAAGAGATGTGTACTGGCGGGAGTGGGGGTAGGGTGAAGATGTTTGCCCAAAATCTATCTATCTATCTATCTCTCTCTCTCTCTCTCTCTCTCTCTCTCACACACACACACACCACCTCGCTACTGCTACCTCCTTTCTGCCCACACAGCAGCAGGACCCTTGCGTGATGAAAGTACTCGGGCTCGGTTTCATCTTCTCCATAACTCAGAGCTGGCGGGAAAATTTCAACTAGCACATCGAAGCCGGGAACCCCACTTGTTCGCTAGGACATTGCTAACACAGCGTCTGGGGACGTTTACCTTAAGAGCCGTCTCAACTGGGCGATTACAAGACCCTAGGACGTCTGATCGCCAGAACTAGGGGCCCAGTCACCGCACGTGCGCTGTCTCAGGGATTTCCTGGTTAAGCATCCGTTCCCCGAGGCCCCAGAACACGTGCGGCGAGGAGCCAGGGGAACCCCACTATGGGTGGGCTTTTCCACTGGTCATCCAGTATATGGAGCCCTGTTCTTACCCGAGTAATCCGAAGCAAAGAGAAGGGTACCATCGCTACCGGAGTCCACAGGAGGACCAGCCACTAACTCTATGGGTGTAGTACCGGGGTCGGAAACTGGCTGCTCTCAGAGCGCATGCGCGAGAAAAATGCCCCCGTGAAGTCCAAGTTAAAGGGGCGTTCCCTGCGCATGCGCAATCCTGATCTCTAAAATTGCCTTCTGGGAATTGTAGTTTTTCTTTATCCTTCGTTCCCATCTACACAGGTCCGGGTTTAGAGAGCTTTGCCTGAGAGACTTAGATCTCCTCCATGTCCTTTCTTGAAGCTCTTTAGAGTTTTTGTTTTGTTTTTCCTGCCGGTTGTCCAGACAAGCGCTTTTTGGTTTGTTTGTTGTTTTCATGTGGTTTATACTTACCAAGTAGCCAGCATATGGCCCTCAGAGAGATTCAAGACATATAGAAGGTAAATAAATAACTATGATACAACAGAAGCAAATATAGTTTGAAAGGGTAAAAGACTCAAACCTTTGCTTTAGGATTGCAGCACAACAGCCCCTCCGGGCCTTTGCTTCTTCCATTGTAAAACCATGACATTGCCAATCCAGCACTAGGGAAGTAGACAAGGGAAGATAGAGAGTTCAAGGCTAGCCTCAGCTACATATGAAGTTAGAGGCCAGTGGACCACATATAAGCTTGTCACACCTTGCCCCCTCCAACACAAAGAGCTTGTAGAAGGGATTAAATGAAACTTTGCATGTGAAACTGTGCATGATCTCCAGTGGGTTGTCCTCCTCTTCCCCTGACTCACAGCTGTCCATCCAACCATCAGCTGAGAGCAGAGTAGCCATCCCTCCTCTTCTCACACGTTTTGTTTTGCATTTCTTTTTGATTCTTATTTATGTCACTTACACCCCCCCAGTAGCTGCCCACTTCTTGAAACTGATCTGAGTAAATCTTTGATTGGGGGATTCATTGATCTCTCCAATGGAAGATTCTAAATGAGCTGGGGACATCTTTTGTTTTGTTTGTTTGTTTGTTTGAGACAGGGTTTGTAATGGCTATTCCTGGTTGTCAACTTGACTATATCTAGAAAGAACTACAATCCAGAACTGGAGGTCACATCTGTGATCCAGATCTTGAGGCTGGAAGACACAACTTTCTGACCTGGTTCTTGGCATGGAGATCTTAAGGCATTGTGACCATGAAAAGTTTAGGCCCAGGCAAGGTAGTACATGCCTTTAATCCCAGGAGACTGAGGCAAGGAGATCTCTGAGTTCAAAGTCAGCCTGGGACAAAGCAGTTCCAGATCCAGGCGTGGTGGTACATGCCTTTAATCTGGGCCACATCTTCTGCTGGAGACCTACCTAAGGTCACTGCAAGAAGGAAGATTTACTCTTCTCTGCCTGCTTGCACTTACTTGCCAGCACATCTGTTGGAAGTTCTACAGAAGAGTAGCTGAAACAACTAGCCTTGTGGGACTGACTGAGCAACTACTAGATTCTTGGACTTCCATTCATAGCTGACCACTGTTGGGTTAATTGGACTACAGACTAAGTCATCACAAAAAGTTCCCTCAATATAGAGATGCATTCCATAAGTTCTCTGTGTATCCTGGAACTTACTCTGTAGACCAGGCTGGCCTCAAATTCAGAAATCCACCTGCATCTGCCTCCCTAGTGCTGAGATTAAAAGCGTGCACTTGGCTTGGGGACATCTTCTTAAGGGCTCTACTTTAGTGGTTCTCAGAAATACACAACCAAACCTCTTGGGGATTCCAGTAAGCAGCAGTTTTGAGAATCATTGATCTCCGATAGCTGTTTTATACCTTTATTCATTCAGGGGACATCGAGCACTGGAGACACAGGGGACTCACTGATGGGCCATAAAGAGTCAAACAGTATAACAAACACTGAACATTCACTTTGTTCTCATATACCCAGATGAGAGGGAGAGAAAGGAAGACAGTCTTGGAGGAAGGTTTGGAGGTGGGTTTTGTTGTTTTGGGGGGTTGGGAGTTTGGTTTTTGGAGACAGGGTTTCTCTGTGTAGCCCTGGCTGTTCTAGAACTCTCACTGTAGACCAGGCTGGCCTTGAACTCACAGAGCTCTGCCTCCGAGTGCTGGGACTAAAGGGGTGTGCCACCAGCATGCTCACTGTGAGGTTTTTGTTTTGTTTCCCTTTCAGTGCTAGAGATAGATTTTGTTTAAGAGATATTTATTTATTTTATGTATATGAGTACACTGTCACTGTCTCCAGACACACCAGAAGAGGGTGTCAGAGCTCATTACAGATATTTGTGAGCCACCATGTGGTTGCTGGGAATTGAACTCAAGACCTCTGGAAGAGCGGTCCATGCTCTTAACCACTGAGCCATTATCTCTCCAGCCCTGTGCATGCTGTTTCATTGTGGAGTTGCAAGTGAGGAGACTGAGGCCCAAGTCCACTGATTTCAGCCAACCTAAGCATTCCCACCTGGATCTCACAGGAGGCCTGAGTGTCTCTTGATTGTAACAGCCTTCTCTTTACAGTCTGGCTTCTCTCAACAGGCCCCGAATGAGGAAACCACTGCGTTCTTCCTGCCCCCCCCCCCCCCATCTTCCTTCTCTCACACCAACCGGCTCCTTATCCTTCCTACATTTGTTTGTGTATTGCACCCAGGGCCTTGTGCATCCAAGAGCTACATCCTCAGCTCCAGATGTTTATGACAAGGTCAGATTTATCTCTAACTCAGAGTCCGAGTGAGCTGTGGGCAATCCTGTGGAGGAAGGACACTGCCCTCTTCCCTTCCCTTATGGGCACCTTTACCAGGGACTCCAATGAAGTCAGTCTTAAGAGGAAGAGATTCTCTGTGCCTCAGCTTGTCTGCACCCCCCAAGCCCCAGTCAGGGGGTCCCAAGGGGAGGGGGGCTGCTGAGCTGAGAACTACTAATGAAGCCGCAGCCAATTAACGCCCAGGCCAGGGTTGGGGGCGGATAAAATTAGCAACCAAGGCTGCAGGAGGGAGCTGAAGGCGGGGGTGGAAAGGGTGGGCAGCTGGCTGAAGGGGGCTGTTCGCTAGCTAGCGGCTACCGGCAGGGACTCCGCCCCGCCTTCCAAACCTGTGCTGGTCCCTTCCCCCATCACCTCGTCCCAATGCTCCCTCCCTCCCTCATCCGTCTGCAAACTCAGCGCCCACGAAATTAGGAAGGAAAAGGAAGATCGATGACTCCAGATGCCGCAAGCACCGTTCCCCTTCCCTCCAGCCCGGTGGGGCTTACCAGGTTGTCAGCTCTCTGCCTACGCTGTCCCTGCTTCTCCACCCCACTCAAAGTCTTAAACCTCCTTTCCCCTAAATCTCCCAAATAGACTGCCGTAAGTCCCACCTCAGGTCTAATCCCCATTCTATCTGCCTTCACTAGCGTCTTCCCGCCTTAGATAATCCCCACCTGGGCAGACTCTCGCCCATTGGTTGCTCACTCCTTGATCAGGTCTGAAATGAACTCCAAGGGGCGGGTCTGTTAGTCTTTGCCTCGGTTTCCCCAATGGGCGCCAAGGAGAGGTGTCCAGGCTAGCTTCTACCAGACAAAACCCCACACCTGCTCGTCCCCCTTTCCTACAAAGGTCTCACACAGGCGAGTATTGGATTTCGCTTTATTTAGTTTCTTTCCCGTTTGTTTTGGCGTAGAAAAACAATATCACTGAAAGGAAGCAGCAAGAGAAGACAGGTGGAGCCGGACTGCGGGCGTGGGAGGGAAGGGGAGAAGCAGAGCACAGGGGCCAGGCAGAGCCCCCGGATCAGGACTTTTGCTTCAGCAAGGTTAGGAAGAAAGGGGGACTGACACGGGACACGCAGATCCGGAGAAGACTAGATGGGCTGGGGCTTTTAGACTTTTACAATCTTAGGGGAGGGGAGGACCAGGGCTTGGGCAAAGAAAGAGCGCCAGGCCAGGCGTCATTAATACTGCGGCGTGGGCAATACGTATTCCTAGGGAACCCTAAGAAGACCTCAAGCCCCACCAACTCTGGGACTATGCTCTTGCTCCTGCGATTTACCGTTTGAAGAGACCACCCCACCCTCAGGGACACTGGGTACCACAAGGAAATGGAGGGCCACACTGGCTGATAGTCCCGGGGAAGGCTGTTTTTCTCCACCTTACCCATAGTGGAAGAAGTGGGGGCAGTCACAGGACCATGGGGTATACAGGGAAGGGTCCCACCTAGTGAGACTGCGTTCTGGTGGGAAGCTCGGGGCCCAGGACAGGGGCGTTATCCAAAGTAGGGGTGCTCACTCTGGAAGTTATAGTCTGGACACACCTTCTGCACCAGTTTGTAGTCAAAACTGAGGAAGGAGACGAAGATACAGATGACTTTGAAGGGTTTGGCGCAGAGCCAGGCGGCCTGGCTCTGCGTGTGCTCGGTGAAGCACACCTGCGACGGGTCGTACAGGCACGGGCGGTGCTTGCGAGCGCGGTTTGTCTTCTCATATTCCACGTGGCAATTAAAAGCGCGCGACTCTTTGGCCCCGGGAACTCCCAGCGCGCCTCCGAGTGGGCCGGCAAGTGCGCCCCCAAGGTTGCCCCCCAGCCCCTGCCCGGCCATCCCCAGAGGGGGTCCCAGTCCAGGAAGCACCCCTTCTAGTGCCAGCGTGGACTGTAGAGGGTGGGGGGCAGGCCCAGGCAGCCAGACGCCCCCAAACTCCACTCGCTTAGAGGGTGGCACGATACTGACACTTAGATTACCCAGGCTGGACGAATTGTGACGGAAGTACACACTGAAGGTACCGTTCACATGGTCCACGATCTTGCCGGTCACTAGCAGCGAGAACTTGAGGGTATGCACACGAAAGTAAAAGTCGCCCCAGCCGAAAATCTTCTTGGCGCGGGCAGCTTTAATGGATGGCTTCCTCTTGGTGCGCGGCACGGGCAGGCCACCGGCTGCCCCCGGCCTGGCCAGCACACCGGTGTGGTTAGCCGGCCAAGCCCAGCTCCAGGAGCGCGCGGTGCCTAGGCCCTCGGAAGACCCGGGCGCCGGGAGCTGCTGGCCGCGGGGGTCTCCTCCGGCCATGGCGGGACGAAGGTCCAGGTACTGTGGCCTCCCGGACTCCACGATCTGCCCACAGACAGTCTGTATGGGAAGAAAGAAGAGAGACACTGGCCTGAGAAACCCACAGCGGTGGCTCAGGAGTGTGTCAAGACATTGAAGCCCTTTCAAGCTCTGTGATCTTGGTCAAGTCACTTCGTGTTATCTGGGCTGTAGCTTCTATACTTGGGAAGTGATCTATGGACCCAGGGTTGTCACAGAGCTCCAGGGCGGGCATAAGGACTAAGCTAGCTTTGGTGTGGGTGGGGGAAGGGAGAGGCCCTTTCTGGATAGTCCGGTCTGTAATGGTCCTAGTGATGGGCCTGACAACCAAGACCCATGTGCATTCCCAACATCTGGCATCGGTAAAGAGATAGGAAGAGCATCCTGGCTTCTGTAGAGACCATCTCCATCCTGTCTTTCATCCTTCCTGGAGGGGCCTCTAAGAACCAACTGAGCAGAGATAATCCCAGACCATAGGTTGAAGCTTGCAGAATAAAGGGGCACTCCTGTGCCCAACCCCTTGGCTTGGAAGGGCTGGAGGAGTCACTCTGCCCGCCCACGGTGCTGGCCTGTCTCAGGTGGCCAGCGATCTGGGAGATGATGCTAATACAAGATGGATCGAGAGGCGGAGCGGCTGGGCCAGGTCTGGGCCATCAATTATCTTGGGGTGTGTGTAGAGGGGGTGGCCGGGAGTGAAGGAGCAGGGAGAGAGCGACGGGAGAGTGAGAGGAAGAAATATGGAGATGCTGCTCCAGCACAGAGAGTGGGAGGGAGAGGAGCAGAGCTCGTCAGAGTGTGTCAGTCAGCCTGCACTAGAAACCACCGGTAGTGTGGCCGTGACAGCTGCCTGCCAGTCCCTTGGGAGAGGCAATTGCATGTGTGCCTGGGGTGGTTGTTATCCTGAACCAGCTGTGTATTTGTGTCCATGTGTTAGCTTGTACATATTCAGTCTGCAAAGGCTGTGTGTGTGTGTGAGTGTGTGTGAGTGTGTGTCTTGATTCTCTGTGTGTATGTGTCTGTATGCCTATGTATATCAACCAGCAGAGGCTGTGTGTGTCCCATTTGCTCTCAATGGCTGCTGGTCCATTGTGTATTTGTGCCTGGATTACCTGGGGGGCTATTTGTCTGTTGTGATGTGTGAAGCTATGTGTCAACTTGTGGTAGTGGTATGTGTGTAGCTGTGGTATTTGTATGCCTGAGAACAGGGTGGCTGTGTGGTTGTCTAGAGGTGTCACTTCTTGGGAGAGGTCCTGTATCAGGGTCTTTCTAAGGGGGTATCTGCACAGTGAGAGTGGCCTGTGTCCATACCACAGGAGTGAGTGTTTGTATTACACACACACACACACACACACACACACACACAGCATGTATTTTTCTACCTGTGTATGGACAACAGGCATGCATACTTGCAGGCTGAAGGTAGGGGTAAAGGGCCTAGAAGCACTGGTGACCCCTCTGTTTGCATATACCCGAGTCTATATATACACTGTCCACAGGGGACAGGAATGGCTGAGCTGGGCTGGAATCTCTACTGGCTGGTCTCCGTCCCTACAACGAGGATGCTGTGATCTCGGGTTATTAATGCTGCCACCACCCGCTCGTCATACATATTTATTGCCCCTTCATTTCTTCTCCTATCCAGCCCTCCTCCCAACCCAGGTGAGGGTGGTGGAGGTGGAGAGAGTGATTGACTCACGCAGACAAGCTTGAGCTGGCATCTTACACCCAGAGGGTGCACCTGAGTCAGGCTAGGGACAGAGGCTCAGGATGGAGATGGGGGCAGGGAAGAAGCTCCGGGAGGTGGAACTAACCCCTCCCTCCTCAGAGGGGCTTGGAGGTAGGAGTGGGTCAGGCTTCAGGGAAAGCCAAAGGGTGGGTTGTTGAAATCTACCCCCTAATCTCTCCTCTCCCCCCTCCCCTCCGGACCAAACCTCTCCTATTTCCAGTAAAGTCCTATTTCCAGCTGGTCCAGTCCCTCACCTCCCCCAAGTGCTTGATGCTAGGACATCAAATGTCTCCAAGCTACTACTTCCTAGGACATCCTTGCACTCTTTACCTTGCGCCCAGCCCAGGGAGACCTGCTCAGGGCTGTTAGGCTCAGTCTCCTCAGAGGAAGAGATGGGGGTGGAAATGAGGTTTGGCAGGGCTGAGTGGGGTGCCAGGATGTCCCCCCACCTCTGATCCCAGACAAATTGCTGTCTCTGCTTCTCTGATCCCGGCAAATCCCTGGGCTTTGGGACCCACAACCGCAGCCCCCCACACTGCTGGAGACAGCTAGGATGAAAGGGAAGAGCTGGGGGAGAGGTGGCTGAATCGACCTTGGGGGTGGGGAGCTCAGACCTGGAGGGGTAAGAGTCTGGAAGGAAACGAGCCGAGAAATGGGAACACGGAATAAAATAAAATAAAATCCTCCCTCTGGCTTCCTTGATCGCTCATGCTCGCTCTCCCTCTCTCTTCTCTCTCTTCTCTCTCTCTCCTTCTCTCTCTCTTCCCTCTCCCCTTCTCCCTCTTCCCTTTCCTCACTCTTCTCAATCTCTCTGTCTCAGTTTCTTCCCCCACTCTGTCTCTGATTTCCAGTTCTGGGGAGCACCCCCCTTTGTCTGTCTGTCTTTCTGGTTATCTGTTTCCAGCAATGGATGGGGTGGGAGCAGGAAATACAAGGTGGTATGGGAGCTCCTTTTTGCCAGAGTGCCCCCCCCCAAATGACTGAGGGCCTGAGCAGGGTGTTGACCAAGGGGGACCCCCCCCAACTTGAAAGCTAGTTTAATTAAACTAATTGGGCGCAGTGACATTTGCAGAGGGGAGAGGCTAGCAGGCTAGCTGTCAGCTGGGGTAGGAGGTGGGGGGGGTGTGGTGGTTAAGGGGAGCTTATAGCAGACTCCTTCAGACCTATTCAGAAGGAACGCAGCCAGGAACACTTTGCCCCAAGGCAGCAGGCCCACGCACCTGAGGGGGAGTTGAAGCCACCTCCTGATGCTAAACAAACTCTATCAAGGCTCTTTGGGGATAGAGAGGGAGGATCGGGCTGTCAGGCCCCCTTAGCTGCATTGCAGGGTGCACTCCCCGGGGACCTCCAGACAGTCCATTGCTTCTCTTTTCCCTTTGGGTCAGAAAGAACTTACAGTTCGTCAGAGGTAGAAACAGTTTAGGCCCTGGTTGGGGAAGCAATAGAATAGAGAGTCCCTGCAAGTACAGAGTCATCTCTGCAGTCAGGTCAGGGTGGGGTGATGTCTGGCTGAGAGCCGGGAATAAAGATGGTGTGTGTGTTGGTGGTGGGGTGGACAGGAAGGGATGGGACAGGCTGAGGTGAGTACTAGGGCAGAGATGGTCTGGGCCTAGGATTGGGTGCAGGGCTGGTAGGAGCACAGGATAGGAAGACGAGGATCCATCAAGGGTAGACCTGGGGACAAGAATGGAGAGCGTGGAAAAGGATGACCAGGTATTGAGCAGAGACCTAGAAGGCCGTGGGTCAGGGACTAGAAGACTGGAGGATGGGAGATGAAGTGGGACAGGCACAGTCAATGACAAATGGGCTCTAGAGACGGGCTGGCATTGAAGATGGGCCTGGGAGACAGTCATGGGGACAGGATGGGGCAAAGCAGAAAGGGAGGAAGGAAGATGGCTATTAAGAAGAAAGAAGGCTGTTGATGAATAGAGACCCAGGAGATGGGGTAGGGGGAGCCACTGGGGACTGGAGTGGGAAATTGGGAACCAGTGGAGTGATAGGCAGTATGGAAACAGACAAGAGCTTGAGGAGGCAGGAAAAGGGGTGAGAGCCCTGCTGGTAAGGTGGGCTCTGTCCTTGGGCCAATCGCCCTCTCCCCCGCAGCCCCACCCTCTCGCCTGCCCGCGGCCTGCTGCGCAAGGCTCACCGTTATCTGAATTTTGATTTTATTTTATTTTATTTTATTTCCTTGCTTCCTAGAGCCGGCGCGGTCCCCCCCCGGGAACGGCTGCCCCCCGCCCCCCGCCCCGCGCCTCACTTTATTATTGCAATAAATGTGCCTATAAAGGCGCCGGCTCCAGGGCGCGGTGGGGGTTGGGGGGAGCCGCGGAGCGGGGATGTAATTTCCCGAAGCCCTAGCTGGAGGGGGAGTGGGCGGGGTGGAGGTGGAGGAGGGGCGGGCGGGGGAGAAGGGGAGACTCGCCAATTTCCAGTGCTCAAGGCCGCACTCCCAGCTCCCTATCCCGGTTCGCTTTTTCTACTGTATATCTTGGGAGCCCCTTTGAGCTTGAACCAGAAAACCTCTCATCACTAACTGAAACACCCCCCCCCCCCCGTTAACCTTGTCCCCTTGCCCACGCCTATCCTAGGTTACAGGGTTCTCTCTATTCAAAGTTCCTAGCTCCTTGCCAATTATAGATCCCACCGAGAGGGTCCTTTCACCTACCTGCTGGCTTTTAAGGTTTATCTTACCGCTCTCCAATGGTGGGTCCCTGACCCAGTGACTCTTCTTTACGTGCTGTCTGCTTCCTTACCAAATATCTTCACCATTACCTCCTTCTACAGCTCTATCTAGCTCCTCACCCAGTCCAACCACAACCCTCTGGAAAGTCTCCTTTCCAACAGTGCCCCTTCCATTCAGGATGTGAGGTTTGGCTGCAAGCTCTGGCCCAAGGGGGCTGTCACTTTAGACCCCTCCTCCAGTATCCCTGGCCCAGCTGCGGCCCCTGATTACCCCCCAAATCACAGCCACCGAGCCCAGGCTGTGCGTGCCTAAGTGGCCCAGCCAGAGATTAGTCAGGGGGCTTGAGGAGGAGGGTTAGGAGGGAGGAGGTGGTGGTTGGCACAAGGGTTGTGGCTGGCCTAGACTGAGAGGCGTGTGTAGCTGAATTCCTTCCCTGAGGCAGGATAGAACTGAAAGGTCCCATAGGACCCCCGCCCCTGCCCTCCCCCAGCTAATTAGTGATTAGTGATTAGTGATTAGTGACTATTGATCGCCTGCTGTTTTCCCAGCAGGCAGCTGCTTTGGCAAGGGGCAAGGGAGACAGAGATACAGAAGGAAAGGGGATTGAAGACCAAGACCGTATTGGAAAGACCCTGAAGCAGCCAGTCCAGCCCAGAGGCCAGAGCCTCTGGAGCGATGGAAGCCAAGGGAACCAGAGGCGCAGGAGCCCAGAAGTAGAGGAAGAAGCAGAGAACTCCTTGGCGAGGCAGGGCGGGCAGCATTGATGGTCGAGATTTCCATAAGAGCTGTCTTAAGAACTGTCCCCATCAACAGCTCAACCCACTGTCAGTCTCACCTCTTGCCCACTTCCAACTCTGGCATCAAGATATCCCCCAAATGCAGGCACACTCAGGAGTGCACATATGTGTTCACATTCAGGTGAACATATCTGAGGCTCACAAGCCATGCTTGCCCACACTCAAAGCTATGAGCACACTCCCAAACCCAGATTCACACTCAAATGACAGATGTGCTCCAGCATGCAAATACATCAGAGACCCCGGGGGTCTATGCACGTGCACACACCCTACTGTTCTATTCATAAGTCCATTTGAGAACACATTTCCTTACATGACCCCATGCAAAGTAACAGGTATTCACACACCACACATAAGCATAGACCCTCACATGTCCACAGGCTGGACCGAATGGCAGATAGGCACTTCCCTGCTGAGTCCGACATAGCCAGCCCACAGCTGCAGCTTTCTCACAGGAAGACAGATTCTCCTATCATCCTTGTGCTTACTATCCCTCAAGTCCCTACCAGATGTTTCCTTCCCCTGCAGGGGCAAAGGAAATTAAACCAGATCTGTCCACAGGGGAGTTAATTTGATGGGAAGAGAGTGGTGAAGGCTGGTGGGGGTAGGTGGAATGATCAGGGCAATGTATCCTTCCCTCCTCTGTGACCCCAGGCCTTCCTACACTGTGGTTTTGGTTTTGTCTCCTGCAGTCTTCCTGGGTGAAACTCAGGTTCAAAGGAAGCCGTAGCCAGAGGCAGCAATTTTTACATGGGGGGGGCTCTTTTTTTTTAAATTATTTTTTCATTCATTCTTATTTATTTATTGCCCAGTTTCCACTCCCTCAAGGTCACTAGGCAGACAGGCATGGGAGACTTCCAGGGCTCTACTACTGGCTCACTGGGGCAGTGTCTACCCTCCTGTAGTTATGGGGATACCACACCAGGGCTGGGGTCCAAGTATTTTAGAGAAGAATTACTGGACTCTCTTGAAGGCTAGGGATTGAGGTCCAGGAGTGAAAGCTTGTGGAGCCAACTGATTGCCCTTAAACTGGGTAGGTCATAGTTGAGAAAGGAAGTTGGGGGACAGAGTCTAAACCACCCTTGTGGATCACACTTCAGGGCACAAATAGATGGCACTGCTATGAAGTAGGCACAATCACCCATGCAAAGACAACGTCTCCACCACAGCATGCCAGCATAGACATTCACCCTGGGTCCCAGTGCCTGGATTCCCCGGACACATGCTAGCACGCAAGGGCTGGTTTTAACCCACACACTCCACATTGGCACGTATGAGCCCATATGGCCTGAAGATCTCAAGTCAAGAGTCGGGCAGGATGAGGTCTGGGCCCTTTTAGCCTTTGGGTCTTCACCCAGAAACCCCAGAAAAAGACAGTGAAGAAGGTTGGGGGCAGGGAGGAGATGGGAGGAGAGACTCCCCTCCAAGAAAACAACCCCTGTCCACCAGGCGTGAGAGGGGGGTGTGTCTGTGAGGTTGTGCAGGGGAGATAGTGTCTCCGCGGGAAATGTGACGGGAGATTGTAGCCAAGTTCAGCCCTGCTGGTGTGGGTCCGTGTAAGCGCGTGTGCCTGGGCAATGTATGCTCCGATCGCAGAGCCTACCTGGCATTGTGACAAGTAAGGAGAAGAGAAATGGGAAGGTGGAGGGTGAGGGATGGAAGGACAGACAGACAGAGAGGGAGTCAAGCGAGGTAGGTGCAGAAAGAAAGCTAGGCTAACACCCGCTGGCTTGTCTGTCTGTCTCGCACTCCTTCTCTGTCTGGCGCACTCGCGGGTCGCGCTTCATCCCCTCCCCCGTCGCGCCTGAAACCGACCGGAGCCTGGCCTCCACCCTGCACCTTCTTCTAACCCTCAGTCAACTTGCTGGGTGCATGCCAGTCCTAAAGCGGGCAGTCTGTCTGTCCGCGTCCCTCAGGACGCACAAAGTTGGGACGCTTAGTGCTGGGGGCGGGGCGGACGCACGGAGCCCCCTGGCATGCAGGGTTCTCCGTGTCCTGGATCCCGTGCCTTGGCTCTGCCACCCTTACCTTCCTAAGGAGCCAAGGACCAAGGAGCAAGAGGAGCCATTCCGGGAGCAGCCGCATCTTCCCGGGTGGCCGAGCGGGTCGGACAGGGCGGGTCCCGGGGCAGGCCGGACTGGGAACAGGGCGAGGGGCGCCGGGCAGAGGGCGGCGGCGCGAGCAGCGGGAGCGGGCAGCTCGGCCCGCGGAGTGAGCGGGGAGCGGAGCGCGGCGCTGGGGGCGGGGCGCGGGCGGGGGAGAAAGTTGGGTCTGAGTCGAGCGGGCGGAGGGGGCGGTGCTCCGCGGTGCTCCAATCCCGGCCGCGCCCCGCGCGCCCCCTCCCGCCCAGCTGGGGGCACGGAAGGTGACTTTCACCGTGACACACCCCGGACACGCCCCTGGCTCAGGTGTGAAGCTGGAGAGGGTCAAAGGGTTTTGGGGGCGGCACCCCAAAGACGCCAGGTCTGGGCGCGGATAAGGGCTAGGACAGGGTGTGGGATTCTAGAATCTGGACTGTGAGCGGGAAGGGGGCCTCGCGGAACATGAGCCCTGCCAGGCTGGGTGACATGGCAGGACCCTGGTCCTGTGATGCCCGAAGTGGGTAGGTGGGGTATTTCTATGATCCTGGCAGAGAAAGGTCTAGGGCAGTGATCGGGACAGGGACCGAGGTAAGGGCGGGCGGGGCCTTGGGCGACTAGCACTGAGTGCGGCGCTGACGGGGATAGATGGGCGCCCCGCGGCTCATTCGGCCTGGAGATGAGAATCATTGATCACGGACGGAAACCCCATCACGTCTGTCAATAGGGCTGACAAACGGCGCCCGTTGCCCTGCCCCCGCCCCGCGGCACCTCTGCGGTCCCCGGAACCCTTGGCTAAACCGGCTCTTTTAAGTTAGCCCCTCGACCCGCACTGTTGACCCTTGCCCAATCCAAAGCACCCTTGTTTGGGGGCTGGGCAGGAAGTCCTCAGTGCTTTCTGCCCAGGCTTTTGGTACAATCCCTGTGTTTTCCCACCCACAATCCCATCTTCCACTCCCTGCTCTTCTCATCCTGTCCCCTTCCCTGTCTATCTCTGTCCTTGTCTCTGTCCCCAGCTCCAGCACGGTCTCTGTTCTCATCCTCTGGGCTGTTTCTTCGCGTTTCCTCCTCCCACTGGTTTCTCTCTCCCCTGCCCAGGGAGTCTTCGGCTGTCAGCTGTTGCTATGCGCTGAGGCTGAGGCTGAGGTGGTACTATGACCAACACCTAGACAGCGAGAGATAGGACCAAGCAAAGAGATGAAGAGACAGGCTCACACCCCAAGGTATGTCTTCAGGCATACCCCACTGTAATACCCCTGTTAAACTGTAGCAGTGAGGCCACATTCACATACAGACCAGCATACACAGAGGCACATAAGCACACATAGATGGACACACACGATTTATACACACAGGAGCATACAGTGATATACAGAAACAAGTACCCTTCTGCCTTGACAGAGGCAAATACCCACAGACACACACACACACACACACACACACACACACACACACACACACACAGGCAATCTGAAAGACAAGCCTGGGAATATGAAAGGAACAGACACATAGGAAGTGACAGACACCAAAAAGAGGGTCAGGGAAAGGACAGGGGTACACTTGGTAACACCCAAGGAGACAAAAACCAGGGGGAAGTGATTTGGGGTGCAGTCAGGGCTGAAAGAATAAAGCCAGGATGGGACAAAGTGTCAGAAACAAGGCCAAATGGCTGACTCCCAAGCACAGGAGCTGCTTTAGTTCTGAGTGAAGGTAAAGGGTAGTCCCACATCATAGGTGTCTGGAAGCCCATGGCCAAAGTCTCCATCTGTAGGAGACCTGACCCTCCCCATCACCCTTTTAGCTAATCTCAGGTCATCCAATTCTCTCAGAGATTACAAGTGCACGCTCACATATGCATACACATGTGCACAGAACTTATCTCTGGGTCTTTGCCTCTGTTCCTGAATCTTTCTATCTAAGAATATTCGATTTTCAATCTGATCTGGATCAGTCAGTGTCTTTTTGGTTTTTGAGACTCCCTTCCATTTGGCTGGGTGAATGTTGGGAGCCAGTGCACTCTTCTGGTCCTGGCCAGTAGAGGGAGGGTGCTAACCGAAGGGGTGTGCTTTTTAAAGAGGTGGCAGCTGGGGGCCCATCTTACTCTACCCTGGATCTTGAGGTGACAGGCAGAGAATCAGTGGTTCCCAGGGGGCTACAGAGGCAGGCTGTCAGAAGGAGGGGTCAGAGAGGGTGGGATTGCTGGTGGTGGGGAATGAGCAGGCTCTGTGGGAGGGAAAGAAGATGGCTGACAGAGGGTGGAAGGGTCAGCACAAAATAGCCCCAGGGAAGGAAGTGAGAGGCTGGGCTAGGGTCCTCAGCGGCAGGTGCATAATTAGTGTGGGGAGCTTTAAGATAAGCAGTGTTACAGCAGTGTAGACGCCATCTGGTGGCTATAAAGAGCCACAAGTCAACATTTAAGGATCAACAATCACCCCCACCCCCATTTTATTCCTAGCAGGATTGCTCATCCCAGAGCCCTAAGGAGTCTGGAAAAGCTAGGAAGATCTCAGAGCAGGACTTCAGGGATGCGGTTGTAGATAATACTGAGGATGAGGGAAAAGGAGAGTCTTGTCTCTGGATGTACGTCTACTCCTAAGCTTCCCTGAGGGGAGGAATTGAGGGAGAAATACCCTGGGGAAGCCAGTGAGGGTCAGGAGCTGGACTGCTCCTTTGGGAGGCATTGTTTGCTGCTGTTGAGAGAGCAGGGTTCTAACCCTTCCCCAGTCCTGGTCTGTAGAAAGCTGCATAATCTGCTGCAGGGGGTTCATTCCCCTTTGAAAGAGATTCAAGGAGATCTGGAACAACTTAGATGGTGTAAGTCTTTTCCAGGTCAACTTCTGGAATGTCTCCATTGTTTGGTGAGAGAGATGCATATGTCGGAAGCTGATGGGTAAACTGAGCCTTGCTGGATCCCCTAATTCAGGTATTTAATTGAAAAAAAAAAAATTCTCTGTGTGTACCAAAGCATACATATGGAGGTCAGAGAATAATTTTATGGAGCTGGTCCTGCCCACTCTTACATGGGTTCCAAGAGCAAATTCAGGCCACCAGGCTTGCACAGGCAAGTGTTTTGCCCACTGACCCATCCTGCTGGCCTCATAGCCAGGGTTTTACTCGTAGATCATAGAGTAAGATGTCAACATTTCAAAAGGAGCACGTAGCAGAGAGCTGTACCAGACTGTCCTGAAGACCTTCATTACCCAGTGTACTTATTTATTCTAGGTGGCATCTCACTGCGAGACTGGTGTAGGGCAGGTGCACAGTGAAGCACATCTTTGAGTCAATGTGCTGGGGCCAGGGGACACCGGATCCAACTAGCATAAGTCCCATCATAAGGCTCAAGGTCACACACCATGAAAACAGCTCTTCCCTCCATAGCAAGACAGGATGGAGTGAGGCTGAAGACTTGGACCTTAGGATTCTCAGGCCAGCCTCCAGCATGCAGCAAGGCTCCCTCTGGTGGCTGAAACAGGCAAATACAGTCCCGGCTCCCCAAGTCTCACATTAGCATGCAGACACAGTGTTTTCTTTTCCTTTTTTTTTTTTTTTTTTTTTTTTACAATTTTATTTATAACAATATCTGTGTTATTTAGTTGTAAAGGAATTCAGCAAAAATTATTAAAACGTTCATGTCCCCAAAATGGGGCTGCCCACTTGCCCTTCCTTGGTGTGCCCCAACTCTTCCTGGTCCTCAGGGGAGGGGAGACAGTTACCAAAGAATGTGTTCAGCCCTAGGAGCCACAGTGGAAGCACTGGAGAGGGGAGGGCCTGTCTGGAAGGGATACTGAGCATGGCCATCTCAGAGATGTCCCTAAAAGTGGGAGCTGGGGCTTGGGGTGACTTCCCTCAACTTAAAAACTCCTTCCTCAGCTAAAGCCAAATCTTCCAGACAGGGTCGAGGATTCCACCTCCCCAGAACTAACCCCAGAGAGCCAAGGAAAGGAAAGCTGGGACACAGAGCCCTGTGTCTTGCACAGGCAGGAGGCTGTGCCACCAGCTTCCAGGGGTATGTTCAGTAGGGAACGTATGTGGGCTCCTTCATACCTTTGAGCCACAGAGCCCTCCCTGCCCCCTCAAGGCAGCATGGGGGGGATGCTGAGGAGCAGGCAGGAAGGAAATGCAAAGAGATAATACTGTGCTTGCTTGCTCACTCACATATAAAAAGTAATTCCTTCATTTTTACATTTGTACATCCGGCAGGGCCGGAGAAGGGCTGGCTGGGGGCGGGGGGCTCATTGAAAGACTTGTGTGGCAGGGGGTTTTCCGGGGACGTCCGTTGGGGCAAGGCCCTATGCCAAGGGATCCCCTATCTCGTCTTCAGGTCCCCGGCCTAGTAGTTCTCGCTTCTCGTCCGTGCTGGCCAGGGAATGGCGGCTGCCGTGGCCCCCCATGTAGAGTGTGGCATACACTGGGTTGGTGAAGTTGGTAGGCTGAAAAAAAATACAGGAGTTCATATGGTTAGAATACCTTAGCTCCTACCTCTGTGCAGCACCTTTGGGTGCCTTGATCACCCCCAGCCTTTGGACCCTGCTCCAGAAGCCCCTTCGATGGCCTCCTGCATACCTTGTCAGGGTCAAGGGCAAAATCAGTATCCAGCAGGCCCCCGACATCATCGGGCTCTCCACCTTCATACATCTTGTAAGTAGGGTTTCCAATTTCCACATTCATGGCCCCATTGGTCATTCGCTGGTGCTGGAAGCCCTTAGCCCTGAGGAGATGCAAGATTCAGGGAACCGTGATGTTGGTCTGGTTATCAGATTGTAAAATAACAGCCAGAAATTTCCAGACTCCCAGTGGCTCACCCTCGGACTCGCCGCTTATACCAGAACACCACGCCTGCCACCAGAAGCAGCAGAAGCAGCAGCAGCAGAGGGATCAGGATGGAGGCCATATCTGGAGAGAGAAGTCAGATAACTGAGTCTAAAGCCTAGAGAGATGGGAGGAGCAAGGCTCTTGCTCTATGTCTTGGCAGCCCTGCCCTCCCCACCACTTACGCCCAGGCTGTTGCTGACTGACAACCTGCTCCTCGCACCGGGGTCCTGTCATATGGGGCGGGCACCTGCAGGCAAGAAAGCAAAACTCAGTGGGCCTGCATCACCTCCACGACTAATTTCACTGCAGGAACTAGGCAGTTACATCGTTCCTTTGCTTGGATTTGAGGGGGAGGGATCAGCCTGCGCCTGGTGAGGCTCAGGACCAACTCACTGGCACTCTGGCATCATCTTGCTGTTCATGGTACAGGAGCCACCATTGCTACAGTGATCAGTGCAGGTCAGACAACTGGGGGCTACCCGGCCATCAGTGCAGCTGTGGAAAGGAATCAAAATCTGAAGCTGGAGCTTGCAGAAGGGTATCTGTGATGCTAGAACAGGCACCGGACCAAGAAGGTAGGATAGGGGCAGGGCCGAAAGGGGCGGGATAAAGCCACATGGTTGCTGAGGGCAGAATGTGGAGGCAGGACCCCCACTCACTTGCAGGTGACATCTCCGGTCTGCTTATTGACCACACAGGCTCCTTGGAGACAGCGACTACACTTGTTCACCTCACACCTTGGTCCCTCAAAGTAGACAGTGCAGCGACATTGTCGGGAGCCATCAGCGGCCATCTGACATGTGCCAAAGTTCTCACAGAAGCCTGAGCACTGCCCTGTGGTTGGGAGCAGAGAGGAAGTACCTCAAGCCTTCAGAAGGATCTACCATGTAAGCTCAAAGACTGTCCAGGACCTATGGATGACTCCCACCTCCTCCTAATGACCCGTCACAGACCCCAGAACACTAGAATGACTCTAAGCATTCAGACAAGACATTCCTTTTGTTGAATGATCCTGACACCTGGAGGCTCGCTATACCAGGAAGGTGTGCCAACATGGTAGGCAGCACCCCCAGCCTTGGTTCATCTGCATACCAGCTTCTATCCTCTCGACCCGCCCCTTTGGGTTCTGGCACCCCTTTTCCTTCCCTGGGGTTGGGGTGAATACTCACGGTACTGGCAACGGTCACCCAGGAAGCCAGGTAGACATCGGCACTGGGGCTGGTTGCCCTGGTTGACGGTGCAGGTGCTGTTGTTAGCGCAGTAGCCTGCACACACCTGCTGGGTGCATTTGGGGCCCGTGAAGCCCGTGGGACAGCGGCACGTGGGCATGCCTGGTGGGAGAGGATCTGTGAGTGGGACCATGGCCCTGGGCACCACCCGGGCCTATAGCAGAGCTGGGAGGGGTCCTGAGGACTTGAGCAGATGGAGTGGATGCTGGGGCCTTAGAAGGACCAAGTGAGGAGAGGCTGGGGGCCAGGATGATGGGAGAGGACCAGTCATGGCTGGAGCATACCAGATGGGGAAGCCGCACAGGTGCCTCCGTTGTGACAGTACTCCCAACACTGGTCCAGCTCACACTTATCGCCCGTGTAACGGGGCTGGCAGCGGCACTTGGGCTGCCTCCGAGCGTTGAGGAAACAGCTACCACCATTGAAGCACTGCAGGGTGCAGGTTCCAGGCCGAGGGGCTGCGGTAAGAATTCATCAGGGCGGGGGAAGGGGATCAAGGGTCAGGGGTGCCAGAGGCAATAGGGAAGGGATCCTTAGGTACCCAGGAAAGGGGCGTGCATACCATCTGGAGGGGGTGTGGGAGAGGGCACAGGCACACAGGTGCCATTGTCCAGTCTCTTTCCATTGGGACAAGTGCAGACAGGCCCGCTGGGGCTCAGCAGACACAGCCATTCACATTTCTTTCGGTCGCAGGGGTTGGTCACTGCAGGTGTTGGAAGGGGTCGGAGTTGAGCAGTGCAGACTTACAGCACTTTTCTTCTCACCAACCCGCCCGTCCACGCCCCGGGTTTTCCCTCTGCTGCACCTTCAGGCTGCTTGTGTTGATGGTACAGGACCACATCAGAGGCGTGGCTCAGACCCCCAGTCAGGTTGATCAAGGGGCTGTGTCCAAACTTGTGGATCTTGAAGACACGATTATTGATGTAAGTGACTCCATAGATGTAGTCCTCAAACACATCGATGCTGAAGGGGTGACTTAGGCCTGGGGTGGGGGGAGGATCAGGTTAAGTGAAGACAGGTACCTGGGCCCTGGACCCACTCTTTAAGACACCTGCCTGTCAGTGTAGGTGCCTCAGACTTAACATATCCAGAACAAACTATCCCTGCCGCTGGCAAAAGGCTGTATCACCCCAAGACTTCTGGGGTCACAGGAGACTTCATCTTTCTTTCTCTCCTCACTTGCCAGGCTCTTCCACCCCGCCTGACCCCCACACAACTTGATACTCATTGGTAGAGCAAATAAAACGGTCAGGTGGGTGCAGGCCTACAGGCTGACCGGGCTTCTGCAAGCCGTGAGCAGTGAAGTAAGGTCTCTGGGTTCAGTGGGAAGCCTGGTGACAATGTTGGGGACCAAGGCTGCCAGCACCCTCTCACCTCGTTTGCTGTCAGCAGCCACAATGGGGTCAGTGCCGTTGAGCCGGATGCTGCCGATGACAGAAAGTTTGGCATCTGCCCAGTAGAGCCGTTCATTGTGATAGTCCACAGCCAGACCTGAGGTGAGAGAATGCTGTCAGGGATCAGCTTCTGTCATGCCAGGCTGGGTGCAGAGAACACAGCCAACTCTGCCTGGTATCCACGGCAGTGCCTCCCTGCTCATGTGATCTCTCCCAGTTGCCCATCCAGGAAACACTCCCTCGGCCTGATCTGCTAGAAACTGCCCACTGCAAGCAGGGGTGACTTCTGAAGCAGCTGTGATCAGAGCCTGCCCCTTCCACACCCTGCCCCTGCCCCAGGGACCTGTGGGCCACTGAATGTTGTCTTGCACGAGAGTCTCCCGAAGGGTCCCATCCATTGCCGCTGTTTCAATCTTGGGGTGGTTCCCCCAGTCTGACCAGTACATGGTGCTGGGAAGGGAGAAAAGAGAGTAGGTTGGACCCCAGAGCCAAGGAGACAGGCAAGATGGAACAGGGGGCACCTGGCCTGGTGTGGATGCTCCTGGGTATTGTAAGAACCCTGTCCCCTTCAATGAGAAGACCCAGGAGACAGCTTCTGACCCATGCTAGCATCATCTGCCCTAATACAATGTGCTAAGCTAGTAGCATCTGAGTGGGCAGAGCCAACCCTGCAGGGGGCCCAGATCTTGGCTGCACAGTAAAGCAGAGGTCAGCTATTCACCTGGGAGTCCCCAACAGTGGCTTTAGGGAGGGCTAGGACTGGGGTAGCCTAGAAGCCTGAGGTCTGTGTCCTCTGCCTGTGGATGTTGAGCCTACTGCCTGTCTTGAGGGCCTCCTGACACCAGCCCGGATACCTCCCCCCAGGACTCGTGCCCACCCCCTCAGAGGGTCCACCACGATGGCATGGGGCTCATCAATCATGCCCGAGATGAGCGTCTTGCGGTTCTCGCCCTTCATCTGTGCCACCTCAATCACGTCTCGGCCAGAGTCAGTCCAGTACACATTCCCGGCCACCCAGTCGATGGCAATACCCCTCGGCATCTTCAGCCCTGAAATCTAAGTGGGGTCACATGTTCAGGGACCGCCATCTTTTGTCACCCCCATTCCCCTTCGTCTGCCCACCTGTTCTCGCCTGTCACCCCACACTGACATGACCACAGTTTCTAGGTTCTTTTGCTTTTGAATAGGTCTCTATCACAGCACAGGCTGACCCTTTTCTCTTGATCTTCCTTCCTCTGCTTCTCATACAGCCAGAGTTACAGGCATGAGCCACCAGGCCTGCCACATTTTCATGATTTTCTAGTTAATCCTCACTTTTAAAAAGGTTATGGGGTGGGGGCAGTAAAGTGGCTCAGTGGGTAAAAGGTGCTTGCTGCCAAGCCTGAGGACCTGAGTTCAATCCCTGGGATTCCTGGTAGAAAACAAGAACAAACTTCAAGTTGTCCTCTGACTTCTACATGGGCACCGTGGCATGCTTTCTCTCTCTCTCTCTCTCTCTCACACACACACAATGTTTAAAAAAAAAAGGCAAGGCTGGAGAGGTTGTCTGAGGAGAGAGACCGTATACTCAAATACATTAAAAAAAAAAAAAAAAAAAAGCAGGCTATGAAGCCGGGAGTATAGTTCATTGCTAAGACAGTCAGCTAGCATCCACGAAGTTCTTAGTTCAAATCTAGCACTAAAAAAAATCAAGCAGCCAGATATATAAAGAAGCTTATAAGATTAGGTATTATTATATCTTCATTGTTGTTGCTGAGGATCAAACCTAGGGCTTCACACATTCCACCTCTGAACTCTACTCAAGCCCATGAGGGGTACAATTCATTAGCCCGCATTGTTAAGCAAGTTGGCCAGTATTGCAATAGGGGTATCTGAGTGTGCTATGCTGCTAAGTGTTAGTCTGTCCTGGTGCCCCATGTTGCCATGACGCAGGGCCAACTATGGATACTACTAATTCGTCAAAAGAATTATTTAATGTACTTGAGTACACTGTAACTGTCCTCAGACACACCAGAAGAGGGCATCAGATCCCATTACAGATGGTTGTGAGCCACCATGTGGTTGCTGGAAATTGAACTCAGGACCTCTGGAAGAGCAGTCAGTGCTCTTACCCACTGAGCCATCTCTCCAGCCCTGATATTTCTTATTGCTCTGGCTGTTATCTGTGCCTAACAGGCAGACCTGACCATTCCTGTCTTCTAGTCTTATGCTCTTCCAGCTCCCACACTGTCCTTCTGGAGGATGGCTCTGTCCTGTGGAGCCCTTCCACCCGATCTCTGACAGGCTGGATACGTACATTGAGGTGGGTGACGCCCCGGTCGATCTGCCTCCGGTGACGGTTGGAAGTGGTAGGAGGGGCAGCGGGTGGCAGGCTCCTATAGGAGATTGTGCCTGTGTGCCAGTTAGTCCAGTAGACACGGCCAGCCTTGACATGGACATCCATGGCATCTATGCGGACACTCTCATCACCCTGGAAGGTCTGCTCGTAGGCTGAGTGGGGGTGCCCCGGGAACAAGCTGCGGATCTCGTTGTCATCAGCAATGTATAGCACCTGGTACTCGGAGCCTGCCAGAGTGAGAGACTACCTATCAGATGGGCTTGAAAGGTAGAGTCGAGAACCCAAGGACTGGAGCAGGGGACCCTGTCATGCTGCAGAGTAGCCTCTGATCAAATCAGACCATTTATTTTAGACAGAAGGGGATGTATCTGGTGTGGGTGTAGCAAATGGCCGATCTAACCTGTGCCCCATGCTGATCTAGAATGATTGGATCCTTCAGAAATCTTTTGTTACTTTATTCCTGATAGTTTCAGGAATTCTGTCTTGCGGTGTCTGGGTAGCACTGCCATGCAGGTCTGCTACATACTGTCTGATAAATGCGAGAGAGTACATGGTCGTGGAGTGTATGTGTATGGCATGAAAAGAGTGTGTATCCACACACCATGTGTGTGTACAGTGTGTGAGCGTGGACATATGAAAGGTGCAATGCTGTGTCAGAGCACGGAGGGGACATGCAGGTGGGCCCATGTGACTGGAAGTCTGGCCATACTCTCAACCTAGGAGGGGGGAGGGGGGACACCGTGTGCCACATGGGAGTGATGCTTTCATAGAACTTCTCCAGGAAGCCAGCTGGTGCCTTCTACCTTTCCTATGCTTGGCGCAGGATGGAATCCATGCCTGAGCAAGGATGTGCGCTCGGAACGCTCCCATTCCAGGCCAGTTCCATTTTATAGCTGGCGTGGCCCGGCCCCGCCCACCCTTCCGGTCTTTCCTGACTCTAGCACCTTCAGCTTTGCAGGTGTTGTGTGTCTTCATGAAGTTGCGGGCGCAGCTGCAGAGGTGGCCTCCCTTGGTGTTGTTGCAGAGCTGAGAGCAGGTGCCGAAGCGCAGGCACTCGTTGATGTCTGGGGGTTACACTGGGGGTCATGGCGGAGTCTAGGAGCTGGGGTTGCTGCCCCACCTCCCATCCAGGTTTCCTACCCTGGCATCCGGGCTGGCCCGGCACAGTATGGAAGCCCGGGCGGCAGGCACAGTAGGCAGCTTTCTCGGTGCGCACACAACGTGCTTCGTCCCCACACATGCTGGCATTGGTGGTACAGCTGGTCAACTTGGGGTCTGTGGGGGACAGACGGTGGATTCCTTCCTCTGAGCCCCACCCCCTGGTGCCCACCCACCCTCTGCTCTCAGGCCTGGTCCTACCGATGCTGCAATCTTCTTCATCAGAGCCGTCGCCGCAGTCATCAAACATATTACAGCGTAGCGAGGATGACAGACAGCGCTGGTTCCGGCACAGGAACTCCTTCTTGTCTTTGCAGTGGGGGTTTTGGGCGGTGGGGGGTTCTGGGGAGGGGAGAGGCTTCAGGCTCTGAGTACTGAGCATGCTACCCCTACATCCACAGACCTTGTGTTCAAACATAGGTGTGTCCTGGCTGCTTGTCAAGCTGGGGGCGTGTGTGTACGTGTGTGTGCACGCGTGCACGCGCGGACTGACCCTGCAGGCTCAGAGTCCCAGGAGCCTCCCATAACTTTCGCAAGGGCTCCAATCTCCCCAGATTTAGAGCCCTGCCTTCAGCCTTACAGCAATGTCTGCTTCCCAGATGCAGCCCCTTCA